>JAHHUM010002071.1:64419-353357 GCA_036173005.1 Crenichthys baileyi | reverse complement strand
CTCTCTCTCTCTCTCTCTCTCTCTCTCTCTCTCTCTCTCTCTCTCTCTTAAATCAATAGGTGATCATTAAATCAAAATGGAAATACATGTTATAAATAAATCAGTAGTTTAAATGTTTAATTCATTTATAAAATATATCATAATACGGATCATTTCAGTGCATCGTGTGATAGGAATACAAATGTAAATGTTTCAGTATTTAATTGTTTTGTTTTCTTGTTTTGCACATCATGACAAAAATTATTTGATCTATTTCCTTTACCCATCACAGTCAGTTGTGAAAACGGGGCCTGCAGTTAAACTGCTGAACAGGTCAACCAATCAGATGTTTGGGTCTATGTTGACAAGCCATAGCAATCATTTAGAATTGTTTTATGAGGATTGTAACACAGGAAAGCTGAAATAGTTACATACTGAAATAAAAGTATACTGTATGATGTACTGTTTAAAATAAAATATAATAAATACATTAAAACTTGCATTTATTAAGTTTTAATGTATTTATTATAGTTTATTTTAAACACGTGCATAAATATTTAATTGTCAAATAATTTTTTCATTTAATAGTGGCACTTTTGGTCTTCAATCCAGAATATAGGTATATCAGCTCTGGTTGTTAGGTAGTTTATGTATATTACAGCTGTTAGTTGTTTCAATGTTAAAAGCATCAACCAGAAAACTGTGGAAACAGCTTAAAGAATGAAAATGTCATAAAATTCCTCTTTGGCTCCCAATGAGAAAATAAGTATGTCAGACAGTTTATAAAGCTAAAACTGTCTGCCTGTAACGCCAGCAGAGGTACAAAAAATTGGACTTTAGTTATAAGACTCGTAAATATGAGTTTGTAGAATGCAAAACAGTAGCAGCTGTGGCCAACCTGGGAGTTTTAATTGTGTGCAGTAGCTGAACTGCCTTTTCCCCAGTTAGCTGTAACTGTTAGTTTCCCCTGAGAGAGAAGGTTTCAGTAGGCCTGAGCAAACTGCTCCAGTTCTTATGCTAATATTTGTAGCATGAGAGAGAGAAAAGCCATGCCAAATATAACATGGCTGTTTGGTCTCCAGCTTGGAGAGAACTGTGGCCCCTGGTGGGCTGTGTGTGGTCAGTAGAATATTGTTTTGTTTGTAATATAAAAAGTGACTGTGTGTACAGACCTACAGATTTATTTTGTTTCTGACATGGTGTAAGATTTTATAGGTCTTATAGATCTTGATTATTGTTGGTTCACATAGTACGGTCAGATAGGCTTCTATGGACTTCTGATTATGTGGAATATAAAAAAAAAAGGATGTAGTAATTTATATTTATTTTTTTTAAGTGGGAGGAAGAAAATTGTCGTAACTGAGTTTATAATTTGATGGTACGCTTACTTTGTGGTTTATATTACAAACATGGTATCAAAGAAATTGGGAACCTTCGTGAAATGTGAAGAAAGCAAATATACAGTTCACTCAGATTCTACAAAAAGGTAGAGACGGCTCATCAGCTGCTAAAACGTAGCTTAAAAAACTATAATATGGAGCCTTGTCACCATACAATGATAAACCAGCAGCTGTGCCGTCGTAATTCCATCTCAAGGTTGTGCTCTCTATGATTTCTGAATTTCAACTTTGATCCATCAGAGAGCCACTTTCAAAACTCATCTCAGTTCATTATAAATGAGCTCATCTGCTAAAACAGACAAAAATATTTCAGGACCTTGTTTTTTTCCTTTGTGTTGTAACTTTTTTGTTTTTTTCCGGAAATTAAAGTTTATTTGATGACCCTTTGCCTAGTCTAAAGAAGCATCACAAATCTACGGCCTACAGTATGAATCTGTTTTCATGAATAAATAACCAGCAACAATATTTACAACATGATTGCAGCCCAAAAGTAGTCATGCACATTTCACAAATAAAATGAATGTCATTGAAAATCCAGCAAATGTGTTCCTTGGCTGACAGGTAAAACCAGATGCCAAAGATTGTTAGTTTAATGGGAGTTTTGTTTTGACTATGCCCTGAAACTGTTGCAACTGTTATTTAATTTAGCCTAACATAATGTAAATATGTAAATCTGGGATGTACAGTTTGTGAATAGCATACTTATAAAATGCAGCTGCTATTTTTTTTTGTATCCATGATATTTTCAGATTTTTGTATCCTTTGTATTCCTATTTTTAATAAACAACTTTACATTGAATCATTTCTCTTGCTGTGCATGTTTTCTTTCATGTAACTGTGTTCCCTCTGTTTTTGGCACTCATGACCTGCCGCTGAGAGAAGCAAACTCTTTGTGTATGATGAATATTCTTGAGTGGCTGAAGCAGCAGGGGTTATCAATACAACAAGTCGAGGGGATAAATTATAACGTCCTTAGAAATGTTCGGATGACAAATGAGGACATCGTCAGTTTAAGTGGTGTGGAGTTCACGCTGGATGAGCTATTCAGCCAACTTTGGGTTTGCTCAACATGAGATAAGAAATGCTTTGTGTTCCAGATTTAAGCTTAATATTTACGCCAACAATTACTGAGAGATTTAAAAAGGTACTCATGGGGTTTCTTCTGTGAAAGACAGCGAACAGGTATTTAGAATAAGCCATTATCAACAATCTGTTAAAAATACTCAAAGCAGAAATAAAAAAATCTACTTTCTCCATCGTGTGTATGCGTTACACTCTTAGGTCAATACTTGTAAAAGTAGCAGACTTTAATAGATATAAGTGCTCGGGAAATTATTCAGTTGCAATCTTAAAATGAATATGTACCACATTATAAAATGAAAGGTTTAAAGACGCTGAATCTGGGAACCTCTTGTTTATAGTGGATGCAGTCCTTATTTCAAATTAACTTCAGTTTCCAACAAGATACTTGTATAAAGTACTAATAATGTAGGTACTGTCAGTTTGTACAGCTAAGCCTGTGCACGTTAGTTACGTTGCATTACACCACAAGAGGGCAGTGCAGTGCCAGGAACAACGAGTGTGGTCTTCAGGCAGAGAGATTTAATTAGTTTTAGCCACACCTGTTGCTTCTTTTTTGCCTTCTTGTATCTGCTCAGTGTTTGGCAACCACAGAAATGCTTTTTGGTAATGTACATTCTTGTTTTATTTATGATCTGTTCATTTGTGAATTGGCATGAGGAATGTGAATTTATTTGAATGAAACAGGTTAGGTACGCATGGTTTATCTTCTCTCTCTATAAAGGTTTGATACATTAAGACAGATTTTAAAAATGCATATTTTCAGTGCATGAAGTCTAATAAAGCAAGTTAAAAGACAAAATGAGAGGAGTTGCCCAGCATGCTCTGTTTGGTGCCATCCCCAGAGAAACCTATGCAAAAAGAAAATGTGTACACTGCTTTTTTCCTTCCCCTTAGAAAGGAACTCCAGGTTCAGAATTTGTGTATCTAGTTGTGTCTCTTCCAGGTTCAAGTCATTGACGGAGCTGTTGCTGTCATTAGCTTTAAGTATTTTTTCATTTTTCCTTACCATAGAACAAGGGTGCCTCAGTCCAGTCCTCGAGAACTACTATCCTGCAACTTTTAGATGCATCCCTTCTCCAACACACCGGAATCCAATTAACGGCTTGTTACCAGACCTTTGCAGAGCTGAATGACAGAATGCTGATGAGGGAATTTAGCCATTTTAGCCATTTGATTCAGGTGTGCTGGAGCAGAGATGCATTTAAAAGTTGCAGGATGGTAGCTCTCGTGGACTAGACTTGGGCTCCACTGCCATAGAAAGTACTCCTAGCTCAGAGGTTCTCTCTTTTGTGGATAGTCATTGACTGAGTTATTCAATAATTATGTATAATCTTAGGTTTTCTTGCCTGTGGAAATAGAAAGTGTATTCTGCTTGCTCACTGCAAGAAAAGTACTCCTGGCTGGTTATGTCATCAGTGCCGTCTCTTCCCTAAACATAAACCTTCACAGAGCGTTTGCTGCAAATTATTTTCTATTCTTTCCTTTTCTATATAAAAAATCCTTTAAGCCTCAGCACTTGTCTGTCTCTTCCCCTGTATAGATTGATTGATTTAAGCATTAATGTCTTTAACTCTACACACTTCAATAGAAAGTACACCTGGCCCAGTGCTTTTGTGTTGTTTTAGTCCCAGCTGATGGCCGCTAATACTCAGCCTGGTTCTGCTGCAGATCTCTTGTGGATTGGTTCTTCTCCACTTTTGCCACATGCATGCTGTGTTTTATTTGAATTATATTGGACTGATGGGATTCACTCCTAAATTTGTTTGAATTGGCCATGAGCGATCTGTCTTTGGTTTTTTGTCTGTTTTGTTTTTTACTCAAAAGCACACTGAAAATTAGGTATGCTCAGTTATTAGGTTTGTAGTTCCTAATCCTACAAAAGTTGTACTAAACAGCAGCACAGAAGTGATTGTCTGTAGAAATTACAGCTTCAGCAGTGTCAGGTGGAGATATCCTTTACTTATCCACCTTCATGGTGTCATATTCCAATGAGGGTCACTTTGTCAGTAGGCCATTTCCACACTGCTGACCAAGCTGTTTGCCTTCTAATCCCGGCTCTTTCCCTTCTGACTAATTATCAAGGATCTCAGAGTCTTAGTGTCTCTTCGCTGTTGTAAAGGGATATTAAGGAATGCAATGCCTTTGCCCTGCTGCAGTAATAAAAAACGATACGAAGCAAAGCACATATCAGGTCATGTTCAGAGTTTTTGAAGCTTCTCTTTTATAGTTTCTCCCACTGGCTTTCCCTGGACAAAAAAATTGGAAGGCTGCCTTAACCTCCTTCTGCACTTTTGCAAAACAGCAAAGCCCACAGACTATTAAAGAGATAGCAACCATATCATTTTATGGTGATTCCAAATGATCCGTGGAGCTTTGATTTATGTTGACAAGTCATCAAGCCAACCGAATTACTGACAAAAAACATGAAAGCACTTTGAATTGAGGTCATGCTCCATTTCCTAATTTATCTTTACATTTTCTCTGTTAGCACTTCATGTTCCCTCTAAAATCTACTCCCCATTAAGCAAGGCCTGTGTTTATTGGCTCTATCAGAGCTCGGTATTAAAGTTTTTTTTGTTGTTTTTTTTTCTGGAAAAATATCCTTCCAAAAGAAAAAAGGGGTTTATAACCACCTTATCTTTCCAACTTTATTTAGTACATCCTGGGTTGACTTTTTTTTATAAGAGGATTTCTTGCATTAATTTAATCTTCTCAAACAGCAATCAAAGTAACAATTCTTCTCTATAATGCTCAATATATTTTGTTGTATTCCACTTTACAGAAACTTAGAAGGACTTGTTGAAACAGTCTTTTGTCTCCCTCTACTGGCCGAACATTGTCTCTACAGTCAAGAAGGTAATTCACTCAAAGCAGTCCTTGGCTGTGAGAACTACCTTTTTAACACTAGATGCTAAACTCAGTATAGTTAAAAATCCAGTCTCACTTTCAAACTATGCTACCTGGAAGATGCACATCCTGGGGGTACAGGAACTTTTCCTTTGTTTGAAACTGACTCCACATAAACGGCAAACTCTGCTGGTTCCACTGCTGAGAGGCAGGGCAGTGGGCTCTGATGTTCTCAGAGGCCAGCTGGAAAGTGTTCCCTGGGTACATGTTATCTTGAACCAGTGTGAAAGTGAATGCATCTCTGTTGAGATGCTGTGCAGTCCTGTCCACGGCCTGTGGCAACATGTCACACAGCTGCTGAGGAACTGAAGGAGAACAGACTTTCAGAAGCCTCAATACTTGTACATCAAACTTTTGAAACATCACAAACTAGAAAGGCTGAAATAACTTCACCAGCAAATTTACTTAAAATAAAGATTGAGAAATTTATTTCAGGTGGCTTTTGTAGTCAGCCGTACATCTTTATTTAGATCCCAAAGTAGTTTATATCTATGCCCATTAATAATTGTTTTTACCTCTCTCTTCAATGCTACTATACTATTGAAATAATATTAAAGTAATATACTAAACTTTAGCAAAAATATAATATTGTTCAGCTGGCAGAGAAATCAACAGTTGCACCAAAAACGATTCAAGTCGATCTGCAAATTAGGTTCCTCGCCCCCATTTAATATTTGACATTGTTCTTGTGAGATTTGTTTTTTGAAAACAGGTGAAAGTCTTTACATTTCACCAAACACAACTCATATGTGGGGGTGGGGTAAAGAATTTTAGCTGCAACTGCGTACCAGGAGACTTTCTTTTAAAATGTTCTCACTTCCATAGAATCCTAGAATATAATATAAGAATGTGATGTATGTAGGCTTATGTATGTTATGTAATTAACTGTTTACTTTTAAACTGAATTTGGAGTCTGACAGTAGCTCTGGAATAAATCTACATTCTAAAGGTTTTCACTATAAAACCTTTAAAGCTTTATTAACGTTATATAATCTATCAGTCCATTGCTGATATTAATATTATATTGTAGATTGTTTTATTTTCTGTATTTGCTGTTTCCTGTATTTTGTAGACGAAGATTAAAATTGAACTCTGCTAAAACATCTTGGCGTGATCTTACCGGCTGTTGTTTGAGAGAAGTAGCCATTTTGTAGCTTCCTGGTGCCTCTGGGTTGTAAGGTAGTGTTTTGACAGTTCATTCTTAATATACCCGTTTCCTACAATGTAGAATGAGTGCATTTTAAAAAGTGTACGGCACCCCTTATTAAAATGCAGGTATAGGTTGTGCAAAAAAATGGGGCTATGATGAATCATTTCAACACTAATTTCAACATACTGTGACATATACTATCTATATGTCCTCCTCCTGACTGATACCTTTTTATAATGAGATAATTTTGATACTTTGTCACCTCTTTGCAGTCTTTTCCTTTTATCTAAAGGATGCAAAGGTGAAACTGTCCAGAAAACACTATGCATATTTACAATAATTGAACCATTTGTTCTTCTTTTGTAATACTATGTGCATATACAAATACGTATTTCCCAACAAATGTACAGTACTGTGCAAAAGTTTTAGGAAGGTGTGAAAAATTGCTGTAAACAAAGAATGCCTTAAGAAATATAAATGATTGCTTATTTTTATCAATTTACAAAATGCTAAGTGAGCGAACCCAAACATATAGCCAAAGGCATTAAGAACTACCTTCAGCGTAAAGAAGAATTACTGGAAGTGATGGTATGGCCCCCACAGAGCCCTGATCTCAACATCATTGAGTGTGTCTGGGATTACATGAAGAGACAGAAGGATGTGAGAAAGCCTACATTAACAGAAGATATGTGGTTATTTCTCCAAGATGTTTGGCACAACCTACCAGCAGAGTTCCTTCAAAAACTGTGTGCAAGTGTACTTAGAAGAACTGATGCTGTTTTGAAGGCAAAGGGGGGTCACACCAAATATTGATTTGATTTAGATTTCTCTTTTGTTCATTCACTGCATTTTGTTGATTGATGAAAATAAATGATTAACACTTCAATTTTTCAAAGCATTCTTTGTGTACAGCATTTTTTCACACCTGCCTGAAACTTTTGCACAGTACTGTATATATTTATATTTAAATTGTTTGCACATTGAGACTCTGAAACCAAACTTAAATTCCTTGTTTGTGTGCAACCACTTGCGCACAAACGGCTGAACTTTATTTCAGTGTAATTAAATTAACTATAATTTATGATATTTTTTGTTAGATCTGAACTCAAGAAAACTGAATGGCGAAATCAAATAAAAGGGTGTTTCATTAAAGTATTTAAGGGTATGCATATTTGTGCAAACAGGTTAATGCAACTTTTTTTGTTTTCCTCTACAGAATTGCTTGTTTTTTCTTGAATTGTACAGGACCTTTGTCACACATGGAAAAATGTTTTGACATTATTTATCAGTCATTTAATGTCATAACAAATGTCATGAAAACTTAACATTTTAACACTTTTAAGAACCAGAACCTGATATAAATGCTTTCGCCATCACAATCAATTAAAACAGATTAAAAGGACAAAGATATAGAAGTTGTACAGCTAGGACCAAATTAAAAGAGATTTAACAGTTTAATCTACAAAGTAAGTTACCTGCAATGCAAAGTTGTATGTGAGGGCTGGATTCGGAGGAATACATCCTCTCTGCTGCCGCAGGTCTAAAGCTGAAGGGGAGAGATGTGTTTTGTTAAAATGAATGAATAATATTTTTTAGCACACTTTTTTTTTTCAAACGTAATCCTTACATGCATATTCTTCCAAATATGTGGCTGTATTATATTTTTTCCAAAATCTAACATCCTTACTCTTTGTTCTACTTCTCTGTTTGGTTTCCCTCCTCCACTTAGCCCGTCTGTTTGAAAACCAAACCTACAAGAAGGAAATGAGGCATCACGAGTGATAATGCTGAATATGTGAGTTTATACAAACTAATTTGGTGATTCAAAAGTGTACCTTGATTGTATCCTCCGGAAGCTTAATTTTAGCTGACAGTTTCTCTCTTGTGTACAGATCAGTGTACTGGTTCTGGGAGAATTCTGGTTCGGAAGAGATGAACATGTATTTTCCTGAGTGTAAACACGCTGAACTGTCGCAGGATGATGAACGATTACCTTGCTCGAGTGCTCTGCTCTGGTCTGGGGTGAAAGTGGTGCGATTCCTGTGATGTGTTCCTTCAGATTTCTGGTCATCAGAGCTCATTGCTTCTTCATTTGCTTCCTCACCCACAGAAATAAAATCTGCACAAAGTACATCAATTTGACACTCTGGTTCAAACTTCAAATGGATTTATGTATGCCATAAAAGGAATTTTGGAGGGTATTTATTAGTTAATTTTGTTAGTCTATTAGTTTAGTTTTTAGAGGTCTTGATCTCAATAAAAGTGTGGGGTGATTTAAGAGATGCCAGAAACACCTCAAACATCTCACAGCTGAAAATGAAGACTTGGGCATACCCTCCTCAGACCGAGATCATAGACTGGGAGAGGACTACAAGATGCACAAGACTAGATTTTGAGGGTAGGGTGTCCACCCTTTTCCACAGAATACGATTTTTTTGTTATATTTTGTTTGAGTAAAACAAGGTATATTTGAAGTACATCTTAAAAATAGATAATTTTATTTATTAAGGTGTGTGTTTTAGCTGTTAAACTTACATAATGTCTACATAGAAATATTGATTATGTTTATCCAAAGAGATTTAATGCAAGGCTTTAATCCAATATGACTTGTTAAATAAAACATTATCAGCATAGAACTGTTAAAAAACAACCTCTTTGTCAAAGTGAAACCTTTTGATAACATACCCTGTCCAGCCCTGATGGGAGCATTGACCTCCATGCACATTATTCCATGGTCCAAGTGGATTTTTCTTAAAATCCTATTTATGGATGACACCTTACAGGAAACAGCGGACAAAAAGCTTTATGAACTGCAGATTAATGATCAGATTCAGAAGCAATGTTTTAATCCACTTACGCTAGGGATTTTTGCGGTTTTACATGTTCTTGAAAGCCGTTTTCGTATTTCCCAAGCAAAAATAGTTGGATTTTCCCTCTTGCACTGGATGATTGTGGAGATGACGCTGGGGGTGAGAAGCCGAGGGCGGCTCCCTCCTATGGACTTAGGCTTCACCAGCCCTGTGCGCCTGTAGCGGCACAGGATCTTGCTGACGCACCCGTTGGACACCTGGAAAGACGCACTAAGTTAGGCACCATCCAGTACAGATCCATTTCACTCACATGGACGAATATCGGATCCCATAAATGTGTTTATCTGAGCTTTTTGAATTGTGCGCACCTGGAGAATCCTGGATATTTCACTTGGGCGGACTCCCTCTGAGGCCAGCTCAATTACCTTAATTCTCTTGGATTCTGGTAAAGGTCTGCCGTTGAAAAACGTCCCTCCTAACTGGTTAACACTTCCACCACCTAATAACGTATCTTGATATTTAATACCCTAGTATAAAACATACCAAAGTCTAATAGATCCAATCGAGGTATAGTGAAAAACTAACCTTGGCTTTGCAGATACCTGCTTGTTCCACACATCTCCGCTTGGTTCCAGGCTCGCTGAAAATCAGAACAATAACCTTCCTCCAAAGGACTAATCTGAATGAGGCTCGAAGCAACTCCAAACACCTTTTGAGAATGACACTGCATAATAGAAGCCCTCAGCGGAAATTTATAGGCCTGCGAGACCTAAACACAACGTGGTCTTCATACTTCCTGAAATGTCAACAAAGCTGGGAGCGCAAACTGGGTTTAGATTGCAAGTGTCTCTGTGGCGATTTATTCATTTATTAATTTGTTTATTTCTGAATGCATTGAATTTTATTTAGGGGTATCACCAAGAGGGCTAAATGCACGCCACACTTCTTTTTTAAAAAACATTTTGATTTTTGATTTTTATTTTTCTCCTTCCACTTCAAAATTCGGCACTCCTTTGTGTTGATATATCATAAATTTAAATGCATTGCAGTTTGTGGTTGTATGTTTCAGGATCAAGGGTAATGAAAATTTGTTGCAACGCACTGTCTTTATTTCATTTCACACACAATATGATTTTAAGTTAAATTCTAGATGTATGTCATGGCTTTTTTACCAATATATTTATTATCTGATTCATTTTAAGCTTTTATCTTTTTAAGAAATAAAATTCAAAAATTTGTAATCAGCCCTACGAGTCAATACTTTATAGAATAACCTTTAGTTCCAGCTTCTGCTTCAAGTCTTTTGGGGTACGTCTTTACCAGCTTTGCAGATATGGAAACAGACATTTTTGCTAATTCTTTCCAAAGTATCTCAAGTGCAGTCAGATTTTCAAGTTATTATTAGACTTGGAGATTTTAACACATGAATATGCTTTGATCTAATTTATCAATTTTTAGCACTGGAAATGTTTAGATTTGTCATGCTTGAAGGTGAACCTTCAGCAAAGTCTCAAGTCTTTTGTAGCTTTGTAACAGGTTTTCTTTCTGGGTCTTCCTGTATCTCCCTATCAACTAAGACCAGCTTCAATGTTTCCGCTGAAGAGAAGCATTCCCATAGCATATTGTTACCACTATGTTTAACAATGGGCATGTTGTGTTGGTGCTGCGTGTTCGATTTCGACTGCACCTAACAATTTGCATGTAGGTCAAAAAAAGTTCCGTTTTCACTCTTTTGACTTTCTATCTGCAGTGTTTCTGCACCTCGGTGGATCGTCATACCTTGGCGGGTTTGCAGCTACTCTTTCCATTTCCAGGTGATGCGTTGAACAGTTCTCCATTAAGCTTTGAATATATTTTTTATAACCTAACCACATTTTAAACATTTCTACCACTTTATCCCTGACCCGTCTGGCTTGATCCTTGGTCTTAATGTTGCTTTTTGTTCTTAGATGTTCTGTAACAAACCTCTGAGCCATTCACAAAACAGTTGTTTTTACACACAGGTGGACTCTATTTGCTAGTGTAAACATATTTTCTCCTGAATCTTAAAGAAATCAGTTGTACTGGATTTTATTTAGTCGTAGTTTTATTTAGTTTTTGATGATGTATGCCTTAATTTTATTTGACCTTCTTCCGGTGGTTTGATCGGTTCCTTTTGCGCAGTGACTGGTATTCTTAATTAAAGAGATTTAAGGGTGCTTTCTTAAACGTTCTGCTTTGTTCCAGTTGCATGTTTGGTAACATACAGATCCCAGCTTTCCAAGAATGGGAAACATACAGGAGCTGATGGATCAGCTTGGGGTCACGTGACAAGAGCATTCCCATTCCCAGCTGAAGTGTTGCATCTCTGGCCTCTTTTCATAAAGCAAACATTTGGAAATCTGCTCCAATGACGACTGCCATATGGTAAAGTGCTTTTGATAAATCATAAATCCATCAGGTTGTCTCGCTTTATTACATTTTCCTCCAAAACGTGAACAAATAGACTCGCGTACATACAGGCGCAAGGAGAGGGCCAATTGGGGGGACCTCGCTTATCCAGAAGTGGGAGGCTAACATCCTCACAGATGTTCCTTGGGCAGACAGCAGATAAAAATACGTTGTAAACGCTTTCAAGGGGGAATATTTGACGAGCAAATATTAGCTCATGTGAAAACCCCACACAAGGCTCGTCTTTGGGCCTGTTTAATGACTAATTGAATATCATTAGTTGGGTCCACACACACCGAAGTGGCACCGACATAAAGGATCAGATTTTAAAAGGCCATATGGCCCACATTATACATTAACCATGAGTCAAAGGGCTGCAAGACTGTGTGTACAGTCAGGAAGACACAATCGAGTACAGGCGTTCTTGGACACCATCATCTCCATGCCAACCAGGACAAAGGATGAACAAGGCGAGCGTTTTTTGTTTATTATTATTGGAGATCTGATGTGGTTATTACTTTATAGGTTACTACTTTACTGGAGGCATAGCGTGTGCCAAACAATGCCGATTTTAATATGCTACTTATAACTGATTGTAAAAGCAGCAACACATTTTCTTGTGCGTAAATTGTCTAATCTCTGCAGTGACGGGCAGGAATTTTATTACCTTTAGTGGCACAGTCATCGTGTGCGCTTCAAATAAATTTAACACATGTTTGTATTGGGCTTTAAACACTTAAATGGAAACATGTTGGTGCGCAACTTGGTTCTCAACCGTGCGCTACTTTGCGAAATCTAGCCGCGTAAAAAGGTGACCAAAATCACTCCAAAGCGCACAGACATTCTGTGTGCGCAACGGAGCAGCGCCCCAGGTCGGTTTCCTCCTCCGCGTTTCGAAAACGCAAGTCAATCCTAAGAATTTAGGCGTTAACCATTTTTTAAGTCCCTCATTTGTATACATTAAACAAATTTAGACGATATTTAGGACTTTCACTATTAATAAACTTTCAGATGTTATACAATCTTTTCAAAAGAGCCGCAAAGCAACAGTGCGCAATGCATAGTTCCCGTTTCTTGACATATTGTTGAGTTTACATTCCTGCCATTTATTAATAATTTATACCTTGAAATTATTCAACCCAAACCCAGAAAAAACCCCAAAATATTATTTATATATAAAATATTTTTAAATAGTGAAGAATTTGTGCTAATTAATCAGACATTTTAGGCAACATCGTGAAGTATCTGCGCTTACAATGTTCAACCAAATTCCCAAATGTTTTCTTAATGCAGTAACACACATTTAATCAGTGGACTTTTTCGTGTTTTAAATTGTATATATTCTGAAAAATGTCTAAGTAAAAAAAATATTTGGAACAGACTATGATTTAAAAAAATAGCACGTTACCCACTTAAAACTTGCGACTTTCTGAAGAGAACAGAAAAAAGCAATACTGCATATGTAGGTCTTTGCTTGCCTGTGTCCGTTTTCATACTTTGGCGACGGGTTCTCTTTTCTAATGCATGTTGGTTACCTTTACCTATACATGAGGATTTTTTCCCAGTTGCAAAGACAGTAATGGATTTCCCAGAATTCACGTTTTATTGTCAGAGAATTAAGATACACTAGTGTTGCAACATCAGTATTAACACCTTTTGCACATTATATTTTTGAAGAAACGCTTCACCGAGTCTGTGATTTTCTTTAAAGGATAGTTTCAAAGTTAAAATGTGTGTAATACTAGTTTATATTTGTAATTTCTTTTTGTTTTTGAGATTATTTCTTAAAGCAAACAACCATTCCTTTAGTAATTTTGTTATCAGAATATATTGGTCCAATTAAGTCTTCTTCCTTGATTAAGTTTTCCATCAAAATCTTCTAAGATGTCATCCAAAATTCTATCAGAAATTCGGAAATGTGCTTCTTAGAGGTAATTTTGCAAGCCTGAGATCTGATACAACATATACAGTGCTGTGTAAGGAACTCACTTCATAAGCACAGTGTTTATAAGATATTTAATAAACACTTGTAATGATGATAGAAAAAAATCGATGTATTCATTATATAAGGTGTAGAGGTTCTTCAAACACTGCACAATGTAACAGAAAAACTCCATTCAGAATAATCCGTAAAGACCTGAAAAATAGTATACCTGGATCCAAGTACTATAACATTATAATAAACTAAAATGCATTGTTCATTGGATTTTAACAAATATTTGTTACCCATTTCTGATGATACAAATTCTGAACCTCACAACCAAAGCTTAACAGAATAATTTATTGCGTATGGAAATGAGAGGAGTCACAGAATGCTTTAACCTTTTGTTTGTCATTATAGCAAAAAGCAATGGGAGAACAGAATGTATGCCAATCTCTCCAACAGAGCTGGAACAGGGGTCTGTTTTTATGTTTGTTTATTGTTTGAAGTAGTAATGCTTTTAAAACGTATCCTTTAAAAAATGTAAATCTGCATATTGGCTTCTTCTCAGTGAGATTTCAGACTTTTTTTGATATTTATGTATAAACTCAAAATCAGTTCTAAAACCAAGCTATTAAAAACATGGAACAATTTTAAAACCCATTGGTGAACTGTTACACATTAATGAAAGGTAAAAAAAATAAAAAATAAAATCTCTAATGGATTGAGATACAGAAATGCTGCTTTTGTCTCTGGGCTTAGGCTCATTTGGTCTGTGAGTAAAGTTAACATTTTGAAAGATGTGCTTCCCATTATATCTAGTGTTAAAACTAACAAAGCATTTCAGAAGAAAAACATCAAACTGACAGTCAAACATAGTGGTGGTATTGTGATGGTCTGAGGCTGTTGCAGTTTGAGGACCTAGACGTCAATACGCAACAGGGCAGCGATCTGAATAAAGAAATAACACCTTTATTAAATAAATAAAGGTGTTGGAGGGGCCTAATTAAAGTCTGGATTTAAATCCTGATTGAGATGGGGTGGTATGACCTTAAACAGCCTGTTCAACTCTGCAAAGAGACTAATTGCAAGTTATCACAAACACTTAATGGCAGAAACAACTAGTTATTAGAATCAGTTGATAATTACTTCATTACATAGGCTCGGATTGTTTGGGGTAGCTGCGATGGACTGGCGACCTGTCCAGTGTAAACAAGCTATAAGGCTTACTGTGTTAAGGAAGATTTAGTAGACTCTCAAGGGGTGGTGCTTTGTTTTACTGTTCAGTGAATTCTGCACAAATAAGATTTCTATTTAGGAATAATAAAAACAAAATATTTTTTTATCAGAGCCTTAGGAATTTAAACTTAGGGAAACAAGTGTGGGGCATTTAGGAAACATTTTTGTCTGACAAATGAATTATAACTTTTTGACTGCAAGATTGGAGACGTGTTAGGAGAAAAAAAACGCAATGTAAGAGTAGCTCATTCTAATTACTCTTACATTGTGTGGACTTTTGCATGCCACTCTAAAGTAAATGGAATTCCTTTAAAATAACTGCATTAATTTCACCTTTTTGAGTCAACCCTATACAGTAACTTTAGATTATTGGACAACGGAAAAATAGTTTGCAAACTAATACTTTAGAATGCGTAATTCTCCTTTTATTGAAAAATCTATTTATTCAGTATGGAGTCATTCATTCCTTTTTGTTCCTCAGAACCAATCACTTACCTATGAGCCTTATTATCAAATTGTTGACATTACTGACTAACTATATGTACGCTCTTTTTCATCCCACAGATATCACCACTGTCTCAAAGTATATCGGTTCAGCTGTTTTTTCTCCAAGTAAAAGCTGCAACAAATGAAGCTACCGCTTCTATTAACACTTTGTTCAGAGTTGAAGGTACTTTTTAACCAGTGCTTCTTTTGTGTCTTCTCTGTCCTCTCAAATGCCCAGTCAGATGCAGCAGATGGATGTTCTTTATGATCCGGGTTCTGCTGGACGTTCCTGTCCACTGTCACCAAATGCTTGCTGAGAAGGAGGGTTTGCTGCAAAGTCAGTGGCTTGATGCCGTTGGCTTGGCTTCATTAAACTGATAACTTTTTACCCATTGGTATTATAAGTAATTTTGAATTTAATTGAATGGAACTGAATTTCAGTCCGTCTGTATTTGACTAATTTGATTACATATTTCTGCATATTATTAGGACCTGTTTGTCTTGAGATGTGTCTTCAGATGAGATATGTTGTGAATTGGAAACAAATTCACAATATATTCACACAATAACAATAATTGGTCATCTTCATTTTTATTTAATTTATAGCATCTGAAAAAGAAGAACTTAGTAATAACTCTCATAAATTGCTTGATTTTTTGAACGGCCTGTTAAAATAGTGGATAAAATAAAATAAATGTTTGTCCATTGCGCAAATTGAGGATATTTTGTAATAATAATTGTATTATCAGTTCCACTTAATGCGCTATAAAGTGTGTAAAGTGTTTCATATGCGTCTGCTTGGCATATTTTATAGGATTACTTATCACTGATTGCTGTTGCATATTATGTGCTACACCAAACTAAGGATAAACTCATGTTATCTTTTTCTGAAGTGAAGTCTATCCCCGGACCCTTTGAATTCAGCACTATCTGGGGTAACACTATGCTGACGTGTCGTACCTCTTGCCCCGGATGTGCTTATTTCAATTTGCTTACGCGGTTGAGAGAGTTCTCCGTTCGCTTCCATTCATTGCTCTCTCCTAGACCCGGAAAAGGTTTCGGCATGTGTGTACATGCATGGCAAAGTGTGTTTCCGGTATAACGTGTGTGTAGCTCTGTGTACTGCCTTTTTCTCTTGGTTTTCAACAGACCAGCCACTCATTTCAGAGTTCCAGCTTCCTCACCTGGTTCTCCATCTAATAAGCAGCGCTTCTCAAATCGGTGGACATGGCATCTGTTTCGGGTCCAGCTCAGACAGCCCCTGTTCCGGCGTCTCCTTTGCAAAGAGGAATAGTGAAAATGGTATGAATCCCAACATGTGAAAATGAGAGCTGACTGGGGAGACAGCTAGTTAGCTTAGTCAACTGATGGCTAATAGAGATTTAAACTGTGACTGGTTGTCGTATAATTTAACGCAAGAATCCACATGACTCTACATAATCAATTTTCAGTTAATTTCTAGTGTTGTCATTATTATAATAACAGATGTCAAACGTATTCAGCTTGTTTAGCTGCAGCCGAAAGCCGGCTAACATTAGCTAGCATGCTGCTATATTGGCAGTAGAGGAAACCCAGGTTAGCGCGTTTGTCTTGAAATATCCCTTTAATTGAGGAAACTACTTTCTTTGTTAGGTTTGCAAATATAAATAGGGTAAAATGTGATCGGAATAGTTTAATTTGCATTCAACAACAGCCACGCTGCGTTGGATCCAGTGGACGTTGGGAAGTTAACAGATGTCAAGTTTCTCAGCTAAAGGAAAGCTAACTGCTGGCTAATTAGCATTACTGTCCAGCACCTGTTAAGTTAAATGAAAGCGGTTTGCGCTATCTGCGACAAAAGTGTCAGATTTATGCTCAGCAGCAACCGCAGCATTAAAGTCAGTAATTGGATTTGCCAACATGCATATTTTGTCAACTAGGCTGAAAGATAACTCGAGAAGTCCGTTTCATTTCTCTTTCACCCCTCGGTTTATCCCAGAAACTAAATTAAAACAGTACTGGGCGGTTAAATGAGCAGTTTAAAGTATAGCTTTGCCGTCTTTTGGTAATCTAGCAAGTTAGCTTTTTTTTTCCATTTAGTGCAGCAGACAGCTTTTCATCAGAGCTGGCCCAAACCAGCCATGGGAAACTGACACGTAGCTCCAACTTCTTGCCCCCCCTGTAATCTCCTTTTCAGCTTGGTTTTGTGTGGGCTGGGTCCTCTGTCATTCATGTTTCTATGTCAAGATGGGAATTTCGCTCTTAAGTCCAGCAAACACATGGATTTTTCCTGCACATATGGCTTTGCATAGAGAGGCTCAGCAGATCCATATCTTTCTGCCTGATACCGTAAAACTTAATTAGAATAATTTTTGAAAAGTTTTCTTGAGGTTTAAATGTTAGTAGTTGAACCGGAGGGAGTGATACTTTTTTTTTCTAGGTGTATTTGTTATTTAGTCAGTGGTTATAAGGCACTTTGCTTTGAGAATTCATAGCATGTTAACCTTGAGTGAAAATAGCACGGCTTTATGATATTTACCTTGAAATTTCAAGCAAAACAGGTTAAATATGAAAGGTAATTGCTTTTAGTCGAAGCCAAAAAAAGCTACATATATTCCCGATGAGGCGAACAGGAGATATTGTGTAGTCATAATGTTATCTAAAGTTTATTTCAATTTCAGTATATAGACTTATGGGAAATATAAATGGTTCCCAAATTTGGAAGTTGTTTTAGGTGTTTACTGTGCTGAATCCTAAATCGTTTAGATTCTTATAGATCGACATGATACTTTTGTTTTAAAATGTGAACTTGAGTAGGATGGGTGGTGGTCCTTTTGTTTCCATGAGTTGACTGTTCTTCTTGGCAGGAATTATTTTTAAAAAAGCTGAATTGTTCTTTCCCATCATTGAGGAAAAAGTGTACCAGCCTTCTTTCAGCTAGCTGACCAGCAGTGCTCAGCTGCACATGGTAGAGGCCGAGTTCTGTGCTACTCTAAGGCTTTTTGCAGTAAGAAAGAAATCCAGATTACTCCAGCATCTTCTCTGGCATCTCATTAGAAGGACTTTGAAAATGTTGAAAATATTTCAGGTTTTACAACCAAGTTTTAGAACCTCTGTATACCTCAAACCCAGTTATTAGCTTATGCCCAGTTACTGCATCTATAAAGCAGGAATTCTGCAGTATATCTTTTTCCCAATTTACACTGAAACCTGTAAAACGTTGTGGCCCTAAATCACAATGAATGATTTAGTTTTTTTCTAATATTTCCATGAAACATTCAACAATGTGATGAATGTTTTACCTCTTTAAGCAGTAAAAATAAATACATGTTTAACTGACTTGTAATATTCCCTTTTTCAGCCACAAGGTTAACTATGTTATTGCAGAATATTTTATTTTCATCTTCAAAAACCGAATCAGAACATTCTGCCATCAAACGAAAAGGCTATCACCTATTTTCTTTTTCAAAGTAAGCTTTATAGTTGAGTTGTAAGATTAAAATAAAAGTTATTTCAGATTTTTGATGGACATCAGACTTTGCATATGCTAGTTGAATGTCCTCAGTTATTAAATCAGTTGAGCTTTGGTGTGTAGGTGCTTGAAAACATTAAGAGGCTATTTGGTTGATCTAAAAATATTCTACAGGCCCAGCTGGTTTTGTTGGGGACAGTGGAGCCAGTACCAAAATCACAAATCAAGACACCTGAGCCAAACCAGCAGAATTAGAAATATTGAGTGGTGAGGGGGTCGTTTTCTTATATAGAGGTCATAGCGTTTGCTTTTGGAAGGTGTCTCCATGATCAGGTTCCTTAATCCTTCTGCAGTCAACCCCACCTTAAGACCTAGCACAGTCTTGTTCTCCAAAGAAGCAACGTGATAATTCTGATCGAGTTGACCGTGCGAGAGGTGTGAGGAGGCATTTATGAGGAAATCAGAAAGTTACAAAGAATTTGTGCATGACTGCAGGGACAAAGGATGGCAGACACGGTTGTACCCGGTGGAGATTGTATGCAGAGGTTTTCCAGCACAGTCTGCTTGGAATGTGTTGACAGCAGTGGGGCAGACAGGAAGTGAGAGAAAAAGGGCAGTATGAAGATTGGGGGAGGCAGCAGAGAGAGCCTCATGTGGGATTCACCAAAAAAAAGTGAAATTTGGTAGATTTAACAGAAAACCCTTCTAAAAACAAACCAGGCATTTCTGTTGTTTCATGCACATATGTTAATGTTAGTGCATGTAGTTTTGATTGATTTTCATAGTGCAATTACTTGTGTATATAAACAAAATTACATATTTTCTAATATTGAATTTCTATGGGAATATGACCATGTTGCTAATTCATGACACCCGAGTTGTCTACAATCAATATTCTTTGCAGAGAAGTTGTAATTCTTTAAAACCAAGCTGTCGTGTCATTTAGTATTTTTTTTCCAAAGGGTATAGCAATACTGTTTGCATATCTTTTTTTGCTTTTTAATCTAGATCATCATTTGTTAGGCTTTAGAGATTTTTAGTATTGCATGTAAGAATTTGATTGCAGAGGTTTTGTAGCCCTGCAGCTACAACATGCTACTGCCTTTGGAAATTGGAGAAGGATGTGTTCTTGTTTGGCTCTTTTCATTTTAATGGCTCACCCTGCTGCAGAAATTACAGCTACATCTCTTCTGTACTCAGGTAGGGTCGAACAGTTAGTGATGAACAGCAGTGATTTGATGAGTTTATCTCGCTCACATCTTAGATCAACAACGCTCAGGGATGCTCCCTGCAGACACACTGAAGAGTTTGCAGATAAAGTGTTTGCTCAGTTTCGTGTAAATGCCACAGTTGTCATACCGAAGTGTGGGCTATCTCTTTTTGTTTTGTATTTAGCTACGTTATCACATGACCGGATCTAGGTCTTGCATTTGAATGACATGGTGTCACCATGGCTACATGTCATATGAAGCTTCTACCTCTATAAAAGTTCAAGCTCCTGATTGTAGTGTTTCAGATTTTGCTGCACAGATTTTTGTAAGCTGAATGGTAATTGGGATCTATAATGATAAAATGCTTTTTGGAGGTGTATTTATTTAGTTTTTACTAATTTCCAGTTTATTATAGTGGACATATTTATTGTTTGCCTAATCATATGAACGTATGTATCTGACATTAATTCCTGGTGTCATCTAGTTTCAGTTTCATCCCATTACACATGTTTTCTAACTAAAATCATTTGCTTGCATGGTTGATTTTTTTTTTTTTTTCTTTTTTCTCCTGCTGTTTTTATTTTATTTATGCCCCCAGGTCTTGTCAGGATGTGCCATCATTGTTCGTGGCCAGCCTCGAGGTGGCCCGCCCCCAGAGCGTCAGATCAATCTCAGCAACATCCGAGCCGGGGCCATAGCCCGCCGGGCAGCACAAGGCCAGCCAGACACCAAGGACATCCCAGATGAGGTAAGCTGACTGATTCCAGTGTGTTTATTTAAATGGGCCTTGCATTACAAGAACAGTACATGTATTGTACAGAACAATTCAAAAGTAACTCCCTTAAACATTGTATTTTTGCTGCTTCACAACCACAAAGTTGAATGTATTTCACAGTTGTTGTTTTTTTGTGATAGACCAAAACAAAGCAAGTCCATAATAACAAAGTGGAAGGATGAGTTATAAATGGTTTGCAAAATGTACAAATAATTATTTGAAACATGTGGCATGCATTCGAACTCACTTTCCTTTTCCTGGGCCATCGAGTTATTGTCCTGCTTGACCCTGGTTTCAAGTCTGTTGCAGCATTTAACAGGTTTTCTTCCAGGATTGCCCAGTATTTAGCTCCATCTATCGTCTCACAGGCTCTCACCAGCTCACCTGTCCCTTCTGAAGAAAATTGTCCCCACAGCATGATGTTACCACCACTGTGCTTCACAGTGTAGATATGTTTAGTGTCATATGAATTGTTCGTTTTAACCCACATAGTGTTTAGTATGTAGGCCAAAGAATAAGGTTTTCCCACCTTTTGGTTGTGGAGCTCAACAGCTCCTCCAGAGTTGCAATGGGCCTATTGGCTGCTTCTGATTAATGCTCAGGTTACTCGACCTGCCAGTTTAGGTAGACGCTGATGTCTTGATAGGTTTCCAGCTTTGCCACAGTTCTTTTGTTTATAAATGGAGCAGCGTATAAAATGAGCTGTTCATAGCTTGGGATGTTTTCTAACCTAACCATGCTTTAAATTTCTCCATAGCGTTTTCTCAGACCTGTCTGCTGTGGTTCTTGGTCTTCATGATGCTGTTTTTTCTGATGTTCTGTAACAAACCACTGCAGATCAAACAGCTGTATTCATACTGTGGTGATATGACACATGAAGGCTGCACTGAATTTCTTTTTAAGATATCAAAGGACAGGTAGCTGAAAACAATTTCCTGCCACACTTTTTAGGTTTTTACTTGCAAACAATTTGGAAACCATTTATCTCAGTTGCAGCTATTTCCCTTCCACTTCACAATTATGCACTCCTTTGTGTTGGTCTGTCATATTAAATCCCAGTAAATCACAATGCAGTTTGTGGTTTTAATGTGACAAAAAGTGAAAAGAAAGTAGTGTTTTTTTTTAGCAAGGAATAAATCTCTAAAGTATCTCATCTATTAGGAAAAACATTTTTTTTCTTTTTGTTTGACAGATATATTAAAAATTCAGTTCGGAATAAATGAAGTATTTCATATGGTGCCATTTTTAGGTTCTCCCTTCATTTGTCAGGCTAGAGATGGGTACCGTCTAATTCTCGTTAGGTCCAAAAGGCTGTTGTTGATCTTAGATTTTTTTGTCTTTAAAAGACATGATTTTTCCTCTTCAGAGTTATGAGGTGTAGAAGAAAAGACTATTTGCAGTTTGAGTTTGTTTACTTTTCCTGGTATTAATGAGTCAGATCGCACAGTAATAATTTCTTTAAGTCCAGTGCCTGATTGGGTTGCCGTTTTTAAAATATTTTTTGTTCTTTTTTAGCCCTGGGCCTTCCAAGCCAGAGAGTTCCTCAGGAAGAAACTAATTGGCAAAGAAGTGTGCTTCACTGTGGAAATCAAGACTGCTATAGGCCGGGAGTATGGCATGGTCTACCTAGGCAAAGGTGCACTGTCGCTTTAAATGTTCATTTTACTTCTACGTTCTCCTTGGATAAAACAATGTTCCTTAAACATAATTTTTCTCCCATTTCCTTATTGCAAAAATATAACATATGAAGAATGTAATGTTAGTTTTCAGTGAAACTTTACCCATGGCTCATTTCCCTTTCCGCAATAGATACTACAGGCGAGAACATCGCTGAGTCTTTGGTGAACGAAGGCCTTGCAACAGTCCGTAGGGAAGGAATCAGAGGAAACAAGTAAGATTGTTGACCATAAAATATTAAAGAATTAGTTTATCAATCTTGCTTTTGACATTAAAAGATTGGACTTTCCTAATTTCACCATGTGTGTCAGAATAACAAACGTTTTAATTGGACATATAGAGTACAAACGAGCAGAAAAGGTTTCATAAGCAGCAGAAAGCATCTTAAAACCATAAAACAAGTTTTCCTCATGTAAGAAAACTTGTTTTATGGTCATTTACTCAAGGATTTTCTGGAAGGCTTATTAAAAATACAAATGGCATTTAAGCCACTTTTTAGCTCTTTTGGCATTAGGATTTTTTCCTAAAATCTCCTCTTGTCTCATCCCATGAACCCATTGTGGTTTTTAATCTGGTCTCACAGGCTGGATGTATCGAGACACCCCTATAATTAACTGAGCTAACCTATTATCCATTGGTCTATTTACACATCATAAACAAGGACCTTAGCTAGTTCAAGGCTCACAAGTGTCTTTTAGTGCTGTTATAAAGTTTTTACACATTTATGCTTAGTCTTACCCCTAAAATATATCTAGACAAGCTGGTTTTATCTGTAAGGTTCAAGGTATCTTTTTCTATCCCTAAGGGGCAATAAATATTGCAGCCATGGAAGTAGGGCATAGAATGTAAGCGCATATTACACTCACAACGCACCTTTACAAAGTCAAGTTTAAAATACTTCTGATAGAGGCTATAAAGGACATTTTTTTATTAGCCAATGGCTTCTGAAGGGAAGTCAATGTTTTTTGTTTTAATAAAGGAGTTTAAAAAGTGGTAAATAACTACATGACAAACCAATAACATCAACATTATTTTATATGTTCAACATTAAAAATAGTGCATTGGAATTGAACATCTGAGGACTTGCACTGCAGGTCTGCTTATATTCTGAAATCTCCCTCTTCGCTAAGCATTCATCTGGACTGTATTTGCTCCAAATACTCATGATGTTCATATGCTGTAGTTATAGTACGCAGCACTTAATCACCATCTGCTTTTTAAGACTTAAGCTTTTTCATGACTGTAAACACTTACTTTCTCTCTTTTGTTTTAGGTCTATTTTGGTTTTAAATATACTCTGGGTAGTGGTTATATAGCACTTTAGTTCTTGAGCTGCTTTAAATATTCATATTAACATTTACCTTAATATATCTGTGTTTGTCAAATTTATTTATATATACATTTCCAACAGCTCTAGCTGAATAAAGTGCTTTAAATCAAAAATAACTAAGTGTTAAAAGAAAAACTTTCCAAATAAAAATAGAATAAGAAAAAAATCAAACACATAAATAGAAAAAGCAAACAGACTCAAAAATGCTGCTAAAATTAACAAAACAGCCAGAGGGATAAAAGACATAATGAATAATAAGATAAAAGAAAACTATAAAACTAAACATTAAGGTCATCGTGTACCAAAAGCTAGTTCATAAAAATGAGTCTTTAAAGTGATTTTAAAATGCTCCTGAGTTTCTGCAGATTTAATATTAAGAGGGAGGCTATTCCAGAGTCTCTGATCTGCTACAGCAAAGGCTCTGTCTCCTCAAGAAATAAGTTTAGACCTGGGAATAAATGGCATTAATTGAGTCGTAGGCCTCCATAGTTCTTTTTGCCGCATGAATAGAGAGCAGCTCGGATAGGTTTTGGGGGCAAGACCATGTAAGGATTTAAAAATGAAGAGTACAATTTGAAATTGGATCCTATAAGAGACAGGAAGCCAGCACTGGGGTAATATGCTCATTTCCTTTTGTACCAGTCAGTAAGCGAGTTGCAGCGTTTTGTACTAACTGGAGGCGGCAAATAGAGGACTGTTCCAAGCCAAAGTACAGGGAGTTGCAGTGGTCCAATCTGCAGGTAACAAACAAGTGAATGACATGCTCAAACACATCAGCTGGAAGGTATGGCTTTACCTTAGCAAGCTATCTGAGATAAAAAAAGATGGATTGGACCACTGCATTCATCTGCCTCCGCAGTTTAAGGGGACCATCAAGAAAAACACGTTTTTTGACATTATCCTTACAATAGAAGGATAAAGAGCCCAGAGTACTGTCTGTTACAGAGTTTCTCAAGAAGACGATCTCTGTTTTGTTTTTATTTAGTTTTAAAAAGTTTAGGGACAACTTAACAACGTTAAGGCAGTACAAAATAGAAGCTGAAATGATTCTTGTCCTGCTTTTAAGGGCGGATAATCTGAAGGTCATCAGCGAAGCAATGAAATGAAACCAAAAATACCCAAAAGACCCAAAATAGACCCCTGGTGGACACCATAACTGAGAAGGGCTATTTCAGACCTGAAGGGATTTATGTTGACATAAAAAGTCCTTGCAGAGAGATATGACGGAAACCTCTGAAAAGCAGAACCTTTGATCCCAACACATGATTCTAGCCTTGCGAGAAGGATATCATGATCCACTGTATCAAACGCTGCTGACAGATCCAACAATAAGAGCAGCAGGGCAGCCAGAATCCAGAGTTAAAAGAATATTGTAAAAACTTTTAAGAGTGCAGTCTCAGTGCTATGAAGTGATTTTAAAACCAGACTGAAACTTTTCTGAAATTCGATTTAGATCAAGGTGGGCCTGCAACTGTAGGAAAACCACTTTCTCTAAGACTTTTAACAGTAAAGGAAGCTTAGAGGTTGGCCTATAATTAGCTGAGAAAGTTGGGTCCTGGTTGTGTTTTTTTTTTTTTTTTTGTTCAGGAGAGGCTGAGCTACAGCCTGTTTCAAACATGTTGGGACGCAGCCTGTAGCAAAATACATGTCAATAAATTTGGTCCTCTGTGCTTGCACTGGTTGCACTGTTATTTCCAGAATCCAGGAATAACACATAAAATTGAAGCGCTAAGGAATAATTCCAGCCATTAAATCAGAAAATTCCTGGATAAAATCCTTATTGAACTTCGGAGGGCGATAAATAAGCGCACACAGCACATGACTGCTTAGCTACAACTCAATAAGCTGAAGTTCAAAGCTGGAGAATTAATTTGGCTGCAAAAGGTGGTGGCAGCTTAAACGGGTGTTAAACACAGCTGCTAGACCTCCACCCCTACCAGAGGAGCACAAGGCATAATCCATGTACAGGTAAATCCCACAGGTCCGACAAATCCAAAAGAAGCTGAGAAATTGATCTGACGAGTCTACCTGCTCGCTTTCCCCGCCTCCTAGAGCGCTTCTTCCAGGGTGTAGCATAAGTGATGCGGCGCAAAAAGGTCAGTAAAGTCAGCCCAATAGGTGGAGGAGGGAGTTCAGAACTCAGTCCTGTCGTACGTATATTCAGAGCTTGCTCATCAGATGCTTTGATTTGAAATAACAACTGGCGATCATATACACAAATCCCCAAAATATTTTGAATGATTATATTTAAAAAATAACTAACATTAGCTGGGCTGACACAGAGAAAGACTGCTGACGTGTCGCTATGTCCACTGCTGGCGCCATCTTGATCCTGTTGTTTGTGATTGTTTGGCGCTTTCACACTTGTATTGGCCTAACTGGGAGATAATCTCTGTACCTAAATACAGGATGTTCTATTAAATGAACACATCTTAACATCAGCAATATTGTATTGTTATGTCACAGATTTGATTGTACAATAAACTAGTAATTGTGCTTTAATTGTTCAGCAAGACTGTTTTGTATCAGTGAGATAATTGTGCTTTAATTGTTCAGCAAGACTGTTTTGTATCACTGAGACTGAATATTTTGGCTTTCAAGCTTTAACTTGCATCTCCACCATGTATGTAGCAAATGGAGAGGAAATCTCTTTTGCCAGCAGGATGTAAACTTGTACTTACTAAAGCTTAAGGCAGAACAACACTGCAGAATCTGTTGGGAAATGTACTTAAGCCCTCAACTGGCTGACTGCAGAGAATTTAGATAGAGCCATGGTATCCCAGAAGGTGGCAGCATGCCCCTACTGCTATAACGATATCCCTCTGAAACCTTTTTCTGCCACATTGCCCCAATGCACTAATCCCATAAATACACACACCTCATGCTATATGACAAAGTACTGCATGTCTCCCCCAGTGGCGGTATTTGCACACGACACACATTACAAGCAATTTGACTCATGCTGCTGCGTTTGTGATTTCCAACATGAACAGAGATGATGTGAACATTTTGCCACTAATGAACCATTTCGAGCAGCCTGTCCAATGGCCCATAACAAGCACTAATGTAAATGATGCTTTAAGTGTAAGCTGGCATCATTTGGCCAAAGGGGAGGCCCATTACTCAATGAAGACTTAGGGTCTTTGTTTTCCCTCAGTGTATTTTCCTCCAATATAATTACTCCTCGTGACGTCCTACGTTGATTACACCAACTGTGATGTGGTGATACTTATGGAGGTGATGATAATAGTGATCACTTTGGACAGTGCAGTTAAGCATGTTTAGGGGCTGGCAGCTGCAAGTTGCTGGAATCTGCATCTGTGTACAGCTTTACATAGCTGCATTTGTATATGCATGCTGCCATTTTGGATCTGTAATTAGCAGCACGTCTCTAGCTCCGAGACATGACATAGGATGTATTGGTAAATTATTCTCATTCTTAAATTTCTTTTAAGTTGAATCGGTTTTACAGATTGGCTTTTTTGGTCATGGATCTGTTACTCAAAGATTATTTGTATATGCTATTTTAGATTACTGTATTACCTTTCGAACAAAATTGTGCATGCGTCTTTTAAATGATTGTGGGAACTATAAAATCATGAATTTTTATACTATAATATCCATACGATGGTTAAATAAAAGTTGGACAGTTCAAATTAAATGCGGAAACACAAATGCTTGTTCTACTTTAGAGAAGCTCTTGGTTTTTTAAAATGATTGTGATCACTTACTTTGACTACGTCGTTTGATCAATTTACCGAGTTGCCTGTGGAACCCAGAATGTTCATTTTCAGAAAAATGAAAACCACAGACATCCGGCTTGGCTGATTGTTTTATAGAGGGACCACTCAGCGACGCAGGACTGAGGTACATTAACGTGGATACCAACTGTACTTTACAATCTCCCATTGCTCCTGTTTAACTAGAGCCCTGGAGGAGAATGAGTTGGGGGGGCTATAAACACTGAGGGGCAGAACAACTTTCATTAGACTCTCACTGTTCAATTATTCTGGAACACAGTTTGGGGAGCGTGTCTTCCTACAGCCACCTTAAACAACAGGAAGCTGTAAAAATGTTTTATCTGAAGTATGTTGGGTTGCACAAAGGAGCCATATGGAGATGAAAAATGTAGCCTATATAAGGTTTAACTGGAAGGTTTTCTGCTTGGCTTTTGCTGGAGTAGATTTGCCCTATACTGCACCTTGTCGACCATCACCATCAGTTTGATTTGAAGCACTGTGTAGTGGAGGGAGTTGCTGACCTAGAAGCTGGTGTAGCTGCAGAAGGGATAATTTTACTATTATCAGGCTCTACAGACAAGGTTATGTCTTTAAAGTAATCTGCTTATGAATGCACGTTAATTTCTAGGACTCTGCGAAATCTGCCTAATTCCTAGTTTATTTCAACATATCTTTGTAGCTTTCTGTTTCTGTTTAGCGCTTAAATATTGAAGTAGCTTAGTTCTTAAAGTTTGACCGTCGCTGCCCAGTCAGCAAGGAACTGTTCAGTTCAAGGTTTGTTGTTGAATCACAGTAGTGAGCAGAATGAACTTGACTGCGTTTTGGGGAATGTGCCCAAAATCCCAGCTGAAGCACAGGCTTCTGGGACATTTAAGTACCACATATTTTAATGGGGTACCACTGAAGTATTTCACAGGTCGGGATAAGCGTGAAGAAAAAAAATAGAGGATAGAAAATATTTCCATTTTTAATCTTTGTTCCCTATCCCATTGTTTTAATGCCTCATTCATCCACTCCATCTATTCGTCCATCATTTATCATTTTGTCCACTGTCAGCTTGTCTATCCACTTGTCCATCTGTCTTCTGTTTTTCTATCTTTCATCTAGCCTCAATCTATTTGACTGTCCATCTGCTAGTCTTTATATTTTCCATCCATCATCAATCCATCCATTTCTTGGCTGTTTGTCCATCCAGCTGTCCACCTGTTTTGTTTTTTTTTGCCAATCCTTCTGTTTGTCCAGATGAATGGACAGTCCACACATCTGGCCATTTTTCATTCTGTTTGTCCATCATTTATACATGTATCTGTCCAACCGATGTTTTCTGTATATCCATCAATCGGTTTTTCCATACATCCATTTGTCCGTCCACCAATTTGTTTGTCCATTTGAATGTTTATCAAATTGTCTGAACTGAGGGCTCTGGAGAACTGAGTCCGGAAAAGTATGGAATTTTAACATGAAGTAACCCTGAGAGCCCTGCGATAAATACCTGCAAAATGTGACTTTTAGAAAGCAAATTAAATATTGTCTATATAGTCTTTAATTTTAAACTCCAAACACCTGACTCGACTGGGCAGCTTTTCCTGGTTGAAAAGACAAAAGCCTGGTGGCTATTTAAAGTTGTGAATAATTAAAGCTTTACAAGGTCCCTGAAAAAACATTAAGCAGCACAATTTAAGAAACCAGCATGGAGTTAATTGTAGTGTTTGCAGGAAGCTGCGTTTCTGCTGCTGTTGTCTCGGTACTAAGTGCTCACATACCGTTTTTTTTTTTTTTTAGGTAGTTGCTATCTGGTCATCAGTTTTTTGTTTAATTAGAAAATTATCTACGTACTTAGACTTATCGTGCTTCAATCCAGCTTGATACGAGTCCTATTGAACATGGTAAACTCAAAACGCCAAGCAACTCTACAAAAAAAAATCTTTTCCAACTGTTTGATATGGTCTGAATGCTACATGGAGGTAAATAATTGTTGCTTGTATAAAATATAAAACTTGGTTTGTTTTCTGTAAGGTTGTTCATTGATATGACCAACATTTGAATCATTTGGATGTGTTTTGCATTTTTTTTCGTGTCCATCACTGTTTGTTTTCTTTTCAGTCCAGAGCAGGCTAGACTCTGTGAACTGGAGGACCAGGCAAAGGCTTCTAAGAAAGGCATGTGGAGCGAGGGGGGTGGCACACACACTATTCGTGACCTCAAGTACACCATTGAAAACCCCCGGAACTTTGTGGACTCCTCGCACCAGAAGCCCGTCAATGGTAAGGAGTTCTGAGACATTATCAGATCACTCTTGGTTGAAAAAAGAAAAGAAGAATCAAAGGCACTTGGTGCATAAACACAAATTAAAGATGCTTTTCTTGTCTTTGAAGATTATGTGAGGAATGCACTGTTCTTTTAGGCTGTTCTGTCCTGCTATCCTTCACAAGAACATTCTTTAATTATCATCTCCAACCTGCTTAAGTTCAATATACCACTCGATTGATTTCCAGACGATTGCCCGAGAACCGTGGCTCAGCTCATTTCACAACTCTTTAATTGAATGGAGAAAATGAACAGCAGATGAGTTTTTTTTATGCTTTCATCTCTTGTCCATGCCATTCTTTAGATTTTCGGGGTCTTTTTAAAATCAGATGGAATAATCCAGTTTGGGTGCTAAAAATGTCCATACAGATGCTGCGGTGGAAAGCTGAAATACCCATGGAAAATCATTTTAAATTTCAGAAAGCACATCTCAAGCTTTTTCCCTGCGTAAAGAATACTAATTTTAATAGTTGTCTCAGCACCCCCAAAGTTACCTCAAGGAGTATCTAAACTCAAGAATAAGAAATAATTGATAATGACCGCAGCCTTTTTATGCTGTAAACACACTGCGTTCAGACACCTTGAGCTTTTTCAGATTTTCTCTTATTTTGGGAAGGTATTTAATGTTGTGGACCAACACATAACATCACATGCATTTGTGCCCTTTCCCACTGGGTCAGTTCTTTATAAAACCACCTTTCTCTGCAGCTACAGCTGTGTGTTAATACATCTAGAGACTAAAACTGTTATGAGATTTATGGAAAAGCAGGTCTACCTCAGATTAGATGGTGTGTCTGAACATTATTTTTGTTTTTTAAACCTTGCCACCAATTCTTTATAGATTTAAGGTCCTGACTTTGACTAGGCCATTCTAAAACATGAATGTGCTTTTATCTAACCACTGCATCGCTGCTGTGTGTCAAGGGTAATTGTCCTGCAGGCAATATTCCCCACCAGACTGAAATCTTTTGAAGCAGCTAGCAAGTTTTCGTTTAGAATTTCCATGTATTTGGCAAAAACTATCCTTCCACCAACTGGAAGCATAATGCCCAGTGTGTTTCGAGCCTTTGCATGTACAGTACAGACCAAAAGTTTGGACACACCTTCTCATTCAAAGAGTTGTCCTTATTTTCATGACTATGAATATTGTAGCTTCACACTGAAGGCATCAAAATTATGAATTAACACATGTGGAATTATATACTGAACAAAAAAGTGTGAAACAACTGAAAATATGTCTTATATTCTAGGTTCTTCAAAGTAGCCACCTTTTGCTTTGATTACTGCTACGTACACTCTTGGCATACTGTTGATGAGCTTCAAGAGGTAGTCACCTGAAATGGTTTTCACTTCACAGGTGTGCCCTGTCAGGTATAATAAGTGGGATTTCAAACCTTATAAATGGGGTTGGGACCATCAGTTGTGTTGTGCAGGAAGTGGATACAGTACACAGCTGATAGTCCTACTGAATAGACTGTTAGAATTTGTATTATGGCAAGAAAAAAGCAGCTAAGTAAAGAAAAACGAGTAGAAATGAAGGTCAGTCAGTCTGAACAATTGGGAAAACTTTGAAAGTGTCCCCATGTGCAGTCGCAAAAACCATCAAGCGCTACAAAGAAACTGGCTCACATGAGGACCGCCCCAGGAAAGGAAGACCAAGAGTCACCTCTGCTGTGGACGATAAGTTCATCCGAGTCACCAGCCTCAGAAATCACAGGTTAACAGCAGCTCAGATTAGAGAACAGGTCAATGCCACACAGAGTTCTAGCAGCAGACACATCTCTAGAACAACTGTTAAGAGGAGACTGTGTGAATCAGGCCTTCATGGTAAAATAGCTGCTAGGAAACTACTGCTGAGGACAGGAAACAAGCAGAAGAGACTTGTTTGGGCTAAAGAACACAAGGAATGGACATTAGACCAGTGGAAATCTGTGCTTTGGTCTGATGAGTCCAAGTTTGAGATCTTTGGTTCCGACCACCGTGTCTTTGTGCGGCGCAGAAGAGGTGAACGGATGCACTCTACATGCCTGGTTCCCACCGTGAAGCATGGAGGAGGAGGTGTGATGGTGTGGGGGTGCTTTGCTGGTGACACTGTTGGGGATTTATTCAAAATTGAAGGCATACTGAACCAGCATGGCTACCACAGCATCTTGCAGCGGCATGCTATTCCATCCGGTTTGCGTTTAGTTGGACCATCATTTATTTTTCAACAGGACAATGACCCCAAACACACCTCCAGGCTGTGTAAGGGGTATTTGACCAAGAAGGAGAGTGATGGGGTGCTGCGCCAGATGACCAGGCCTCCACAGTCACTGGACCTGAACCCAATCGAGATGGTTTGGGGTGAGCTGGACCGCAGAGTGAAGGCAAAAGGGCCAACAAGTGCTAAGCATCTCTGGGAACTCCTTCAAGACTGTTGGAAAACCATTTCAGGTGACTACCTCTTGAAGCTCATCAACAGAATGCCAAGAGTGTGCGGAACAGTAATCAAAGCAAAAGGTGGCTACTTTGAAGAACCTAGAATATAAGACATATTTTCAGTTGTTTCACACTTTTTTGTTCATTATATAATTCCACATGTGTTAATTTATAGTTTTGATGCCTTCAGTGTGAAGCTACAATATTCATAGTCATGAAAATAAGGACAACTCTTTGAATGAGAAGGTGTGTCCAAACTTTTGGTCTGTACTGTAGGTCAGAAAGTTCAACTTTGGTCTCAGGCAACCAGAGCACGTTCGTTTTTTTTTTTTCTTCCAGTTCACAGCTTTACTTGATGCATAAAATCCCAGCAAAACACCATAAAATTTGGGGAAATTCAATGATTATCAATATTTTTGCAAGAAACTCTAAAACCTATATGTGATAAACGTATTTGCTAAGAATTGTTTTTAGTTTTGCAGCAGCATTACACTATCTGAAAAGACAATAATTGTGTTCTGCTGTGTCTATAAAAAGCTAAACTTAACAGAATAATTTTTGATCCACATGTAAGACCTATTGTTGTCCTTGTTCACCTGTTTCCGTTTCTTCCTCTTAGCCATCATTGAGCATGTGCGTGACGGCAGCGTTGTTCGTGCCTTGTTGCTGCCAGACTATTACCTGGTCACTGTTATGCTGTCTGGTGTTAAGGTAACTATCATTTGATGTACTTTAGGACTTTATAGTTGGCTAAGAATCTTTAATGCAAATATAGCAAACTACTTTCCCTTCACACTTTTCATTTATTTAATTACTGTATGGCTTTGAAATGTATTTGTAATGCAGCCAGACTGATCCTAAAAAAGACACGACGTGTAACAGCCGCCTTTTTTCTCACCTGCTTTAGTTTGGCTGTTCCACTAGTGTCATATCCAAGCAACTCAATTTCCCCATCTTTGTTTTTCACTCAGTGTAGCCTTGCCAGTAGACCACTCAGGATAACAAATTTTCTCATCTCGTACTTGAGGATATTAGATCCATTTCAAGGTGTTTGTCTCAACGCTGGTCTACTCACCGACTCTGTCCTGCTCATGTCTCTGTTTTTCTGCTGCTTTTCAACAGACATTAGATATTACAGCTACAAGGTAACATCAGTCAGGAGGATATTGGAAAAGCACAACAATATATTTAAGCTCACTGTATGTACAAAATGCACTTTAGTCATTGGTAACTGTGTGAACTTGTTGCATACTTCTCCTGTATTGTGAAGTTTTACTTAATTGACTTTTGTTTCTGGTGCAACTGCAGTGTCCCACGTTCAAGAGGGAAGCAGACGGAACAGAAACACCCGAGCCATTTGCAGCAGAGGCCAAATTCTTCACCGAGTCCCGTCTTCTGCAGCGAGATGTTCAGATCATTCTAGAGAGCTGTCACAACCAGATCATACTGGGAACCATCCTTCACCCGGTAACACAAAGGAGTCAGGACTTTGTGTAGACACTGGCATGGAAATGTGCCTTTGATATCATCGTATGTTTATCTGTGGATCTTTCTCCGTCTCAGAATGGCAACATCACAGAGCTCCTGCTGAAGGAAGGCTTTGCTCGCTGTGTAGATTGGTCGATGGCTGTTTACACCCAGGGAGCTGAGAAGCTCAGAGCTGCTGAACGGTAGGACATTTTAGACTGGAATTTGTGGTCATTCTTATTCAAATTTCAGTGATATTTCACTAATCTAATAGATACAAAATAGTGATGCTTATCAATGAGCCTTTAGTGAAAAATGCCAAAAGATAAAATAATATTGCATGACACATTTCCATTTTGTTTACGACATTACAGGTAAACAAAATGAACCATTGTTTTTTAGTTGGGGTCCTTCAGCATCTCACATTTTGACTGCCTCTCGCCAGCAGTGTCAGTCTAGTCTTACTGGCAGTTGAAGGATTTATACCATAAATCCTTTGGCTCCTTTGAAAACTGTTAGTTTAGGTAAATGTTGGTGATGAGCAAATATCAGGGAAAATGGAACCAGCTCAGAAGGACAGTTTTTATATTAAGTTCATCAGGTTCACTATAATCGATGCTTGGTGTGTTCCCAGGTGTGTGACACGTCTAATGTTAAAATTGGATCCAAACGTTCATAAAATAAACTATTTGTTTAAGGTTTTGCACACTTAGAATTATTGAAGGGTTATTTGTTTACATTTTGAATCAAACATTTGTTTTGCAGTTTAATTGTGCAGGAGAAATGTCACATTGAATTTAGAAAATATTAAGTATTTTTCGTGGTGTCATTCCTCACAGAAACATAGAAACTAAACAGTGTGTGTAGTCTTTTAAGAGCCACTTTAGCTGCTTAATTTACTTGTTAAAGAAGGGTATCTCAAATAATAATGAAATATATTCATTTTAATATAAAAACCCAAATGTTGCAGTTATACATGTTAGTTTTATAACTTAAAGACTTTTTGTACAGTTCTCCTTATAGATTGTTACTCTTCTTTGTTCTATCCTAGGTCTGCGAAAGAACGCAAAGTCCGCATGTGGAAAGATTATGTGGCACCTACAGCCAACTTGGACCAGAAGGACAGACAGTTTGTTGCCAAGGTAAGATCTTTTCTGGCACCTAATCATTTTTTTCCATCATTTTCCAATTTGCAGTAACTTGTTATACAGGTGCATCTCAGTAATTTAGTTCTATTTATTTATAAAGCTCCAATTTAAAGTAAATGTCATCTCAAGGCACAAAAAACTAAATTGGATTTTTTGTTTTCAAAAATCTAATTCAGAAAATGAAACTTTCTAAATTTGATAATTATGGCTTACAGCTTATAAAAAACCCAAATTCTGTTTAACAGAAAATTCGAATATTTGGTAAAACCAATAAATTAATTTCATGTAGTGTGTATTACAAGCACTTAATACTCTATATGGCTTCTTTTCTGTGACTACTGCAGTGTAGCATAAAGGTGATGAGCCTATGGTTGTGCCGAGGTGTTAAGGAGGGACAGATTACTCTAATAGCAGCCTTTAGCTCATCTGTATTGCCTTCATCTGATTTCGCTCATCTTCCTCTTGACAATACTCCATAGATTCTCAGTGGAGGTTTAGGTCAGGCAAGATTTCTGGCCGCACTAGCACAGTAATACCACAGTCATTACACCAGGTGTTTGTATATTTTGACAGTGTGGGAAAGTATTAAGTTTTACTGGAAAATAAAATCAGTATCTCTATCAAAGCTTGACGGCAGAAGGAAGGGCTCTAAAAACGTTACCGGTAAATGGCTTCTCTGAATTTGGACTAGATAAAACACAGTGGCCCAACGCAGCAGATCACATGGCTTCCCAAATCACAGGCTATGGAAACGCAACACTGGACCAGAAGCAGCCAGATTCTGTGCCTCTCCGCCCTTCTTCTCCAAAATGGAACCTTCATATTAGGAACCATGGAGTAGTGATATTGTTAAATACTGCATTGACAATAAATCCATATTTTCCTCACTTATGTCCTTACGATGCTTCTGACATTCTGTGACATTTAGTGTCTTGAGCAATACTCTCTGCATCAGGTGTTGACATTCACTGCAGTCAGAGTCAATCCAACATACAAAGTGTGGATTCATGACACCTGGAATACAACCGGCAACAAATAGTGCTTTCCAAACAGTCCTTTGCTATCTCCGTATTGCACATATTGACGTTGCTGTGATTTATTTGCAATATCTTGTACAGCACCACTATATAATATAAAAGTGTTGCCACTTTAATGTAGTTTAGCAACTCTAGCTGCAAATCCTCAGCTGGAACTCAGCCCCTTCTGTAAACATTTTAAGAAGTCGAAACCCAGATCTCATTTTGTTGTAAATATACAAGCGAAGTTAAAAAATTGTATTTTGTCTCTGTTCCCTCCATCTGTATCCCTGAACATTTGGGACCCTGAAAAATTCATACCTAGCTTTAGGGTTACATAAAAGGTGTTGCTTAGGCAATCTGCTTACAGATGGGCTTTAATTTATTAAAGCCCATCTGTAAGCAGATTGCACGCACAGAAGAAACCACAAACATTAACAATATGTTTATTTTTTTCCCTTACTCTGAGAAAAGGGGCTATAAGATGAATAAAACAATCCCATTAGTTGCCTGGACTACTTTGTCTTAAAATCATCCCAGAAAAGGGGTTTGATGCCAGTGTGGGGGGAGCGGTCATTTTGGTGAGTCCATGAACAAAAGGCTTGGAAAATATTACGACTAATAATCCTAATAGCTTGTAAAGTTTATCTTAGTAGGCTGAAAGGCCTTTGAGTGTAATCGTATATCTTTGTGGCCGACAGTCGTCTTTGAAAACATCGCGCTGACCCTTTTACTGCTAGATCTGTCGAAAAACTAAGTGCACAATCAACAGGCATAAGGTTACTCAACCATGTTATTGCCCCACTATATTCACCTCAGTGGCATTTGTCGCTGGATAAAACTGCGGTGTAGGGACTCTCAGAAGGACACGTCTATCCATCAATCCCATCATCATGCACTCCTCCCTTATCCTAATCTCCTTCACTTTTCACTTCTTATTACCTGAGTGACGGATAAATGGAGAAGCACAGCAGGTCTAATTCCCACAAGTCTGTCCAGCTGATGAATCTTTTCTTTTCCTTGTCTCTTGTCCAGTCTTCGGCTTTGGGAATACAGATGTAGGCTGGGTTTCAGTTGTTTCTTTCTCTCCGGGTAATCACTGGCCTTAAGACTAATAGAAGAGTTGATGTGTGCATACTTTGTTTTTTTTCCCCCACAGCTGTACATTAAATATACAGAGGGGAATTTCAATTTCGACAGCTTTGCAATTATTAGAAAAGTTCCGAGTGGGTCCTAAAATTAGGAATTTCCAACGGGGAATTAAACAAATCGCCGAGTTTTTAAGTTTAGGTGTTTCTGTAAGTGTGAACTTGTTGTGAACTTTTGGGTCACCGTCAGTGGGGTTGGAAGGGCAGGTAGAGGGCCAGACTAATTGTAAACAAGGTGGACTGAGACAGATCCAAGCTCCTTGGTGATTTGTTGTCTTTAATCAACCGACATGGTTTCTTCATTCAGTCCAGACTTTTTCTCCAACAGTCTGTCTGCAGTCCCCAGGGCAGTTGCGTTCCAATTGTCAATCCAAACAAATGTCCAGGTCACCTCTGAAGATGGTCTGAGGGAACCGTCTTCAGAAACCTTTTGATAACCTGCATTTTTCAGGATGCGTTTTTACGTCTCAGAGCAGATGAGCCTGTATTGATGGGGTTTAAGGTTCTTTTAAGAAATTAAAGCGAAAGCAGTTTTTTAAATGTTCATACACGTTAGCTGTTTTATTTTCCCTCTCAAAATCTGAACTAGAATAATAAATAATAATCAAACAACAAAATTGTCACTTTTGTTGTTCTGTGTCTGGGGTCTACACTCAAGTCCTTGTCACGCCCTCAGAAACACAAGTTGATTTGCAGCACTGTAATCAGGCTGACAAATCATGTCCTCTGGCAGCAACACGGAAACTTGAAGCATAGGTGTTGCTTTTAGATTAGGTGATATGACTTGAGTAATGAGGAAGTTCTGGCTAGGCTTTTATTTTCCCCAGAGTAAAAACTAACCTAATAGATTGAAGTGCCAACCAACACATTTCCCTGTGAGTAGCTGGGATCCTTCCTGCACAGTGACTGATCCTGGCTACTGCAGTTGTCATGTCATCCTTGGGCAGAGGGTGGCAGTAGGTCTCCACCTTTCTAGCATCTGATTAGACAAGTGAGTCATGCTGCCAGCCTATTTGTCTTCTCGGCCCTCATGGCAACTACTTTCTGCTCCATTTTTCTATCTATTCACCATCCTTTCCTCTCTTTCTGTTCCTGTGATATTTGCTCTGAGATTACACTCCATCTCCTTGGCTCGCTCCATCATTCCGTGCCTCAGTCCTCGTGTGTTGATTTGTCCCCCCAAGCTTCCTTTTTTGGATCTCTCATCTTGCCCTCTCGGGCCGATAATTAGCCAGTAAAAGCTGAGCTGTTTTTTTTTTGTTCCTGCCACATTCTCTCTCTTGCACTTTATTTACTTGGGCAGGCCTCAAAATGACCTTGGTACAATGTGAAGTTGTGTAGGCTGGTATGTGTGTGTGTGCATGCATGCCCCTTCCCCACCCTTGCATTTACTCATTGCACCTCTTCCCTTCTCCGTCTCTCTCCCTCCTGCTCCCTATGTCTGTATCTCTCCCACTCAGCTCAGTGATTAGTATATGATGTATTTTGGCTGCTGCTCTGGGCAGCCTATTTAGCATGTGGGTTGGTCTAATTTCTGTTCTCTGGTGGCAAATGCAAAGGCAGTCTTATTTGCTTCCATAGAATGATGAATTTCCTGATGAGCCCAGCACACCTGGATCTGTGTCTGAAATATGTGTTGAGGAAGTTTCGACTTTTTCTCAAACGTGGTTGTTTTAATTTACTGCTGCTACCACGGCCACACAAACACCCACATGGCCCGAGCTCTTGTTGACGCATGGGTCAAAGCTGCATCTCTCACTTTGGGGACTTTAACCTAAGTGCAACCTACAGTTGAGCTGCAGTTGGGGTAATGAGTGAGGACATTTAAAGGAGAAGTGGGTGGCAACATGTGTAGTGCGACTGATTTCTCACTCCCCAGCAAGTGGCCTACTTAAAAGCTCAGGGTTCAGATGCTGTTTCCTTCTCATTCACTTTGCACCCTCAATCTGTCCTGTTATATGAAAGGGCCCAGGCGTATGGAAACGGTACATTTATACACCGGGCTGAGTTGGAAATCTTTTTATTTTTTCCACACTGTTTATAACTTGCATATTTCATTTATTTTCTCTTTAAATGCAGCTATTCTTTTAAGGCCTCAGAGGTTTGTTACTGAACCTTGGTGTAAGAAACCCACATCATGAAGATCAATTGACACAGGTCAGGAATAAAGTTATGGAGAAGTTTAAAAGCAGGGTTAGGTTATACAACGATATTCCAAGCCTCAAACATCTCATGGAGCACTAATAATTTTGTCATCTGAAAATGAAAAGAGTATGACTCGAGAAAATGCAACCTAACAAGACAAGGACATCCACCTAATTTGACAGGCTGGGGAAGTAGGGCATTAATAACGGATGCAGCCAAGACGTAGATGGGAACTCTTGAGGACCTGTAGAGACCCACAGCTAAGGTGGAAAAATCTGTCGACACGACTTCTTTTTGGGTCTACCTCAATAATGCTGTGGTGGAAAGCTAATACTGCACACACACAGTTCCCTGTGGTCAAGCATGGTGGAAGCAACCTCAAGGTTGATTAAAAGATGGATAATGTCAATTCAGAGCAATACTGAAAGAAAGCCCATTGGTGGACACTGTGGTGGACAACAACCAGAGCTGCAATGGAATGGTTAAGATCAGTGGGGTCCGAACTCAGTACTCAAAGGTTGGTGTTCTGCAGGTTTTTGATGTTGCCCTGATTCAAAACACCTAAATCAAGTCAGCTGGTCAGTAGCGAGTCTCTGCAGAACCGAGTGACACATCGAGAAAGGATTTCAGCCACATCTAAAACCTGCAGGGCCATGGCCCTTTAGAGCTGGACATGCCTAGTTTTGCCATGTAAATACATTTCCATGTGTTAGAATGACTCAAAATCCAATAAAAAAAAATCTCTGGCAAGACTCTGTTTATACACACTCTCATTTAACCTGACAGAGATGGAGGTGTTCTTCAAAGAACGGGATCAAAGTTCGGTCTCTAGATGGGCAAAGTTGGTAGAGGCGTACCCCAAAGACCCAAAGCTGTAAATGATTTAAAATGAACTTCTCTTAATTATGGATCCAGGAGGGCTTAATGCATGCCACAATTTTTAGATTATTTTTAAAAGAAAAATGTAGAAAGCACAATTTGTTTTAAAGAAAAGAAAAACATGTCCAATACTTTTGCATGTTACTCCTGCAAACATCTCTAAAACAGAAAGCTGCTAGTAAGCAATGACTATAGACCTGTTGCTCTGACATCCATCATCATGAAGGTTCTAGAGAGACTCCTGTTGGCCCACGAGAGTAGGCAAACAATTAACCATCAGGACCCTCTTCAGTTTGCTTATCGCTTTGGAGTTGAAGATGCCATCATACACCTGCTTTAAAAAACCATCATGTTCTTTGATTCCTCCAGTGCATTTAGCACAATTCAAATTATTTGCTTCGTCAGAAACCTCAGAAGGCTCAGGTTGGAGGCCTTAACAATCTCCTGGATCAAAGACTACCTGACAAACAGACCACAATTTGTGAGACTGACGGGTTGTGTCTAACCAGGTAGTCAGCAGCACAGGAGCACCGCTCTCTCCATTCACCTCAGACTTCCAGTACAAGACAGACTCCTGTCATCTGCAGAAATACTCTGATGATTCTGCAGTTGTGGGGAGGATCAGAGATGGACAAGAAGCTGAGTACAGGAAGCTGGTGGACCGCTTTGTGGCATGGTATAGAAACCATCTCATCTTGAACGTGAATAAAACAAAGGAGAGGATTGTAGATTTTAAGAGAAGCACGTATAGGTAAAACACTATTTCCATCATGAGAGGAGAAGTGGAGGTGGTGGAGGAGTATAAATAGCTCGGTGTTAACCTATGCAACAGAGTTGAGTGGAGATGGAACTGTAAAGCCGTCTATAAGAAGGGACAGAGCAGACTGTACTTCTTGAGGAAGCTTAGGTCCTTTGGTGCTTGCAGCAAGATGCTGCATATCTTCTATAAATCTGTTGTAGAGAGCATGATCTCTTCTGCAATCATCTGCTGGGGTAGCAGCATCAGAGCCAGGGACTTAAAAAAGCTCAACAAACTGATAAAGAAAGCTGGCTCTGTTCTGGGGACTCCTCTGGAACCTCTGGAGATCATTGTGCAAAGACGGATTCTTCATAAAATGGAGAACCCTGAGCATCATCTTCATGAGACTGTTTTACAACAACAGAGTGTCTTCAGTCAGAGGCTTCTTCAGATCTGCTGTAAGACAGATTGCTGCAGGAGATCCTTCCTGCCCACAGCCATCAGCATCTACAACGACTCTTTGAAGAAACCTGAATAATATGAGCTACAACAACATTTAATTTCCTTTTTGGAATGAATGAAGTATATTTGAAATGAACAGAAGCTTGTGTAACTCAGCCTATCTGTCTTTCAGGGGATGTTTGTTTTTTTTCAAGCCTTTTTCTGCTTCCTCCTTCAACCCTCCCTGCTGCCAATCCCCTAGACAGGCGAACGTCCTCGTCCTGTCCTCTAAACCTTGCTGGCCTGCTGGGAGGCCTTAGCTCACTTACTTAGTCAGGACTCTTTCTTAACTCGCTTTCAGTGCCTTCTGCTACACTTGTTTTCAATGCAGGGGTGTGATTTTCCCCAAGTGTTCATTTATTTGACCTTGAGCTCATGCTTAAAAGTTGATCATGTTATTTCAGTTTTTTAGTCATGGCTGATCACATCATCTATCCTGTTCAACAACTATTGCCTCTGTCATTGCAGGTGATGCAGGTGGTCAATGCTGATGCCCTGGTGGTCAAGCTCAACTCTGGAGAATACAAAACCATCCACCTGTCCAGCATTCGCCCCCCTAGGAATGAGGGAGAGGTACAGATAAACCTGTTTCTGTCAGACTGTATGTGTGGTCGTCTTTACACGAATTGGGTGCTTTTCAACGTTTTTTTTTGTTTTTTTGTAAAGTCAAATAGATAATATCCTCATTGGGAGCTGTTTGCCTCTCTTGATTAAAATCCGTAGTTTCTCCTGTCCTTTCTTACACATGGGGATTCTCAATCTACTGAAAATGATGTGATTAATTCTGACCACTTGGTGGCGCCCTAAGTTGGGACGCATTCAAACAGTAAAACACTTGCACACACCCAGTGGTTGCAGCACTGCAGAGAGAGAGGCTAATCGATTTTTTTTTTTTTTTTTTTTCCCCCTACCACACTCCACATCTTTCCCTAGAATCAGTTCTGGACTGTGAGAACACGTGTATACATGCCTATACCATGGACCATGTGACCCTGGGGAATCTATATTTATTTAAATGGATGGAAAAAGCTGCATCCATGTAGTGATGTCTAGACACAGATTTCTGTTGTGTCGGACGTCTCTTCATCATCCACCTCCTTTTTATTTTCGCTTCTAATTGAGCCCCTGTTAAGACTAAGAGTAAAATCCTTGTTCATCAGCAGCATGTTAATTTGAAAAGTGATCAGTGGCGTCTGCAACAAAGGCGCAGCTGTTATGAATTTTTAAAAACGGTTGCCTCTAAGTTTATTGCTATATTAATTAATAAAAAAAGTCACGCCTCTTCTTTCTGCTGCTCCTGTTGTAAAAGTCGGCTTGAATAGCATCTGTTAAAACTTTTTTTCCTGTGTATTCTGTTTGTTTTAGGTTGCTCCACCTATACCTTGTTCTTCCCTTTTCATTGTTTATTCCCTCCTGTCTTTTACTTTTTATTGTTGCACTTTTGGTCTTTATTGCCCGCCCTTATTATCGCTCCTTTTTTCGTGCTGTCTTCACTGCCATTGTTAGTGCCTCTCATCATTAAGATGCTGCTTTGTATCTTCCCCTGCCTTTCATGTGTTTTTCTGCACTCTCTTCTTCACTGTCACTTTCTCCCATTCTTTTCCCCCGGGGTAGGCACACTGCGGTTAGAATGTTGACCCGCACCAGTGCCCTTTCTCTGTGTCAATTCTTTATCTCTCTGTGGTTGTGACAAGCTTTTCGGCAAAAATTCCCCGTTTTGTCTTTCTCTCCTGTTCCTCAGAGCTAACTGCTCGTCATAACTCTTTTATCTGTCCTAGTTTAAATTTTTTTTTATTTTCTACCTTACCAGGTTTACTATTTCATCTTGTTGCCTTTTTCTTTTCTCCATTATGTCCCATTTTTCCTGTTCTCAGTGCTACTCTTTATGCCGACTGTCACTCAGTCTTCTGCTGCGCCAGATGCTTCAGCAGTATGCGTTTTTTGCTTCATTACACTATCGTATGTTAGAGGGAGCTCCAGAGAGGGAGCCCAGATGTGAATGTGATGTGTGTTATTGTATTGTTGTGACACTGGAACAGTTGTGTTCTGCTATTATTTCACCTCATGCGTATTTATCTGTGGAGCTTTGTTTTTAAAGTGGTGCATGGATAAAAATATGACTAATGCTGCAATCAAAATGTAATTTCTAAATAGGCAGATGGTCATTAGATCACCCGATTGACATTTCTATCTGATTAAATTGGAGATAAAGCAAACAGAAACACATTAGATAACGTGGCAGTTTTGTTTACATGTGAATTTATGGAAATTCAGTCATTGTTAAGACTGCAGATGTGTGTGCCCTTTTTAGATCTTACACTGTGCATAAAATGTTGCAGCCTGTAGTGTTTTTTATTATAAAGGCTGTGTATGGTGTTACTGCTGGTGTTGTTTGTTAGCTAGTTATTTTTGTCTGAGCTAAAGAGCTGCTTGCCTGTCTGTACTGCTGTTGGCTCAGCCTTGAGTGTTGTCGCTATGGCAGCAGTGCAGAGTTATGATAGGTTTGCAGATGAGACCTTTAAACTTGAGCTTTAATTATTTATTTTTACTGAGCACATTACAAAATAAAATGCCTTTTGTTATTTTGGTGTTGTTACAACTATAAACTTTGTTGTTTTTCTTTTTTTTAATTAGGATTGAATGGGATCATAAAGTAATGCATATTTGCAATGTAGAAGGAAAATGAGTATGTAGTAACTTTAAAAAAAAAGATCTGAAAAGTGTGACCTGCTGTAGCATTTAGTCCCCTTTTACTGATACCCCTAGATAAAATCCAGTACAGGCAATTGCTGCTGTATAAAGACATTAGCGGTCTGTTAGAGAACCTATGGAAGTAGCATAGGTCAACTATAAGTCATACACGCCACAAATTTGGCCTTTTTATAGACGAGTGGCAAGAAGAAAAGCCATTGTTGACACAGCCAAAAGAATTGGATATGCTGTTTCTCAACAGGGTTTATGGAAATGGATGGAGCTAAATCCAAGGCAATCCTGAAAGAAAAGCTGTTTAATGTGAGTTTCACCATCCAGCCGGAACTTGACTCAAAGTGCAGCCAGAGCTACAATAGAAGGGTTTATATTGAACCTTATTCGTGTATTAGAATGGTCCAGTCAAACCCAGACCTAATTCTAATTGAGGATCTGTGGCAAGACTTTCTTTTCAGACTCTTTCATCCAAGATTCCTTAAGCTATTTCCAAATGTACTGATGGAGACTGACTCCAAATGACTTGCAGCTGTAAGTGCAGTAAAGGTTGGTTCTACAAGTTTAGTCATGGGGGCTACATGTAACTACATACCACTTCTTGTAGATGTTTGCTGTACAAACAAAAGTCCATCCATCATGTGTCTTTGCATGTACAATCATGCTCTACTTTGTTATTTTTTAACATAAAATTCAAATAAAAAGCTTTGACGTTTAGGGTTTTGAGATGACAGAATATGGGAACGTTTAAGGGGTGCAGATACTTTTTCAAGGCACTGGGTAGACAGTTTTGGCATTCAAGCAATAGGCAATTTTCTGTCCAGTTTCATTTTGCAGCAGGACCTCTGCCTGACCACTGAATTCAGTAAGCTGTTGCTGGATATGAGCAGGGGAGCTTAATTTCATGCCCTGTCCACCCACCTTTACAGATGCAGATGTAATAGTTCTCCTTAAGTTACTGGAGGCCATTGTGGACAGTGTAATTTTCCTTTTATTAGAGTTGCATGAGTGGTTTTGATGGCCAATAAAACAATTGTAAAGCATCTCCAATTCATCGTTGAGATATCTGCAGAGAAACAAAATGCTTAACGTCTTTAGCCAAAACCTGGGGGTTGGGTTGTGACTGTCGGGTTATTAAAGCTGTATTTTTGTTAGGTTTTCAGCCGTAGGGGTGACTCTCATCTTAAGGTCAAGACAAGAGGTCGCAGCAGGTATCCTTTAGCCAGAGGCGCTACACGCACCAACATCATGTTGGCTAACATCGTCATGCGTGAGGCAGTTTCTTCTTACAGTGCACCAGACGGACGTAAAGACATTGTTACGGTTTGAAGCACAGCTTTCACACACACACACACACACACACAGACACAGACGTGCCTGTTTAAGCTTGGTTAGGCTTTGTCAGGAAACATCTTGAAAATTGGCGTCAGACCATACACAAAGTTGGGCTCAGCAGACATGCTGCTCAGTTTGTGTGCATATAAAAAGACACCTCAGTTGTGTGCGTTTTTGTTAATAAATGGGTGAAATGAGGAGATTTAGATTTGTGAGAATTTTGTTAATATATACTATTTATATGGATTTATGCAGATTTGTTTGGATGTCTCTAGGGATTTCTTGTGCCAGTTGTTTTTTTGTGTGGATGTGTATGTGCCCTTTTAGATGGTTTATTCTGCAAACAAGTCTGTGTGTGTGTGTGTGTGCTGTTTAGTTGTATGCAGGCCAGATGCAATGTACCAGTGCACTGATGAACTGTGACAGGTCCTGCCAAGCCCCTCTCCACTCCCCGTCTCCTCTAGTTCGTTTTAGTCTCCCAACACCACAACTCTTCCCTTCCCTCTCATGACTATACTAATTGCGCTCAGACTGACAGATTAGTGGACCAATGGTGTGTGCCTGCAGGAAAACATGGGACACAAGTGTCCTCACTCGCTCTCATCTCTCTTTCCCCTCTTATTTTTGTCCCAGTCTTTTTTTCTGTGTTACCATTATGGTATATCTTCAAATGTGAGATATTTTTATCCCGAGAGTTGAAGTCAGCGTTCTTCTGTTGCCTCTCCATTTTTTCTGTTTTTGTGCTTTTCCATTTTATTCACATGTGCAGTAAGACAAGCTGGGTGTAAACATGAGTGGGGAGAGACATTATGCCTCTGAATAGCTCGTTGTTACACCCACTCACTCGTATTTGTTTGTGTGTGCTTTCAGTCTGCGTCCTTAGAGTCTTGCGTGTGTGTGTGTATATTTTCATGTCTTGTGGTTTAAGTAGAGCTTAACGGTGCTAATAACCTCTATGGATCAGTCACCTTGCAGTTTTTATGCAAGACTGGGTCATCCCAGAGCTGCAACAACCTCTCCACAGCTTACCTCTCAATGCTATGATGCTTCAGCAGATGTTCACTAAGCAGCCACATTATTAGGAACACCTGTTCAATTGCTTTTTGACACAAATGGCAATTCAGCCAATCAATGCAGTTAGGCATCTAGGTGCGAAGAAGAACGACTTTAGTTCAAACAAGGCACCAGAATGAGGAGTGAAGTTGAATATCCATTAACTGGTTAGATTTGATCAATAGAATGGCAGCAGTAGCTCAAATAACTATTTGTTACAAACCACAGTGTGCAGGGTACCATCTCTGATTGCACAACATGCAAACTTCGATACTCAATGGCCACCATGTCAACCTAGAACTGGAAACTGAGGCTATAATTCACCCAGGTTGACCAAAGAGTGGAAATAACAGATTTGGATCAGGCAACATTATTCCCAGTCTTGATTACAAATGCAACCCTCAGATGGTAGGGCCAGCATTTGGCATAAACAACATGTAAGTATGGATCCATCCCGTCTTGCATCAACAGTTCTGGCTGCTGGTGGTGCAGTGGTGTGGGCGATATGTTTTGCTTTATCTAAACATTGTTTAAGCACCTTAACTTACCGGAGTGTCTTTGCTGAGCAGTGTACCCATCTTCTGATGGCTGCTTCAGGCAGGGTGATGCACTCTGTTTCAAAGCCAATCTGAGACAGCTTTTTTTTAACAATACAGTGAGTTTGCTGTAGTCCAGTAGCCTCCACAGTCACCAGATCTCGGTCCATTAGAGCAACTTTGGGATGTGGTGCGATGGGGGGTTTGCATTGTGGATATGCAACCAACAAATCTGCATCAAGTGTGCAACTTGAGAATGGGTTCTAGAGTGTAACATTTTGAAAAGTCCTGGTTTTTCTGTGGACAGAAATAACAGATTCATCATTTTCAATGGACAGCTTTGTTTTTGGACTGTGTGAGGAAGCTGGATTACTTGGAGACAACCCTTAATCTGCACAGGAAGAACATATAAGCCAACAGTGCTAACATTGCGGCCACCATGCAGCCCTAAAAAATTGAAATCATAAACAAAATCAACACTACCTTAAACATGAGAATTGCTAAATATATATTGATAAATGTATATGTTTTAGGATGACAGGGAAATATTTATAAAGCTAGAATATTTTTATCTGGAATAGTGGAGATGTAAGAAAAACAAGCTGAATCAAAAATGTTTTCAGTGTGATGAATGTTCAGAGCTTAGAAATTTGGGTTGAACATAAAGCTGTTGGAGCACAATGACAACAGAGGAGGGTTCCTCATCTCATGACTCAGTGGTGCAGAGTTGGCAAAATGAGACAGATTGGTAGCCAGGATTCCTCCTTCTCAACTGACAGGCAGCATGTTCCTGTTGGGTGTCGGTGTTGAAATAGCCTGGACTTGGCCTGCTACTTTGTTTGGGTTGTTGCTTGGGTGGACAATATACAAATTGCTGCATCAGAATTAGACCTGAGCTAATGTGGGGTTTTGAGAATGATTTTTAGAGGAATGAAAATGGAGCACACATGCATGAGTAAAAAGTGGTAAAAAGGCTTTGAAGAGTAAGAAAAATTTCCCATTTGATCACTGGTTGAATGGAACTGTAAAGTGGCTGAAAATGCCATGGTAATACAGAGCACAAGTACCTCCAAATTGCAGGAAAGTATAGTTTATGAGCAAAAGTCAACAGCCAGTCAAACACTAAGAAAAGGTCACCAGACTCAAGGTGCCTTGTAGATGTTTCCAGACAGCATTACCAGCAGTTCATGGAGTTTGATATTGAAGTTTTGATGAGACTTCGCAGTTGTCTGGCATTTACAACATACTCTTAACAATACCATGCTGGACAACATGGGTACCATGGTGAATCAGTATCAGATTGGTGTGCTGTTTGAGATGTTCTAGCTCCTTATGTCCAAACTGGGCCTTTTCGAGGGGCTGAAATGATTCCTGCACCGTTTTTCTTCCAGAATATTGCTGATTCCTTTCCTTTTGCTTTGTTTACATCCCTGACTTTAGAAAGCTGGCCTAAGTGTCAAACAGTTGCAGTAGCTATGAGTGATCTATCTGACTCTTAAACAAGGTTACTTATATTAGAAAGGAAAAGAATGGTCAAATCATTGATTATTTTTCCATGACATATTTTACAAACTGGTTAGTATTTTCCCCGTAGAGCCTTTCTCCACGCTATGGTTTGCTCAGATTTGAGAAGTAGTTAACCTCTCTGAAACTCCTTTTGAAATGAAAGAGGGAGAAACCTGGTTTTTAAACCATAGATAGGAATACATGTCAGGATTTCTTATCTCCTAAATGAGTTGGCCATTTCAAGTCAATTATGGAGATAGTCAGATACTTCAATAAAACAATTGCCATGTATATGATTGAAAACTCTCTTGCCCCTTGTTATCTCAATGGGTCAGCCTCCAGAGTTTTCCAACTTCCCTTCCTCCTTTAGTCAGATTATCCACCAAAGCGAAGCTTTCATACAATTCTGATGCCAGTGATCTGAAACCTGTTGTGCCCATTTATTTAACATCTATTCTTTATCACCTCAGACATCTCAGGTAAAATTTTATCCCTGCTGACGAGGTTTTCATGGGGAGTAGTTTGCTGGGCTAACGCTAACTTATCTACTCTGTTGTGATATACTCTGTTTAATAATTTGTCATGTAAATATTTATAAAATTTCTGCTAATCCAGTGGAGTATAAAGTTGCAAAGTGTTTCTCATAAAGTTTGACCTTTTGGTTTGAATATCATAACATTTAATGACTTGTGTTTTGCGGCAGCCGGCTCATTCCAAGTCTTTCATTTGAGAGATCCACAAAAATGGTCCAAAGATTGGAATAGGACCGTTTTCCTCTAAGTGGCACTGATTGATGTTTGGCATGTATGGGCTACATCCTTTACAGCCCCAAAACTCTGAAGCAGTTTGCTGTTTATGCATGGCCATTTGAGTCATGATGGTAAGCACATAACTGTAATCGCTGAAAGTTTGTCTAGGACTCCCAGAGCTTTGTGTTATCAAAAATAATGCCCTCATTGTCTAAGACACATGCATGCGGGGTGGATTTTTATGCACAAAAACCTCTACACTCAATCAGCTAAATGCAAAATCGAGGTCTGCTACAGTATCCTCCCCCGACATCAGAAAATGACATTCTCCTGAGTCATGATTTCACTCTTGACGTTTCAGAAGCTTAAAATGCTTCGAGCAGTAACATCCACACATTCGCAGCCTCCGACCCTGCAGCCCTGCGACACTGTACGATCCAGCATGCACCATGCCTCTGCAGTAGTCAAAGATGATTCCCAAGCCTTAGTGGGTAATATAGAATGAAGGGAATTCACCCCAAATAGAACAAAACTCCCCCTGAGGATAGCGAGCGGGAACAGTTTTTATTGGGTTATGGCTGAGACATAGCTCCGACTCCCTCCTCTATCTGTAACCTTACTGCTGCTGCATAATAACAGTTTATGGATGGTGGTACGGAGAGGTTGTCTGGACTAATTTAATGATGCCGATGTTGTCAATTTACCCGGTGAATGAAGTTGAATATGGCTCCACAGCAAAATAATTAGACTAGTCACGATATGTTTCACTTTATTATGTGTGTGGGGGAGTCTCGTTTGTGTTTATCATTTCACAGGGGAAAAAAAAGGCATTTTTGTTTTTCAGCTTGTTTCATTTGTATTTAACCTAGCATGCACAATGTTTCTTTAAGCACTAGTTTCTGTTGGCAACTTTTGATGGCAGGTCCTTTTCTCTGTGACCTTGCTTCTGTCGCTTTTTTAGCTTGTGCACATAATAGAGGCATGATTGTTGAATGGTGCTCTCGTAGTATCTGCTTCTCTACTGCCAGTTTCTAATTGGTATACAGTGCTGACATTTACGCTCTTTCACCGTGACACGGATGTCTATCTACAGCCTATTAGTTGAGAATTATTATTTTTTCAATTCACCAGCCCTGTTTGGGCTGTTCTGTGCTCTTCTCTGTAGAAGCAGTTCTGTTGTGTTGTCCTTTGTCAATTATATGCGAAATATAGAGAAGCCTTGGCATGAACAGGCTTTATCCAACAGAAGCAAAACCATTCTTATGCAGTCTCAAAGTATGAAATTTGCTTCAATTTCTTTTAAAGGTTTTAAGTCTAGAATAAATTTGTGAAAAAAATCAATTTTCCAGACTTTATTCCCTGTTCTATTGTGTTCGTTTTATCCATCCATCAAACTGTCAATTCATCCAGCCGCCCGTTTCTCTGCTTTAACTTCATACTGATATAGAGGCAAAGAATTATGAAAATTTGATATAAATTTGTAGGAGCTTTCTAATACAGTGTTGGATACAATCTTCCAAGAAAGGAATCTATCAAATTAAAGCTCAAGGCAAAATGGAGGCATATACAGCTCAGTTGCAACTGCAGCTGATTTGTGAAGGTAAAGTACTCGGACCATTTCAGCGTTGGGCAAATCTAGTCCTCGAGGGCCCGTGATCATCATTTTTGTTTCCCTGCTCCAAAAAACCTGATTGAAGTAGTCGAATTATCTCCCCAGCATGTCACAAAGTTCTGCGGGAGCCTGCTAATCACCCATTCATTTAAATCAGACATGTTCAAGCAGTGAAATATCTAGAACACGTGGGATACCCGCCCTCGAGGACTGGATTTGCTCACCCCTGAAATATCTGAAACTAACTTTATGAATCACCTTCTGGCTGAGCGTTGAGGGATTTCCACTCGGTATGTGTGAAAGCGCCTCTGAGAATTTACATTTTGCTGATTCATCTTGGGATAGTGTATAGTAAGGAACTGATTGAATAAGGAAGGCACAAACACATTTAACTTATAATTTATTAAATCCAGCAAAGGCCAGTGACATTATTCTGTTCACTTGCAGCTCTGCCGCATCAAGCGACAAAGTATCATAAAAAGATATCTGCCACTCAAATACTGCCTTTTAGAGTTTTTCTCCCACAATTTCCTCTTGGAGACAGTACCTGATCCTTAAAGATTCATACATCCACACACACTTCCTGATCCTCCAGATCAGTTTGCTCATCATTTCTAACCCACAAGTTGCCCTTAAATCCCTCCTAGTTATAGTTTGTAGCCATAGACAATTTTGTACCCATGTAGAGGAAAAACAATAAGTCCTTCACACACCTTTTGAAAATCCTGCCTTTAGGATATCAAGACACAGGGTGGAAAATTTCCAAGCTCAGGTAAATTTAGCAAAAAACAGTCTTCCTTAAACATGTTAAGAAATGTATTATAGTCTGATGAAATACTTTAACGTTTTGGCCGTAATTGCAGGAAGTGTTTAGTACCAAAAGAAAACACCAAACCTACGGTAAATCATGGTGGTGGCAACATCTTGCATGAGAATGAGGGTGTTTTTTTCAACCATTGGAACTGATGCCTTAGTCAATTTGGAGGGATCAATGAATTGTTCCAGAAACCAGTCAGTGGTTTCACAAAACCTGCAGGGTTCTACTGGAAAGATGAAGAGGAGCGTTGTTTTTCAAGTCAACAAAAGAATGGCCTCACCAGAAGATCAATGTTTTTAACTGGCCCAGTCAGTGCCCAAACCAGACTCTGGTGGGTTGTGCACAGGAGATGCCCTTAAAATCTATTTATTTTCCACTCTGACCTGTACAGGTTATAGGGCATATTTAAAGTGGATGAAGTTCTGATATGATTTTTCATTTGTAAACAGAAACACAACATTGTATTTTGTGTAGACTTTTTATTTTGGTTTATTTCTGTTAGCAGTTGAAGATATCTAAAAAATTAAAATTAACCATAAAAATACTCAAATCTCATTTGATTGAATTAGTGTTATTTTCATATTACAGTTTTCTTTTTTTATTGTCTTGGCTTTCTGTACATACCCATCATCTCTTATGAAATATAAGAGATGATGACCCCTGATCACTGCATAACTTTGAGCGACCTCCTTCTGATAGATATTCATCAATGACATAACAGCATTTCTCTATAGTAGACTATAAGCAGCTTATAGAAAATTACTTTAAATCGAAGCGGGTGGGAAATGACAGCTGTTGAACCCTGAGGAAGACGGCAAGTGGACGAAATGACCGGCACCGCCTGTCTTCACATCAGTTTATGCCCCACCACACTGCTCGGAACAACTGTAGTCAATAAAAATGAATCAAAGCCATTTATGTCAAGAGGAGTTGAGGAATCAGCCTATTCTGTGTTTAGTTTGAAGACAGTTTATAGAATTCTTTTCATTTTTAATGAAACTATAACAGCGTAGTATTGGAGATTCAGAAGAGGAGCAGACTGGTATTGGTAGTGGACTTTTTTGTGTGAGAGGCTGTGTATTTGTGATGTCTGTACTTGAAATACTAGCTTGTTGCCGTGAATCTGTTTAACACGATGCGTTTCTGCCTTGTCTGTTTGTGTCTGTGTCCACGATAGCATTGTATTTACTGTTTTGCAAAGTATGTCTGTACTGAGAGCAGAGAAAGTATGCCTGTTTTGAGTAAAGTGTTTGTATGAACTGCTTTCATGCACATTACTATATTTCATTAGATTCAGGGTCCTGTCTCCACAATGTGAGTGACGGATAGAAAAAACAGAGTAAACAAATTGAATGGTTGAGACCCTTTGGCTGTGTTTGTGTTGAAATAGCTTATACTGTATTTATTTTTTTGCATGTATTACAAAATCCCATCACCTTGAACTTGTTTGTCAATAATGACCACACACTTAAATATATTTTCTTTGAGTTTTATGTGATGAACCAAAAAAGTAGTGCATTATATTAAAGGGGTTTGTACGATTTTAATTACTCTTTTATTATTTTTTTTCAAATAAACTAAATTCAGATAGGATGGAGCGCATTTGCGGACAGTAATTTGCTTGCTACAAATTCCTAACTGGATTAAGTTCTGGTCTTCAAGTGGTCAGTTCTAACACATCATTGTTTTAATCTTAACCATTTCCTTTTAGATCATTTGTAGAGCACTCAAATATTAGTTTTCGTGTTTACAGATTCTCCCACCTGAGTTGTGGATCTCTACAGCTCCTCCAGAATTACCATGGCCTCTTGGCTGCTTATGTGATTAATGCTCTCTTGTTTTTACAACCAAACCCTTTTTTTTTTAACTTCTCCACAACCTTATCCCTGACTTGTCTGCTATGAGATCATCAGGATGCTGTTAGATCTCTTATGTTCCTGATCAAACATCTCAGGCCTTTACAGAACCTCTGGATTTATACTGAGATTAATCTGCACACAGTTACTCTTTTCAGTACCTGTGTGCAGATGCCATTTGGTGCCCTGGATTTTATTCACATGTCTCAGAGAAAGAGGATTGCATTCACACTTTTCAGATTTGGATTTGGTAAAAACTGAAAACAATGGATTGTTCTCCTTCCACTTTAATTATTACTGTGTTATTTTTGTGTTGGTCAATCTTACAAATCTAAGATCTGCTGCTAATGTGCTTCGCTATCACCCTTTAAAAGTGCAGTTTGAGTTAAGTTTCTGCTCCTTTTTTTTTTTCTCTTTTCTCCGTAGCCCACCACCCACCCCAACCCCCCCATCTGTATTCAGGAGAAGAACAAAGACAGAGACAAGCGTTTCCGTCCTCTGTATGACATCCCGTACATGTTTGAGGCCCGGGAGTTCCTCAGGAAGAAGCTCATCGGTAAAAAGGTAAGAACCACCCACTGATTTTAAAGCTCCAAACCTTTTTTGTGCTCTCTGGTATATGAATGAATATGATTTCTTTTTATCAGCTTTTTTGAATTCTGTAATAGTTTGAGATGAAAATTCGCAAAATGACTGTAAGTGCTCGCTGCACCTTGTTCATTGACAGCCAAATGTATTTCCAGTCTGGATATCCATTTCCCCCTGTGTCTGAGTGCGAATGCTGAGTGCTCATGGTAGATGTCCTGGGGCTTAGTGTTGGCCTGGATGCACCCTTTAAACAAGCAGTCTTGATTTCCCCCTCTTGTGTCTATTGATCTACTTGGTTTGTACACCTGGGGGGCTGCTGTGATTTACTCACATTTGACCTGCTAGAGCTTAGTAGCAAGTTAAAAGCACCTCTAGATGCATAGCAGGACTTAAGATTTCCAGCGTAGCTTTTCTTAAAATATGAATACATCAACAGATGAATGTAAGCTGATTGTGGCGACAAAAAAAAGGCCGTTTTGGGGAAACTTTGCCAAGCAGTAGGTTGAGTTTAGGGCCTTGGCTAAATGATTTCCATTTGACTTTTTCCAAATACAGATGGGTTGGATTATGATAGGACCACAATGGAATAAGTGTATTAAGATTAACATAGAAATGCAGTTTGGATTAATGGAAGACGGCCAAAATAGTCATTCAGGATCACACTTATAATTCCATGAACATATCATAAATGTGACACTGTAAGATTTTGAAGCTCGGGCAGAAAACAAAGTGCTTTATGGTTTAATTTATGTTTTAGTTTGACTGAGGATGTACAATGCCAGCGTGTTGATGACTGAACTCCAACAACCCTGCTAGTGGATGCAGCAAACAGTTTACTCGCACTTTCAAACAGTCCAACTAAGGCTGTTAAACAAAAACATGCACCCACTCAAAGTCAAAAGCCACAAGAGTTCCTTCTGGCTATCTGTATGGGAGTGAGATTCATATCCCTGTCCCAGCATCTTATCACAGTCATTTTAATCCTCCTCATTAATGTGTTTTAATGACAGAAAATTCTGCCCTAAGCCGGTTTCTGTCAAGTGAAGCGAAAATAATGATTATGTTTATTTATTACGTTTGTGTTGCAAAATAATAGGGGGTGTGCATTAGAAAACATGGAAGCTGATGCCTTGTTTCGGTGTGAAAAGATTTGCCATTGCTGCATTACAACAGTGTTCATCTCAGCTTCCTATATGTACACCTAAAAGACTTGTTAGCCCCCTATGTTGAAATAAAACTTATACGTCTCATGGTGTACAGACATGATTGTAGATGACTTCACAGGTTTAAATGCATCCAGCTTTAACAGTTATAGTATTGTACATCATAGGCTTGATAATAATCATACATGTGCTCCAAGGTCTAACATTTTCAAATTTATGTTGTACACTCAGGCCTAATTTCTTACTTATCTATATATATATATATATCTTGGCTTAATTGTTCCTGCGCTGTAAAAAAGCCTCAAGCAAATTGCTGATTGTGTTTATTGTAGTGGGAGCTGTGCATAATTGCATCGAAAGGAGTTAGCTCCTTAAGTGTGTTGACTTGGCTTGTTTTCACTAGAGTGGTTCAGTGGGTCTGTGTACATTCTATATTGGAATGTATTGGATCACGTTTGAACAATTGTGAGCCTGTTTACATGCAAGCACAGGTCTTCAGAGATATGCATCTGCGTTCATAAGAGATCATTATGTCCTAATTCAAAAAAGTCCGAATCCAAATGCAACTCTCACCTCTTAATTATATTTTCAATATACAAACTGGAGAACAACTAGAGTTCCTGTGAAGCCCTTAAAGGTAAATTTGTATTCATCGTCATGCTTACATGCTATCCAGTTGCTTTTCTTCTATAATTCTGGTTCTCATTTGCTTTTTACTGTCGTTTAGCACTGCACTACATTTTCAAGCACTAAAAGTTGGGTAATTTTAGTTTTTTTACTGAACACTACATTCAAGTTCGATTAACTTCACATAATGTGTCCTGCAAAAATAAATGTCCACACCATATATCACTTAAGTATAAATCGACTTTACTGCGTAGTTCGTAATTAACAATGAATAGTAAATTTGACGTCAGAATTAGTTTTGAAATTGGTCCTGACCAGTGACCGGCCGGTAATTGTCGGATCTGTTTCTGACCACTGATCACGGTGACGGCAACACTCACTGGTGTGGATACTGCTACTGAGTGAGGAAGATCCAAACTTGGCGACTTTCAGTGGAATTGATGTTTTTAAAATGAAGCCCAATGAAGCACAGTGATGTAAGAAGCTACTTGAATTGAAACTGTATTTTCTTAGGACATGTCAAGACATGTCTGTGGTTCATTAGGCTACAAGAGAACAAGACTTTTAGTGGATAAAGGTAGGGCTGAACAGAGCAGCCTTTTAAGCTATTGGTAAAACCTAGGCAGTAGGAAACCTACCAATAACGTGTTGCATTATGCTGTGTTTAACTTTGAGCTTAGAGCTGGACATGACCTCGCTCCCTAGTTGAGAGCGTTCTCCTTGTTGGAGAGCCATAAGATTTGCTATTTGGAGAGGTACTAAGTACTATTAGCAATATGAGTAATAGCAATATATTTCTCTCCATGTCATTCATTTAAACACAGAGAAGCATGTTTACAAGTAGATATTTTAGACCACGGTGTGGTACACACTGGTTTAATAAGATATAAAGTTTCTGGTTTATACAGGCAACCCCTAACTGCATTCTACTTGTGCACAGCCATATTGAATCCTGAACTCTGGGTTCTTCAGTAAGCTCTGATTTTCTCAACCAAATGGGAACGGCCTAAAATTAGTTTGAGGGGGGAGGTTTTACAAAAACACTATGATTGGAAACTGTTCACAGAATCCTTATTGGTGCATATCTGTTTGAGAGTATTCCATCACGAGTCTGGAGAACAAGTTAAAGCTACTGTAGGGAGTTCTGAGAAAACGGTGGACTTGGCCCGAAAGTCTGATCAAGCAAACCTTACAGGTTCCTCCCCCTTGCTCTCTGCTGTGCTACAGCCCTCCCTCCACACCTCCTTCCCCACAGCGGGGCGTGCCATGAACATGCAGGCTAGTAAGCAGGGCCACAGATGACGGCAGATAAACATTCACTGGTAGGAACGAAACATCGATATGCTTTACATTGACTGTGACCTGCCCATACTTTGACTACAAAACTTGGTCCTCAGATCATTAGCACAGCTGCAGCACACTGGCATTGTTGAACGACGGCACACGGTGTGTGGGGGAGGGGAGGAGTATGAGCAGTGCGTGATTGACACTGCCAAGACATTCCTCCTGGCTCTGATTGGTTGTTTCTGACTGGGAGCGGTGTATTTCTGCAAATGGCAGTAGGACAACTGGGAGGACCCAAAGGAACTTCAGAGCTTTTTTTTTATGACCCGTCTCATATTATACTGTCAGAACATAGTGGCACTTTTAACAAATATGTAAAAAAAAATATTTTTACAGAAGTTGCTTACTGTAGCTTTAAGCACTTTACTTTTTTAATGTCAGCACTCAAACCACTTTGTTAGGTGGCGACTCTGCAAGCTGCAAACTTTAATTAATGAAAATGGTAAAGTGCTGCTTTAACCTACAGCTTTTTGGTCACTTAAGTTTGATGATTGGATTGTTTGTTCTTTTTTTTTTAAAAGAAAATGAAATAAATAAGAAACTGTAATATAGTAAAATGAACCCCATTTTATCAGTTTTGGACCGTTTCTACAGCTTCTTCCCATCAGGCATGGCAAACTGTATTCTAGATCTTAATAACGATAATGCTTTTGTTAAAAAGTAATGAAGTTATTTTCTGTTCTTTTGAACTGCTTTTTCACTTAGTGGTGTTTACTTGTATTTCTAATGTAATCTTTCTTTATTTTGTAAAGCAGTCAAGTGAAATGAGAGAGTTTGTGACCCTTTTGGGATATATTCAGGTTTCCTGTAGGGCCTTAAATTTTATCATCTCAATTTTAGGCTTTAGATATGTTCAGATTTTCTATACTTGGTCTTGAATTACATTAATTGGTTTCTTAAATTCATTCACACTAAAGTGTTAGGGTGTTATTACACCATTAAACAAAAACATACATAAACAAGGCAGCACAGCAAATGGTTACTTTCGGTAATATGGAAGCTCAACATCAAATGTGTCTAAAAGATTTAACAAGTCCATCATCGAAATCTCTATATGTTGCTCCACATTTGATTTAATATTGATGCTTGATCTTCCAAGTGTGCCGGTGTTCTCTGTCAAGTTAGTTTGAAGTGGAGAGCCGCTGTCCATTTTCCAGCAGCACAGCTTCGTCCCTTCTCAACCTTCTAGATCAATAAAAGGAAGGGGCTGTGGGAAGTTGCTCCTCTTCTATTTCTTTATTGTTGCCAAGATACAAGGCTAAATCTCTGAGTTAAAGCTTCTGTCACCATGTATCTTTTTTTTTTTTTTTAATACTTTCAAGTCTGAAAAAGCTGTGGGCTTTAGCTGCCTTGGCAACAAGAATGATTTAGTTTGGATAAAATGAAATCTCTGTGGTGAATGTTTGTGCATTCAGTTCTCAACCATCAAGTCTTTTATAATAATCTGTTCTACCTTGGCCTAGTTGGCTTTTCAGATTGAATGCAGTGCATACTGTTGTGTCCAGGGACATGTTGCGTCTCAACAAATCGAGGAGTGTAGTTGACCTGCTTACTTTATTGCCAGTTTTTTTTAAGTAATAAGCTTTTTGAAGAAAGGTCCTGGCCTTTATGTATCTGCAATAGCATTAACAGTGGCTGTCTATTTATCCAACTATTTATACTATAAATGTTCGAAGCAAGCTGCTGCAGTAGAGGACCAAAGCCGTTTTGATTAGGGTTGTGGGATAACATGTTCACTAAACTGTCCTTCTCTGTGAATTGTTAACTCAGGCTAACATATCATGACTCATAGTTGATGAGATAAGGATGTAATCAGCCTACATTTATTTATTTTTTACTTTATGTTATGAGACTTGTGTTCAGAGGCTGCAAAAGATAGAGAAGATTTAGGTGGAGTTTCACTCTACAGCAGGACAATGATCCTGAACATACAGCAAGAGCTGGTTTTGTTCTGAGCTGACCCACTCCAGTCCTCAAGAGCCCTCAAGTATTGGAATGGCCCAGTCAAAATCCAGAAGTAAAACCTATTATGAACTAGTGGCAAGACTGAAAAATCACTGTAAACAGATGCTCTCCATCCTCCTGAGTTTGAGCTATAATTTTTATTTATTTTTTTTGAAAACTGGGCAGAAATCACAAAGATGGCAGAGGGAGATGCTGCTAAATATAAATCCACAACACTTACAGATATTTGTAAAACAATTAGAAAGCATGTATTTCCCTTAAACTTTACTGTCGGTCACAAATTTTTGTCAAAATACAAATATGACATTAATAAATGTAAGATAAATTATAGTTTGTGGTTGTAACAGTTTTTTTTTATTATTAGATTACAAAAATGGGTTCTTTTGCTCCATCAGGTGCAACTAGGACTTCAGCAAAGCTCTGTGTTAATGTTTGACCTGCAAGCGTTCTCATTTGAAGCCTAATAACTGTCTAAGAATGTAATTTATTTCATGATATATGGAATAGGCAGATTTTTCACCTACTACACCTTCTGGGACGTGAATGAGCATTAACTTCCAGTCTTACTGTGCTAAAGCTGAAAGCTCTAATGCCACTGCTCCGTTTTAGGGAAATATAGCTACGTTAAATTCCTTATTTCTATTAAAGCTCCCCATTTCTTTTATTTATAAGGAAAGCTTGGTACATTTGATCTTTTATAAAGCATATCTAATATCCATATTCAGAAGACGTTTTCACTTTCTGCCAGGAGAACTCTATATTTGATAGCTGTGTGAGCCAGAAAAGAGCTGGGTTAGTACCTGGAATGGTCTTTAAAAATGGCTTTACAGGAACTCTAGTAGTTGTTTATCTGTTATCAGGTTCATTCTGACAGAACCTGAAAATAGTTTTTCAAATTTCTTTACAAAAGCAATATAGGATGAAAATTTGATAGTGGTTTCCAGTCATTCATTTGTGGAGAGTTTTTTCAGTCATTCTACGTTTCGCCATTTTTGAATAACTTATTTGTATGTCCAAAACCCTCTTCTAAGTTATCCCTTTCCAAAAAAAATGAGGTGAGGCATTTCCTTATTTCCCCTTTCTCGTTGTCACTCCAACTCTGTCTGTCTCAGGCTTTCTTATATCAATCCCCACCCGCATTGAAATGGCAGAGCTTGCATGGTGACATAATCCCAAAAAGCTAGATTTGGCTAACTTTATAAGTAGCGCTTCTTGCACGCCTGGGTCTCGGCTTCATCAGAAAAAAAGTCAAATGGAAATGTTGCATTAAGCCACTTATCAGGGTTGAGCACATTCGGATAATCCTGCATGCTCAAAGTGGCTCCTGTTATGCAGCTGCTTGTGTAGCACTGTTAGCAACAGAGTTTTTTTGCCTTTCATTGCCGGGCATATTAAGTGAGTGAATGTCTTATGTGCCGTATGGTATTTGATAAAGAGTATGTGAGAGCAGGAGCTGATTCCGGGGAGAATTTTAGATTTGGGTTCAAGTAGATTCAAAGATTTGATAACCTAAGTGAAGCTCCATTTTAGTCCTCCCTTTCATCCCTTTTCTTTAATGCATTTTGTTATTCCAGAATCAGAGCTTCTTGTTCCATTAAATAATAGCCACCCCTGATTATAACCTTCTAATGTTGTTCTATGATCATCTTTTTATTCTCCTTCTAACGTTTTTTTTTACAATAATCAAATCCCAGCCTCTCCTCTGTGTTTGCCTCATTATTTTTTTTAATGCCCATGTTTAGGAGGTGCCTCAGATCTGAAAGGTTGGTGAAAGATCTTAGATGTACAGATCCATTGTTTTGATTTTCTAACATTCTCCTCGTGAAACTTCCACTATAGCTGTTCTTACCTGTGTATATGCCTCTCTTTCTCTTCTACCTTCCCGTATGTTGCCATATAATTTCTGCTAGGAACTGTATCATAGTTGAATGTGATGTGTGCCTTGAAATTGGTCTGCACCATCTTAACATGTATTTTTCAGGCTGATTTGTTGCCGTATTTGTTTGAAATATGGCTAAAACAGAAAAGAAAGCTGTATAATCATGGTTCAGTAGGAGACAGCTGCTGATTTTAGTTGCAGCAAATCTTAACCTCCCACACCTTCAGGGTAAGCAGCCTTTCATTCTGTTCCTGTCTGGGGAAACCACTCATGCTGAGTCCATGTTGGACTGGAGTACTGTTAATCACGACCTGGCACATGTTCTCTTTTCATTATAAGCCTTTGTGCAAGTTGTCTCATGTAGTTAAACCACATGAGCTGATAAATCTAAACTATCAAGGACATTATATTAGAAATCTAATTTTTAGATGAATGACGATCAGAGACTGGCCAATTTCCCATCTCCAGCATTACTAAATAATGTAAATTGTAAGCATCTGTCTCTGTTATTTTTGTTGAACTTAGGCCCTCCCTTAACTATCAGATTACCGAATGATTCAACGTTTTTAAACCCAGCAACAATTTAAAGCCTAAAAGCATAAAACTGACTGACATTGCTGTAATACATTTAGTCTTCCTGGTATCTACTTAAGTTGGCTTTGAGTACTTCCTTACTTCATCAATTCAACATAATGTGCCAAATGTGCTGTTTTCTGAAAAATACTAACTCTGTAGCACCCCGAATAAACAGCAGACATGCCTCCATAGAAAACACACTAACCTTTTTAAATACCTGCGTGCATTTTGTGTTCCCTCCAACTTCATTTGTGGGATACTCAAAATAGCTTTGCAACTTTCCGTAGTCTCATCTTTCACACTATCGAGTATTATACTTAGATGCAGGGTCGTAAAATGTAAATAATAATATTTATTCTCATCTCTTAAACTTTTATTTTTATTTTTGGCCTCTTCTATTCTTTTTTTAAATGCACTGATGGCATTCATGTGTACTGAGATTTGTAGCTCTGGCTGAGGAATTTGAGTGTCAATATGTTGTGACAGACTACAAACCCCAGATGTAGAGAAGCAATAAATCCTGTCAAAAGGATTTGAGTTTCTAAACTGCTGGTCACTTGTCAAGCCCAACCAAGTCCGGCCACCAGCGAATTTTTTTTTTGGAGCCTCTAAACTCGTGTGTTTATCAGTAGATAATGCACAAAGTCCCAAATGGATGTGTGCAATTGGACAAAATATCCTACAGATTGGATCCATTGCTGAGAATGCTCTTTTTCACTCGTGCAAACATGTTGTCTGCATGATTTGTTTAGCCGAGTAAACCAAATATTCCCATGCCTTCGTCACCCCGGCAGAACAAACACATTTAGTCTCACACCTCTACTGCTGTTCTTATCACTCTTCCAGCTCTCTGATCCATTCCCTGCCTTTTCACTTTGTTTCATTCTCTTTTGGGGATCTAATGGATGGATTTGCCTTATCCAGAGATCTGTTAGATGGCCTGTGGAAAATGGGCCTAGAATGTCTCCAGTCTAGCTATGCTGGTAGTAGTTTATAATATGTTCTATCCTTACCCAATGGGGTTTCAGTTTTCTCATAAAAACTATAGTTACTTTGTCCCTTCTTCTGTTTTGTCATTATCATTTCAACACCATATAGCTTCTTTTTGGGATAACTTGTACTTCTTTGAATCCTCTCTTCCCCCTTCATTGTAACTTTCTGATCCCTTCATCGCACTTAAAATAGGAAATATCTACTTCATCCATCATTGCGTCTTTTTCACATTCTCACTGGGAGAGGACTAAGTGTTGTTGAAGAGACACGTGTGAGAAAAGACCCGTTAGCCTAATGAAAAGCACCCCTGGAGTCCTTACAATTTCCCTCCTCCCCAGAAATCACTAATGGTTCTTGGTGCCAAACAACACTCTACAACCTTCTTCTCTTCCCATCTTCCCAAACGTCCTCATCATTTCAATCTATTGACAGGCTGCCGTTGTTCTTTCATGTCCCGTAATAGGCCTATGTGTGTTGTCGGTGCCTGACTCAATGATGCTGCGGTGCAGAGCCGGATTCCACATATTCTAAGCAGTTGATTCTATGTGCCAGTGTGCCTGCATCCCTCCCTATTAGCGCTGTCTACATGTGTTTGGCCCACAATGCAGGCTTCCCCTGTCACATGCCTGTGGATATATGCACATGGTCACAGCTGAGTGACAACATTGTATCTTCAGGGTGAGTGGGTTGGAGTCTATCCCCAGGGAGCTTTGTTAGGAACGCACTGCGTAGGGTCATTTGGGTTTCATCGCTGCTCTGTGTGTGTGTCCCAAACAACCACGGTGTGTTAATACTACTCCTCTGGGGAGTTTTACAATGCTGCCTGATGTGATCCACACTGACTGGGGGTGACCTTGAGAAGTGGGACAAACAAAAAAAGGGACCCACAAACTGGGAGAGGACACTCCCCACAGTAATTATTGTATTAACTGATGCCACGGACTACTCTTGGTGCCTGTATATTTTTTGATTGGTTTTGTCCGCCCCCACAGGTTAACGTGACAGTGGACTACATCAGAGCTGCCACTGGTCCAGGAGAAGGAACACCTGCCTTCTCAGAGCGCACATGTGCCACAGTGACAATCGGAGGAATGTAAGTAATGTTTGGGTCTGCCAAGATGGGTAAAATACTTTTCTACCTCTGTGGGAGTTGGTTCCAAAACAGTGCCTTGGGAAAGCCATTTTTAGAACCACAAACTACAATGCATCTTATTGAGATGGTATTTGATGTGTTGTAGGCCAACTTTTGACCACCTTTTGATGTTAAATCTGCCGGTCTTCAGGTTTATGTCTTTGCACATTGAATGGAGTGCCTTCTTCAACTTCATTTTTCAACTTCTGCTACAGAATCTCAATTGGATTTATGCCTGGACTTTGACTGGGCCATTCTAAATCAGAAATATGCTTTGCGCCAAACCACTCTATCGTAACTGTGGCTGTGTATTTAGAGGGGTCTAGAGTACATTTCATCTTTCAATCCATTCTTACATGCTTTGATGGCCCTAATGAAGAAAAGCATTCCCACCGCATGATGCTGCCACCGCAGGTTTCACAGTGGGTTGTGGTGTTTTGAGGTCAATATGCAGTGTCGGTCTTCTGCCATGTAGGCCTTTCCTTTCATAATGGCTTTCTTTTTACCACTCCTGCATATACGCTAGATTTGGTTGACAGTGTAATAAAGGAATTGACCTGTGTGAGCCATAGTTGTCTGTTTTTAGATGATTGATTGAACAATGTTTGTTTTATGACTTATCTCTGCTTTAAACTTCTGGTGGGTTCCTTGGTTCCTGAATAAAAGGCATTACACACTTCTCAGCTTATTAGTAAAAAAGTTTGAAAGGCATACATCATTTTCCCTCTACTTCACAATAATGTATTAGTTTGTTGGTCTATACTAATATATCTAACATGTAATACTTTTTCCAAGGCACAATACAAGATCAGATCATGCAACATTTTAGGTTGACTTTATCAACACATTTCATTTTACTGCTCTAATTTCATCTGATCAAATACAACAGGATCATTTTTTAAATGCTTTGAATTTGTAAGCTTGTTAATCAGAACTCAAGCGGCTTCTTTGTTCAGAGTAGGGTCACCTCAGTGCAAGCAATTATATTCTGTCTGCTAGCCTGTCTTTGAAGGAATTTGGTTTATCATGAGATCACAGATATAAATGCTTTTCAGAGGTTGAAATTTAATCAGAACCAACGCAGAGCTTTAATGCCACATTGCTAGAAACGAGGCTTTAGAAGTCTGTTTTCCCTCAAAAGAACGTTTGAAAACCACACGTCATGTTTTTACCCCCCCCCAATGTGTCATTCAAGTCATAAAGCAGCATCACAGGCACACATGGAGACGTAGATCTCTCCATGTCATTTAACCAGTCTTAGTTGTGATGGTGCTTGTCTGCACAGAGGTCAGGATCTGCTCTTGTAAGCATTCAATTAAAATCTGTTAATATTTAGTATATCAAAGCATTATTTCTAAACAGCCCCAAAAGATATGTTTGGGTCCCTATCCTTTCATATTTTCACTGTTTTGAAGTTTCCACACCAGACCTTTTCAGATTTGTCAGCTGACTAAAAGAAATCTCTTACACTTTTCCCTTGGTGTAAAGGCAACACCAATCATGTTCCAGTTTTTTGTCTTAATTTTTTGTGTCAGTAGATTGCAAGTACATCTCCAAAAAGTTTAATATAGTAAAAGATTTCAATATTTTTTGTCACTTGTTTCAGTGAAACTCATTATTTAGATGCATTACACATGGAGTGAAATATATAAAGCCTTTATTTCTTGTAATTATGTTGCTTATGGCCTCCAGATAATGATACCCAAAATTCAGTGTCTGAAAAAGTTGGTTATTAAAAACTAATGGTGTCGCATCCTAATCAGCTAATTACCTCGAAACACCTGCAAAGGTTTCATGAGCCTCTAAAAGGTCTCCCTCAGTCTGGGTCAGTAGGTTGCACAAAATGAGGAAGACTATTGAACGGACACAGATGCGCTGGAGACAGTCATTGACACTCTCCCAAAGGAGGGTAAGCCACAAAAGGTCATCGCTAAAGAAGCCGGTTGTTCATAGTGCTGTATCTCAAAGCATATTCGCAGAAAGTTGAGTGGAAGGAAAAAATGTGGTAGAAAAAGGTGCACCAGCAGTAGGGATAACTGCAGCCTTGAAAGCATTGTCAAACAAAATGCATTTAGGAGTTTGGGGGAGCTTTACAAGCGGTGACCTGAGGCTGGAATCAGCACATCAAGCTCCACTATGTACAGAGGAACCCCATACATGGGCTACAAATTCCGCATTTCCAACCACTCCTGAACCAGGGAAAATGTCAGAAGCGTCTTACCATGCCCAAACAAAAAGAAGACTTAAAAAAATCCTCTTTTTAGATGATAGTGATGTTTGCATTTCATTTGAACTTATTGCTCTTATGTAATCTAATTTTCTGAGACACTAAGTTTTGGGTTTTCGTTATCTGTAAGCCATATTCATCAAAAGTACAAGAAACAAAGGCTTGCAATATTTCACTCTGTGTAATCAATCCATACGAGTTTCATTTGAAATAAGTACTAAAAAATACTGAAATTTTTACTACGTTTTTGAGTTGTACCTGTATACCTCAAAACCATCACATTTGTCCTTAGTTATCGGCATATTGTGAAGAACAATCTCGTCACGGGCCCATGTCTAAGTCTAAGATGAAGTTTACATAATAAACTGTGGCTATGTGACTCCAGTAAACATTGTTGACCAATACGTTGGTCAGTCTCGTTTTGTTTTGCTTAGGGGTCATATTTTATTCGTGGACTGGTCCAGTTCTGGTTTAGAATCTGAGGAAAAAATTTGAAAAATGAAACCAGAAAGAAATGTGCAGTTTCATAAAATTATGCTAGAGATTTAAACATGTGAATGAATATTTATATCCACAAGTCATCACAAGAACTTCACTACCAAAAAAGTGATATTTAATGGTTAAGTATAGTAGTATGGATTTGATTCACTGCTGATTTTGTAAGTACAGCCTATCACAAGTAAATTAACATGCATAATATGTTTGTTCCAACAGATTATCAACCAAAAATATCCAGGAAAAACTTTAAATATCAAACTACTCAATAATTGAGTGAAATAAGTTACTTGGTCACTTATTAACTCACTAGGCAACAGCACCGTTGGTGGAAACACAAAGAGAGGTCAGACCTTTCTTGCTGTTGATCACCAGGTTTGGATACATTTCAGGACGGATTTTGGTCCACCTCTGTTTTCAGATACTCACCAAATCCCGAGGGTTCAGACAGTTTTGCTCCCTTCGGAGATTTGGTGAAGAGTTTGGAATGGAAGAGATTGATTCTCTGTGGGAGTCTTTTACACATTGCAAGTGGTTTTTAAATAGAGGCAGGACAAATTTGCAGGCCTCATGGGCAAACCGATCTGTGGGGGTCAGAATTCTGGCTGATCGGTTGGGGATAAAATACAAATTTCTCTTGATCAAATTAATTAATTGCCTTTATTTGAAACTTTTTTGGATTTTTGTTTAATTTGCCTTTTTAAACTTTCAATAAAAAAGCTAGATTCTTAATTTTTTTTTTAAGAGTGTAAACATAGAAATTCACCTTACATGCATACAAAGTAGTTATTGTTGTAAAATGGCAACGTGTGTTAGAAAAAGAAGCAAGAAGGGATGAAACGGTGAAGGGGCGAATTGACCCGGAGTCAACATGGTGTTCTTAAACTAGGGCTAAAAACTAGTCAGTCAGTCATTTTCTACCGCTTATTCCATAGTGGGTCGCGGGGGAGCTGGTGCCTATCTCCAGCGGTCTATGGGCGAGAGGCGGGTCGCACCCTGGACAGGTCGCCAGTCCATCGCAGGGCAACTCACAAACAACTATGCACACACTCATTCATACACCTAAGGGCAATTTAGAGAGACCAATTAACCTAACAGGCATGTCTTTGGACTGTGGGAGGAAGCCGGAGTACCCACGCATGCACGGGGAGAACATGCAAACTCCATGCAGAAAGACCCCGGCTGGGAAACGAACCCAGGACCTTCTTGCTGCAAGGCAACAGTGCTACCAACTGCGCCACTGTGCAGCCCAAAAAGCTATTTATCATAAATTCAAAGCATTTATTTTTTAGATGTTTGACTTTTAAATGTAAATATCTTTGTCCTTTTGTTTATCAGTAAACCTTTTTTCTCATAGGTTTTGGAACATGCAGTCTAAAACTGTGAACTGTCTCCTTTGTTTCTGCCAGTAACATAGCTGAAGCTCTGGTCAGTAAAGGTCTCGCCACAGTCATCAGATACAGACAGGATGATGACCAGCGCTCCTCCCACTATGATGAGCTGCTCGCTGCAGAGGCACGGTGAGGGACTCTTCCATTCTCCATCCATCTTTTACATGACACGGGGTTCCTTCATGACTGTTTATACTTCTCAAAATGTTTATAAAATGCAGCATTACCCATCTTCTGTGAATTACTTTGCACTTATAAACTTGATAAATAGTCTTTAAGAAAGGAGGGAGAATGTAATGACCCTGAGTGTTTTCCCTCTTACGTAGGTAAGTTACCCCCATGTTAATTCTTAAAATTTATTTTAGGAGTGTCGCCATAATCACTTACTGCCTATCAGGCTGGTGACTCACTTCCTGAGGAAACATGTTACTGCTGTTAAATATTCACTCATGCACATATTAATGACCCCTCTGGATTCCTTTCCTCTCTTCCTTTGAAGGTTTTCCCCTCTTTTTTTTTTTTTGTTTCTTTTTGTATGCCTGGGCGCACATACACCTTCCCGGGCACCAGACGTTGAATCAGAGTCTCTTTTTACTCAGGCCCTATGAATATAATTATGTGGGGGTGCAGTGGAGAGATTTAGTACAAGCTTTATTACTCTGCCATAGATTAAGATCTGCTTGCTGTAGGTAGAGCAGATGCAGCTGCAACCTCTTTATAGCATTAACTCTTTCTCTCCCCTGTCTTTCACACAGTGTCACTGGCCATCTGCCCTTATTTTTTCTCCTGTCCATTCCTGCCATCTCTCCTCCTTTTTGTATGTTTTGTCCTTGTTTTTTCCCCTTTGCTGCTCTCGGTTTTGTCCTTCTATGGCCTTGCTCTTCTGGGTCTTCTCTTCCTCATTTCTTTTTGTCACTTTTTTTTCTTTCCATCCTGCGCTCTCGCACTCTCTCTCTGTCTCTGTCCCTGGTGGGGTCGTATAAGAGATGATGAGCGGTTTCTGTCTATTGCCTTAGTTATATTTTTAGCTCACATTGCATAAAGCCAGTGGCCCACAGGCTTCAAGGAACCTCCTCTAGGCTATTAAAATGCACATCTTTACTGTACAGAGTTGCATTAATGTAGATGACCTATCTTAGCAACATCTGCGTCCATCTCAGTGACCCATTGCACAACAGGAACTTGAAGTTATCTTCATCACATTTAATGTGTTAAGCTTTTTAAAATAGCTCTAAATAGTAGCAGTCATCATGGAAGACCTTTAGCTACCACTAAAGACAGATTATGTCTCTTTATTTCTCTCTTCACATTTATGGAGCCGAGTCTTCTTCCCATTAGGATTCCTCAATAACTACGATCTACATTTTTTTAACCCCTTAATGTTGTCTGGATGAAGGGAATGTAGTACTTTTTATTAGGGATGCACCGATATCAAAATTCAGGCCGATATCGATATCCGATATTAATATCACTGTTATGACCGATAACCGACATTTACAGATATTATATTTCATATAAATCTCACCACCCTTTCAACACCGTGAAAAAACATCCACACTACTGACATTGCTTCTCTGCTTCGGTTAAACACCCTACAGTCCTGCACTGCATCAGTCACATGCCCAAACAAATACCACATGGCCAACCCCCTCCCCTCCCCTTCCAAAAACACATACACAAACAGCAACGACATGGTGATAAATCTCGGTTATCATCAGCAGAGTTTTAATTATCGGACCGATGCCGATATGTTAAAAAGTGCCGATACCGATGTCAGTGCCGATATATCATGCATCCCTACTTTTTATTCAGTGTACAGGTGTAAAGGTGAAACACACATTAATTCAATATATGCATAGTTAGCAAGCACTTTTAGATTTTAGCTTCCAAGTAATGGAAACTTACGAATTCAATTTTGCACAAAGTTAAATAGGATAAAATACTAAAAATACACTTTAATTCATAAATGTTAGTGTTCAGTCATGTTATGGGCTCTATAATAATGGGGAAGACTGCTTACTTCACAGTTGTACAGCAGTCATTGACACTTCCCATAAGGTGGGTTGCTGCTCAGAGTGCTATATCCAAGCATATCAATGGATAATTTAGTGGAAGGAAAATGTCTGGTAGAGAAAGAGCCACAGGCAGCAGGATAACAGTAGTCTTGAGAGCATTGTTAAAGCAATGGCCATTATCATCTGAAGCATGTCACCTGAGCTAAGGACAAGCTTTATGGAGATGCTCATTTTTGGACCTGCTTTTTAGCATGCTGAAATTTCTGTATTTAAACATAAAAACCTTTTTCTCATGGGTTTTATGTGATATTCAATATTCATTCAATCAATTGTTTACAGCAAATGAAAATCAAAACAAACTTTGCTCTGAACAGTTCCTGTATTAAACCTTATGCTTGTTTGGATGCTGTGTTATAGAAGTGGGGGTGAATGAATGAATGAATGGATGGATGGATTAATTTTTAATGGTATTATTGTTTGATTGCAGGGCCATCAAGAACGGAAAGGGACTGCACAGCAAAAAAGAGGTCCCCATCCACAGAGTGGCTGATATCTCAGGGGTATGAATCTATGAATTATTTTTTTTATAATGAATGTATGCTCTTCCTACGCACGGAAGTAAGATGGTTTACATGATGTGGATAATAGGATGAGCATTCATTTTCTGTGGTTATAATTAGAATTAAATCATTTTAAATGTGGAGTCATTTGCACATAAACAACATAACTCTAAAAAGTTACGTTAGGGCTAGCAATGCTCAGAAAATGATCTATAATCATCAACTCATCCTTAGTGGCCTCTAAAAATAACCATCATTAATAAAGGCATCTCATGTCCTTGCCTGTTTAGTGTGCTCAGGGGCTTGATTGAGGCGTCATTTAGCTAATGAAGCTTGATTGGGAGGGCACATCATATGAACATTATTGTGGGAAATCCATAAAACCGTGCAGTAAAGGTTGATTGCTGCACTGTTTTTCATATTTGTTATACGCATAACCCAGGAAGTTGTATTTCTTCCTTCCACCTTTGTTCTTTACTCATCAAACATTCCAAAAAATTATTTCTGCACTGCATACAGAAGGGTGAAGTCATACACAAAAATGCCACTGTATCTAATACAGTGAAGAACATTTAAATAAAAGTGAGCAATTCTTTGTTGATTCCCTTAAGTGAAAAAAATAGACTGAAAAATGAATAAAATTGAATTTATCAGGCTCTATTCTTAGGTATTTAGAGAATCTACACAAAGACTCAAAATAGATCTTAAAGCAGAGCTTGCTTAACTTGCAATAAATGGGAGAATAGAAATTAACCAGTGCCCTTGACTTGCTGGTTTGGAAGGAAACCTCAGCAATGTCTTATAAAATTAGGAGAAAAAATCCAAACTAAGTAAAAAAAATAAATTTAAAAAAGTTCCCAAACATCTGGAAAATCTTTGAAAACTAAGTATCAGGATCAGTATGGTATTTTGATTTGGGACATTTGTAGGATTCCTGAAAATAGTTTTCAACAAAATCACTGGCACTTCTCTGGATGTCATTAAAAGAAATTCTGATTAGTAATCCATGACGTCCTGCATTTAGTTACATTGAGAGATTGACGTTGGGCCAAACTGAAGGAATTATTTAGCTTTTCTTATTTTGATCAGTAGAAGGAAATTTTAATAATTGGATAATTGTCCGTTTATGTACCATATTGGGCACTAATGGGTCAAGTTGGCAACTATGTTTAGTGTGAATGTTGTTACTGAAAGCAGATGGCTCAAAGGCAGCTGTTGAGCATCATTGAAGTGTTCAAAAACTGTCAGAGGAAGGAGAGGCTTTGTGAGGGAGTGATACCTAATGCAGATAACAGGAAGACTGAATGTACTGGATCAAAGTTTTTGCTTTCAGCCTCAGTCGGTCATAGAAAATGCTCGATTTGGAAATGTTGACAACCTTTTGTAAATGTTAGTTGAGACATGGATGTACGTTTTTATGTAAATACACAAACTGAACTTTTCATCACTAATATGCTAATGACAGTCTAAAATAGGAACTCTGTAAAAATTTTGTCTTTGCTATAAAATATTAGTAAAACCGTGTTTTACAGCGACTCTTCTCTTGGCTCCTAATTTAATTAACGATTGCTCCTTGCAGTAACACTGGAAGGAATTATCTTGACTGCTGTTCTTATATTGCATATTATGGCATCAAATATTTACTGGAAATATGGGATTAGCTTATAATTGTGGAGGGCACTGTACATAAACTTAGTTTCTTCTAATAGAAAACTTTAAGTTTCACACTATAAATGGTTTTATTTAGCAAAAATAGAAATGTCTTACTATAATTGTATTTTTTAATGCCATATGCATTTCTACAACACTCTAGTCACACTACATTTGTACTTATAAGCTGTACCCTGTCACTGGGTTCAGGTCAGCACCATAATGTTGCTGCAGAACCTTCCCTTAACTTTTCTGTCTGTCTCCAGTAGGACATGCTTGATTTGCAGTACGATCTAGGAATGTTGCCAGCAATTGCCTGCATGTGTGGCATGTCTGGCACACACACAAACACAAACACCAGTTGTTTGGCAAGGCTAATATAATGAGGATTTTTTTAAAGCATTACAAAGACCAAAATAGCATTGTTGCTCAGCAGCCCCAACATACTTTCCCCTTCCCTCTAAATACACAGCCACACATACCTCTTCACAGGCACACCTATCCCCTCTCAGAATTACACACTCCTATACGTCAGCATCCTTCACTAAAGGTCTGTTGAAAGGGATTATGCACATTGAGTGGGATGCAGTCACAAATAGTGCAGAGATAGGTTTATAAATGTATACTGTAGGAGATGCACTGAGCTAGTGGGAGGAGAGTGGATAAAGCACTTGACTCACCTCGTGCCTCTAAAGGTTGCATAATGAGGTCCTCTTCTTTCACTTGTCTCTCCCTTTTTCTGAACCAAGTTAGGCTGCACAGCCCACACACGCTGCAGGTGCGGTAAATGTTTGTGTGAACTGGAGTGTCATCTCCCACTCGAGGGGTTATTTTGGAATGCAGTGGGTGGAGTTCAGGTGGAACATCTTCTGGTTAAAGTATATACCCCTCACTAACACACTCTTATTTGAGCTCCGCTGATGACATGCACTTTATTTTGTTTCTAGTAAATATATTGCTGCTTTGTGTCACTCCCCAGTTTAAGGATAAAATGAAAGAAAAATATTGATACATTTTATTATTGAAACACTATGAACTCTCATAAATTCACTTTAGCAAATGGTAAACTCGTTTTTTCGCTCTGACTTTGTGTCTGAGCCTTTGTTCCTACTCCTGTGTCCACGCTGGCTCATCCAAACACAACACTGGTCCATGACTCACCGGTCTGTTGTGCCTACATGCTCATCCCTGGAGTAGGCTCACATTAAATTATTTTTTTATCGTTTATGAATCTTCCCTCGCTACTGCAGCACTAGTTCTGCCTGAATACACGATTTAGCTCAGATTGTAATGTTTGGCCCGAGTACACCAATAAGTTGTGAGTCACTCTTGCTGACAGAGATGGCAGCAGGAAGGGAGAGGATTATTTTTGATTGCATGAGGTTCCAGATGTGTCACTGAGAAGCAAGGCAGACTTCATTAGGCCATACTGTGATATAAAGATGTCTGGAAAAAGCATGCGTATTCTTCGTCTTGTTCACTTTTTGCTGTGTGTTTGAGTGAAAAACATCATAAAAGGCATATGTCATCATTTCTAAAACATACCGTTTTCATCTCATAAGTTGTATTCATTTCTATGATCACAATCATGAAAAATGTCAAATTGCATAAAAGAAAAAAGCAAGCATAAGGCAGCCAAATAAGTCGCAGAACAGCAACAGTGAAATGCCAAGCTTTGGCTCATGCATTACAATTTTCAGCCAAAAGTAGGGATGCCCAAGTCTCCAGCTAGAGTTTATAAGGTAAGATTTCTTTCATCTATCCACTGACAAGAAGGAAGTCAGGAGAAATGTTAAGTGGAGAAGCTTTTTAGCCAATCAAGCTGGCACTATATGGATGGATTTAAAAGCACCTTGTCACAACCTACTCCTGCCTGTAATTTATGACTGCACAGTGACCACGTTAGGCAAAAAAATGTAATTTAAAACTAACATTTTAGGAGCTTTCAGATTTCTTCTCTGGTTCTGACCAGCGTTTTTACTCTGTGCATAGACATGCTTGAGTATGTTCCTCCCAACAGCTGTCACTTAAATAGCCTACCCTACAGTAGGGTGTCTCACATTTTGCCACATCAATCTGTTTTCCTGTTTCTTGTGAGGCTTTAACTAGACGATAGTAATGTAGCTGTGAAAACATTCAAAGTCTGTCACGCCATTTAAATGTCTTCAAAAATTCCCCTCTGCCTCATGTGTAGCAAATTCTACACGTGCTGGGAGATGGCAGCTGTAGTCAAACACACTGTACTTCATTTGGCTCAGACACTGAGGAAAAAATATTTTTAGCTGAAGCTAATTATTATGGCTCAACGGGCAGGACGATTGCTTGGTGAGAGGGGTTAATGACTTTATACAATCTAGGGACAATTGCTGAAATTTCTTCCTTATACAAAAAATAAAATGCAAGCACTAAAAAAAGAACACAAAAACACTTCAAAATAAACTATTTCCTTATCTGATAAACTTTGTCGTCTCTATGGTCTGGCTGCTGACTCACTGTTCGAGTAATCTGTCCTAGCCCTGGCATGAACTGTGTCCTCTGTGTCGAGTATAGGCTGTGGCTTCCCTGAAACCCTGAATTCCAATTGGACATTGGATATTTTGGAGAATTCTGGGATTTTATTTTCCAACAGAGTGTAATTTTAGTTGATGAGAGGAAATCTGACTTGTTCAACAGTTCACTTTGTTTGTGTTCTCCCACATTTCTTGCATAGATGTTTGGTGTGTTGACCTTTGTTGAATTGTAATAAATGTTTGTAGCAAGAATGCTTACTCTCTTTTTCTGTGTTGCCAATAACTGGCCACGCATTGTTTTCACCCTTTTTGCTATAAGCAATCTGTGCCCCATATACAACAGTAGTCCTTGAAACACTGGGGATACAGATTGCATGACATTATCCATACATAGTACCCACTATGATTCTATGATAAAAGGTTTTTTATCATAATAATAATAATGCAGATTCCATTTATGGTTTATTTATGTTTCATGCTTTAAAATATTTAAAGGCTTTGTGGCTTTAAAATGTTGCTATTTGCCTTTTTAATTATTTTTCTTTCCTGCAGGAGACACAGAAGGCCAAGCAGTTCCTGCCCTTCCTGCAGAGAGCTGGTCGGTCAGAAGCTGTTGTCGAATATGTATTCAGTGGTTCTCGTCTCAAGCTGTACATGCCCAAAGAGACTTGTCTCATCACATTCCTCCTTGCTGGTAGGTGTGCTTTTCTAATGCCGATAGTTAAACAGGGTTTTCCTTGTAAAATAAAGGTCTCAAAGTTTTCTAGTGGATTTGTAAGCTTCCCGCCATTCCTGACCTCAGAATGCAGCATGGTGGACTCGTGTTTTAGTAATAGCTACAATAATAAGCATTTTATTTGCACTTCTTTGTATGTTTTTGCAGGACAAATATAAATCTTTTTTTTTTCCTTTTGCCTATTCATTAAATGTATCAAAACTAAGTACACATCATTTTTGGCCTAGGGACATATGCTTTGATGCATAAATGGGGATGGCCTTGTAAGTCCTTAATTTTCTAATGAAAGCAAACTATTGCATTTACAGTCTGGATTGATCAGTGCATCTGTTGTTTGTTTATTGCTCAAATACATAAAATGCGAAGAAATATGCTGTTTTTATTGGTAATATTTAACTTATCACTGAACACATTGGCATATATCAAGGTGAAAGTGAGTTTATTTTTTTCCAAGATTCATGTTCTTACTTCAGTAGCCACCAGTAGTTATTAGCTCACCTTTCACTGCTTCGATTTAAACTTGAAGATCTTGAAATATTCCCCACTGCACTTCTCTTTAATTGGGTTAAGGCAATGATATATTTTCTTTACACAACTCATCAGTTTGTCTGTGTGTTATTAGCTTTCGATTAGCTTTTGATTTACTTTGTAAATTGTTGATCTCATAGTTTCTTTTGAGTACCACTAGTCTACCAACACAAGTATTTGTACCACATTGAGAACCTTGGGTCTAATTAATTTTGAGATTTGTCTTCTACACTAAAGTTAATTCATTATACCCTTTCTTTGTTTCTGAAGCAAATACACCATAAAGTGGTTGATTTGCAGTAATTGGACAGTGTGAAACTAGTGAATATGGAAGTATTAACTACACATTTTTACAGAAAGAGTAAATACATTTTTGTCCCAAGTGTTTTTTTGTCTTTAACTTTGAGAAGGTCAAGTTGTGAAGGCTTAGTGTGTTCCCAGAATATCGGCTTGTACCTGTTGGCATTTCAGGAACAGTCAGTTTATTTCCCCTGCTACAGATTGTAATCGCTTGTGTTTTACCTCATATGCAGCAACTTGGTGGACAAATGTTGAACTAAACCAAACTGCAACAGTAACTCATCCGATCACACCTGAAAGAAACCTATAATTACAGGTGCATCTTTAATCAACTAAAATATTGTCAAAGCTTTTACATAAGACCAATCAAAAATGGATTTTTACCAGATGCGTCATCTTTTGCATGAATTACCGCATCAATGTGGTATGGCACAGAGGCGATCAGCCTGTGGCCTTTTTGAGACATTAAGGAAGTCCAGGCTGCTTTAATGGCAGCCTTCAGCTCCTCCGCATTGTCTGTTGTGTGTGATTTTCCACTTAACAATACTTGATTTATTTTTGTTTACAGTCCTTAGTCAGGTCAGTTTGCTGGGCTGTCAAACACAGCGATACCATGGCAGTTAAAGCAGGTACTAGAGTTTTTGGCAGTGTGGGCAGGTGCCACATCTGTCTGGGAAATTGAAAATCTTGTCTGTAGAGGAAAGCATGAGGTGCTCTGAAACATCCTGGTAGACGGCTAATATGAGAGGAGTGGTCTAATAGAAGTAACGTAACACTTGTTGACCGTGCCCTGGATACATCTGCTTAATGGTTGTTGAAGGGTCGACTCGAGCCTTTGTTTGCATTTTGTGGATCTCACCCAAACACTTGAAATGTACTTTGCCTAACATTCCTCCCAAGACTGTGGTTATTTCTCTTGTTTGTGCATCTTTTTCTATCATGTTTTTTCTTTCTGCTTAGCTCTCCACTAATATGCTTGGAAACAACACTGTAAACACCCAGCTTCTTAAGCAATAACCTGCAATGCCTTACCCTACTTATGGAGGGTGTCTTGGCCATCAAAACTAGCAGAAAAAAGTAATTTTAATAGTTTAACTTGTTTGAATTGTTTTAATAAAGTACTCTAAATTCCTTAAGCAACAGTTATTTAATGTGGAAAATTTCTCTCTGGACTTAGAGCCCTGAGTGCTTGAACTTGGTAATTAGCGCTCATTATGATCATATTATACGGTTTTCCACAGAGCGATATAGAGACTTCCATCGCGTGAATGAGGTCCCGTTGCTCGCTTTTGGTGTGCCTTTAATCTGATGTGGTGATAATTAATCTAATCTATGATAATAACTTCATTTTTTAAAACATTAGGTAGGACATTATCGTTACACCATTTGATGGGGAGTAGGGGAAAAAAAAAAAAAAGGTTTTTTTTTAAATGAAACCCCTTGGCCTGAAAAAAAGAAAAAAATGGCGACGTGTTAAGAGCTTTTATTTGCTTTTTTTTTTTTTTTTTAAGACATTTTGCTAATGTCACAGTTAACCTTGAAAGCATGGTGGTTAATATCCGAGTCTGCTGGACTCTCAGTGAGAAATTAAACAATAATAGCTAATTAGGTTGTTATAAAAACAAGATTCAAAGTGATCAATTAGAATGTGAAGCCTTTTTTTATTTAAGTGCAGAAAAAAATGTCTCAAAGAAAAAAGTGAACGATTCAAATGATTTGACTTTTTGATGATCTATTTGATGATCCAGATTCAGTTCTTTTTGGGGTTTTTGGCTTTTCATTTGTTTTAACATGTCCCCCCTATGAAAACCCGCTCTCAGGCACATCCCTTGATAACAAAAACAAAAAATTTACAAAAAACCACAGAGGAATGTGTAGGACTCTTTGTAATTAAAGGGTGCTAGTTGTCAGACCTTTTTCAGCCAAACTGCACCTTTTGATTCCTAACAAGTCAAACTTTCTCTGACGCTCAGGTTTCTGCTGAATTAGGTGTGGCTAAATAGTTCAAGAATAAAAAAAACTGAAAATGACATTTTGTTTTTGGTTGTTACCGCATTTTTTGACTGTTTTTGATGTTTTAAAGTGATCTAAGCAAAAATCAATCAGCACATCGTTTTACAGTAAAAAGAAAAGAGACGGGTTTTTATTATTTATTTTAATGTTCTATATGTTAGACATTTTTGCATAGTCCGCTTTTTAATTGAATTTACTTAATCAGAGGGTTATTAGCAAATCTTAATGGCAACAATAGAGCTGAAGGTCCCTGGATGGATTAAATCAAGGTTGGTGCCAGTGGAAAAGCTTCGTCTCCAGGAAATGAGATGAGCTGAGATACCTTTTAATAAAAACAAACACATTTATTTGTTTTTCTTTAACTGGTTTGCTTGCTATTCTCTCACATCAGTTGAAGACGTTTCTCACTGAAGTAATTAATATTTGCTTCTCCATTTTTCATCCCTTTTCCCTCCATTTTGTCAATTTGAGATGAAATGGTACGTCTTGTAGGCCATGGCCTCCATGTTTTTGCGCAAGGCGTTTATAGCTATATATTTGATTTTCCTTCATAACTGATGTCAAACCTATACCACTACACATGAAATGAAACCCCTAGGGCAAAAGGCACCCATCTATCTGCGTTTAATCTCCCAGCTCACTCTATCTCTGACCACTTTCTTTTCCTGGCAAAGTTATCTTTTTATGTTTTATTCGTTCATCTGCACCAGGGGCCGTGTGCAACATGACACGAGCGATAAACACTGTTATAAATATCCGTTTATGAAAGACTCCTGATCCTCTGAACCTATTCCCCTTTTAAGCTATAGCATATTTCTGACCAGATGTGTTGTCTTAGTTATGTTACAGTTAGAGTTAGGATTTTAAAGATAGGCTTGCCATGCATGTTTGTACTGGTTGTACTGGTTCTACTACGAAGAATATGAGACTACAGTTCCAGTCAGAAGTGAACCCTCTCTCATGGACATGGATGTCATACTATGGAAGACTTTCAAAGCTAAATTTGAACCTTTCTGTGTCTGTTTGGAGACCGATAATACAACATACAGCTTCAGTTTTTTTTGTTTTTTACTCCCAAGAATTAGGTGCACATTTTGATTTTACTGTGAATTTTCTGTTATACAAATGGCCCCAGAATTGTGCACGAATATAAACTTATTTGGATATAAATACCCTTTTAGCGAGGTGCAGAAAAAACCCATTATGTGGACAACCATCAACAACCATCCGGCATAATTCTGGCTGTATATGTGACTACTCTTAACAGAATCCGCAGACCTTATTTGATTGACTCGTTTTCCCAGCAAGGACTCAGCTTTTAGGCATATATTTTTATTTTATTTTACAGTAGGGTCGATGTCTATTTCAGGTGCATAGTCTATGTATTCCTCCTTTATGATTCCATCTACTTGGTGCATTGCAGCAGTACCACTGGCAGGAAAAAATGACCCTCAGCATAATGCTACTACGCCATGCTTGGCAGTTAAGGTGTAGTTAATAATTTTTGTTGTGAGAAAAAGGCTAAATCTTTGTCTCCTCTGACCATAAAACCTTTCTCCAGATGACCTTTAAATTAACCATGTGGGGAGCTGCACATTTGAGTCAGGCTTGAATGTGTCGAGTGTTGGATGAGACTTTTTTTTTTTTAATTGATCGACACTGCTGCACTGTGGACAGTTAAGCTGGTGTTTATAATATGTTTGAGCCTTTATGGTTCCTTAACTGCTTCTGAACATTGCATCCAATTTCATTTTATCTAAGGGGAATGGTTTTGTCATAGGGGAAAAACTAAGGTTAATTTGCCTCAAATTACAAGAAATTTGTTGGAGAATTCAATTTGAGGTTTCAAACTTATAAAAAGGAGCAACTGTCAGCCATGATGTTTGCAACAGTTGATCTGTTCCACCTTGAAACAACAGTTCCAACTCATCAGTAAAAGCCCATTGACATGAATAGATGTCAGTGAACTTCTGAGTGAAACTTTTTTTGCCGTTTCATGCAATTCATTCATCTCATTTTACATCTATTTTGTATTTATATATGATTTTCTAAAAGATGAGCCTTTCTGTTGAGTTGCCTGGGTGTTAAGTAAATAGTGATTTGTGTTCATGGAAAATATTGAAAGGATCTTGCAGTTAAAACAAGCACTGCATTATTAATCTGTTGTATCATCTGTCTGAATAATTTATCCCCTCTGGCCAGTTTTTTTTCTATTATTTAGCATTGTTGTGGGAAGCTATTCAAAAACAAACTGTTTACATGAGCTCTGCAAAAGAAATAGTCCCGATGCAGTAAGAGATGTACTATTCTAATTTAATTTCTAATAATAAAATACAGTTCCCACATCTGGCATTTGAACTCCTTGCTTTCTGATTAGACTGTGTTTTCTCTTTTTTGGTTTGTATCTCATAGTAATTGTCCTTATCTGTTTCTCCATTGAACACCTTGGAGCCCGAGTCTTTTCTTACCTTTCCAGAGTTTTCCCTGTTTGAGCTGGTGCTGTAAGTAGGAAAAAAAATAGAAACGCAGCACAGCAGCAAGCCCATGACATCAAAAAAGACCGGAGGTGTGCATCTGGAGTTCAAGGGTAGTTCCCGTTCCTCTCTTTCCACAGCATCTTAGCTTTGTTCTTTTTACTTGCTGGCCTGTGCACTTCCAAAAGTAAGTTTTAGAAAGGGTGAAGAGTCATTCTATGTGTTTATTTATTTATTTATTTATTTATATTTAGAGAAAGGAGGACACCTATACTGGATGAATAGGAGTTTAGTAATGGTGGATTTCAAAGCTTGATGAAAGATTTTAGAGGCTGTAAGGACAGAGAGGGCACAGAGAAACACGTTAAGGGTAAAGAGAAAACAACAAAAAAACACAATTTCTTTGAAGTCCTGCTGAGACTAAGGGAGACCAAGCAGTGAGAAGGCTGTAAAAGTTTTATTGGCTTAAGTAGCTTTTACAAAGTTTCTCTTACAGAGAGGCCAGCAGCTATCACAGGTGAAGTGTACTTTAAAAGTTACTCAGAGTTCTTTATCTCTGTCAGAGAATGAAACGGCCATCACACGCACACAACGATATCAATGTCGGCGAAGAGCTATAACTGTCTTGTGGTTGGCTAAGCACCATTTGTGGGATACATTTTTAGAATTCCTGTATGTATGGATGGTTTGCATGTGTGTAACTAAAGCAGATCTTTGTTTTACACGTAACTACAGTGGCTTACAAAAGGATTAAAACCCTTGAACCTTTTCACATTTATGTACATTACAATCACAAACTTCAATGAATTATTGGTGCTGGACTACGTGGTTTTAGAACTATTTTACAAATGGTAATCCTCAACTATGGCATGCAATTGAGTACTGTTAAATCTATCATCTTAAAATTGAGTATGACACAATGTAGACCTACCATGACATGGCTGTCCATTCACGACTGAAGGGCAGGGCAAGGAGAGTATCGATCAGAAAACAAGCCAAGAGGCCCATGATAACTCTGGAGGAGGTGCTCTGGTCAGATTTAACAAAATGACATGCAAAATGCCAACTAACACTGCACAGTCACCTTGACTACACTATCCTGGTGAAACATGGTGGTAGTAGCATCATGCTGTGTGGATGCTTTTCTCGCCACAGTCAAAATTTTGACCGAAACGATGATTAGTTATTTCAGGCATAACTTGACAGTTAATGCTCATGGATGCTCTCTGTACAATTCGAATGAGCCTGAGTTATTTTTCAAACAAAGGACAAAAATGTTATTCTCTAGATCTGCAGAGCTGGTTGAGAAATACCCTAAAAGACTTGTAGCTGTAATGGCAGCAAAACGTGTTTCTGCAAAGTATTGACTGAAAGAGGCTGAAAGCACGCCACACTTTGTAGAAATTCATTTGTAAAAATAAAGTGTAATTTTCCTTCCACTTCATGGTGATTTGCTATCTCATGTTGATCTAACACAGAGGGGGTCTGGTGTTGCATGGCAACATGTCAAAAATTGCTGGTATAAAGGACTTTTTTTAAATAAGTTACCTCAAAATTTTCTACTTTGTCAAAAGATGCCTTTTAAAAGCTCTACAGAAAGGATCCATGTGCTTATTGCCATCTTAAGTGTAATTTAAGACATAAAAGCTCAGGCCCAGGTTATCTTGAAGTCTCAAGACCGATATTAAAGCTTAATGCTAAATTTTCTATAGTGGTGTTAAATTTACTGCACAATGAGCAACAGCATACATCAGCCTATAGACAAATCCATAATCCGCAATATTCACTGTGTGCTTTCTTGAGATGAAGTTCTCAGAAGCATTGTAAATATGCCTACAACTAATATTTAAGTTTAATAAAGGATTGAGTTTCCTGCACATGCAGGATGATTTATAGATTATGCTGCATCAGTCTTCTGCAGCAAATGTATAAGATCCATGCTGAGCCAATAGGTTGTGTATTTTAATGAAAGAATTATTTTTACAATGCCACATCTTACATATACAGTGTTTCAGATAAATTTAGCAGCATTTTTGTTCACCTCAGGAGATTGGACTATGTGTTTGCCTAAGGCTGGTTGGAGATATTAGGGCTTTACATTAGGGAGTCATAGCAGGATGATGTTGGGCTAGAAAGATGGATTGAGAGGATAAAAGCAAGAGGTAGTCTGACCAAATCCTTGGATTTCGATTTTTCCTAACATCATATTCTTTGTCTACTCCCACCGTCTGCCCTCTGTGCCCTTCACTCACTCTCCGGAAATATGCCCACCTACATTCTTCACCCATGACTGGGCCTTTTCCTTGGCCTGTATCCACTGAGACAGCTGTGAAGAGGGAGATATTCAAATAGGGGATTGTCACCTCGCAGTTCCATACTGCAAAGGACAACAAAGATTAATGACATGGAAATTTAAATGGAATGATGCTATTAAGGGTGGTAGAGGGAGGAAAGACGAGTTTTAGATTGGAATCCACACACACATTTAGATGCTTACACCCTCCTCCAGTTTGTAGTTTGCCTGTCACATTGCTAATTATATCCTGTTGACAGCCTGTCAAAAATCAAGACTTAGTAACTTAATAACATTAAAAAAAGACTCTAATGGCATTCATACTGAGCTGACTTAATTCTGCAAGTATCAATTTATACCTGCAGACATGCCAAAAGCAACAGCGCGAGCGTCTGGTGGGTTATGAGCACAAACGTCAAAGGCTAATCAATATGCACATCATTAGCATAGGAATTAATGGCATGATGTATATTTGGAAGCGTCAGTGGTGAGACACATGCACAGTAGCAGCATCTTTCCTTTAGAGCAATTTCCATGAGATGAAGCTCATTATGTGGCTTGGTTAAAGGAGAAAGAAGCTAAGTCAATGTTATTTTATGTTGGATCAACTAAAGACATAGTCATTTATAAAGTAGAAGATGAATTCCTCCAGTGAGCTTTTTGAAATGCATAAATCTGAAAAATGTGAAACTCTTTTGTATTCGGACCATTTCTTAATAGATGGAGGTGTTACCATTACAAAAGGTAGCAAGTAGTTTCTCCTTTCAGGTGGAAGACATTTAAAAGTATTTGATAGGGAAGCAGCAAATGCCCATAACTCTTGATGCCCAAGCGTTACTAGGAGTTGTTTCAGAAATAAGTGGGACTCTTTGTTCAGTATTGTCTGTCCACCAGTCATTGTTCAGTCTCTATAGTAACCGAATTATACTGGCTGATGGGTGGTGGTAGTCTCCACCACTGCTTTTATTGCATCAAGTTCTTGATCAGGCATTCACCATATCACTAGGATGTCTTGCAGGAGACCCACCGGTTTTTTGTCTGGCTGAATTTATGTTTAGTTCACCGTCTGGTTAAACTGCTGGTGGCTCATGGGTTAAGCGACCGACCCATATACAGAGGCCTTAGTCATCTACGCAGCAGTCCCGGGTTTGAGTCCGGCCCTGGCGACATTTGCTGCATGTCTTCCCCCTCCCTTCACCCACATTTCCTGTCTGCCTCCTGTCAAAAAATACAGGGGAAAAACAAAGACCACTAGTATCACAAAAAAATCTAGAAAAAGAAATCTAAACTGAAAGTAACTGTGCAGTATAAGTATGTTTCAGAATAAGTTCAAACTTTTACTGTTCATTCAAAACATAGTGATGCCCCCTCATTCACTCATCGAAATGTGCCTTTCTCTATTGTATTTTTAAACCTACCTTAGAGCAGTTTAGACAACCAACATTTGCAATGCAGATTCTAGAAAACCTTCCTAATCCTAATTTCCTAATGCAAATCCTCTGACTTTACCCCATTTAGTGCGCTCTAAAGTAAAGGAGTGGACAGCTTGAATACAGTGGTGGACCTTTCATTAAAAAGGTTCCTCAAAATAGAAGGAGTTAGCTTTGCAAGTTAAAAAACATGTTCTGAAGCGTGCTGTACGATATCAGGAAAACGTGTAATTGCAATACTTTTGCTGAATTTTGTTAAATCGATTAAGACTACGCCAGATTTTCCCTTGTCTTCTTTCTTTTCCTTCATCACGATGTCCCCACCACTCTAAGTCCTGGCCATTTAAAATATACACCATGTGTGGGCATTAAGGACTGTGAAAATCTATCAAACAGACCAAAAATTATATTGGCATTCAGAATGTGCATGGATAGCAATCATATCCTACCAAATACTGTATCCAAGCAGTCCTTTTTGATTGCAGTATTGCACACATTGATATTGTGATGATTGCAATTTGATATACTGTTGAGCTCTAGTTCTGAAAGATGATTGCATTGTGTTCACAAAGTGTTAAATTAGGCCTAAGGATATTACATTATATGATTTCAATTTCTAACCTACAGCACTGCAGAGTCGTATGCTGACTAGATGGCATGTGTTTGAGACAATGTTGGTCAGTCATTAGTGACTTGAATTAGAATTGAAGAAAATGACTTGTGAAAACTAAACAGCTAATGAGGCAACAATTAAGATCATGTTAAACAGCTGGACAGTTTAGATTATTCTAGATTAATATGTTGCGTTTTCTCAACAGGATGACCCTTCTGATGTCTGGTAAAACTGCACCCTTTTTAGATGTCTTCAAACAGACGTGCGCCTTCCAAGAGCAACATCTTACACATATAATGCAGGGATGGATATGATTTATGGTAGATTGACATGTGGGCACCCTCTTCAGGCTAGCATGAGGAGCTGTGTTGTTTTCTGCGTAGTGTATTGCCAGAATGATCAGTGTACATTTTGTCTCCGAGATCAGATAAGATGGATTTCCTGGAGTATGACCTAGATATTTATTTGGTGTCAATCCTGAGTTATGTATCTCGGTGGAGGTTAACGTTGGCTGTGCTAAGTGGCTTTCAGGTTTACTTGATATGCTGCATGGAGGAGGGACCACAGTAAGTGTGGATGAATTTCAGGAGTGCAGTCAGGTCATACAAGAAAGCCTGCAGTGTGCATTTTATAAGACGTCACATCTGTGATCATTGCATCAGTGTATGGCCTATAAAAACCCCTTTGCTGGACTTTTCCCCTTGGCATATTGAAGCTTCATGGGCATGTTTTCTCATCCTAAGAGTTTTGACTTAGTAGAAAATGGTTGCGTCTGTGGGCCTGTAAACCCATGTACTTTATACACTATACAGTGAAACTTGACTTCTTTGTGTATTACATTCATGAGTAGTCTTTCTTGAGGATTATGCTTGGGGAAAACATAATTCCACCCCTTATCATAGCTGCAGCCAACCCAAGCAGAAACTTTATATCTCCCTTCCTGCAATTACTTTATACACCAATTTTTTGCAAACAGTGTGCAGTGTTTTGCCTTTCTAAAGCTCTTCCTACCTTGTCTTTTTCATTTCCTTCATCCTGCATCCCTGTCATCTGTCCTTTTTTTTAAAACATATATATATGCACACAGTGTTATAGTCAGTGAATCCCACGTGTAAGCCCTGTCCTGGTAAGCTTCTATAAATACTTTAAGATGATCTTGGCCATAAGTGACTTCTCCTCTATGGAACAAAGGAAGATTTATTTTAACAGACTTTATTGTTTGTGTTTAGCTTTATTGCTGCAGTAAATTATTTGTGAAAATATAGAAAAATTAGGAAAAGCTAAGTTTAAAAAGACATGTTTGTGCATGACTTCGACAGCCTTACAGCTTTCTTCTGTTCTTTTTTTGTTCTTGTTTTAACTGTAATCAAAAAAATGCTAATATCAGACAAAGGTAACCTGAATAAAGATGCTGTTTAAAAAAAAAAAAGTTTAACTTATTAAAGGATAAGATCTATCACAAAATAAATTTGCTCTATGCAAAAATGCAATTGTCCTTGTTTTTAAATCATGACCCACACCCAAGCTTTATTAATGCGAGATGTAGAATGAATATATCACTTAAATAGAAAGTATTTAACAACATGAAGTAGGCAACGATGCAACAGATTTTATGCCCTGATCTAAAGACTTTCAAGAACAGACAGGAAACCTCAGACGAACTGTTTCCACTACCAGGGCGTACTTACTTTACCAACAGGTTTACTGTGATATGACATCTACAAGCAAGGGAACTATTGCTGATGGAGATGCACCAATATAAATTTTGGTCCGATATTGATATAAACCTTGCTGTTATGGCCGATAATCAATATTTACAGATGTTTTATATTTCCTGCTGCAGGTCTAATAACCCACAATCCTATTCTGCATCACTCACTGTCACATGGTCAAACCAATACCACTTGACCAACCCCCTCCTGAAAACATGTAAACAAATGGGAACAAAATGGAAACGGACCCAGTTCTAAGGGACCTATACCATTAACATTGGCTGATATCAATGTTAATGCAGATGTATTGTGCATTCCTATTTGCCCATTATATTTTGACAGAACCTCACTTCACAAAATGCAATTAACCTTTTACATCTGAGTGCCTCAAAAAAAAAAAAAAATCAAATGGTCCGGAAGTAGCCTAGTCAAAGTTCAGACTTGAATGCAGTTCCATGGCCCTAAACAGTCTATCCATACTCCAAAACTCCTCGATGTGGTTCAACTAACCCGATTCTGCACAGAGGGAGTCAAAATTCCTCCATAGAAATGTAAAGCAGTCATTGCCAGTGAATGGTGACACAAGCAGTAATTAGCTTTAGAGCAGTTGCTTTTTCACATAAGGCTCAGGTGGTTTGGGCAGCTTTTGATAAATGAAATCATTATTTGAATCTGATTTTCGTATTGACATTTCATTACATTGTATTTACATTTAGCAGTTTACGGTTATCCTTTTTAAAGCTTTGTTGCTTAGAGGGAACATAGAGAAACTGCAGACTCGATACAGATCTTCCTGTATTGGACAAAACTCACTACTGAGTGTAAACCTAATGTCTTAAACTGGACTGTACAGTTTTTTATCTTTTCAGTGCAGTATGTCATGTGGCCTCATTTTGCCTTTGCAGGGTCATTTTCCCTTTCCTGCCAGTGTGAATTTGCTGATATATCTTGCCCTTGTCCTCCTAAATGGGACAGACATGGCCATGTAGGGAACAGAAAGTACAAAATGAGATTAAAAAGCCGGTGGGTTTTTCAATTCAGTTAAAAAAAAATTATACCAGGAGGAGTGAACTTGCTCAGTAGATTAGCTGGCTCAATATTTTAGGGTAATACGAGTATATCGGGTTTTGATTTTCATAAAAAGCAATAGTTTGCTCCTTAAAGCTGTAAGAAAACGCAAACTAAATATTTATTTTAGGTGGCATCTTTTTTAACATAAATACATCACATTCACTGTTTCATGTGGCCTATAGAGACATTTCTTTTGCAAGTACAGAAGCCAAGATGTAGACTCACCTGGAACATGGTGTCCTAGATTGTGATTGTCAGAATCTGCTGTAGCCACAAGGTTATTAAGCCCCTCATTATAGTGAAACATTATGTATTATCTTATCAATGAAATCAAAAGATAACTGGCCACACAGACAGTTCACAGAATGCATCTTTTTTGAGAAAGTCTAAAAAAAATCTTTGCTGTGAAATTTGAATCCTGATTTTTTTCAGCAAGATAGCCACGCGCACCAGTGAGTCATCGGAATGCCCTAACAAATCAGATTTTGCTTTTCTGTCATGTATATTTGTGAGTCTGTCCTGAGGCAGTATATCTGTCATGCCAGAGAAGCTCATTAAATTAAACCCCAAGTCAAATGGGAAAGAAAGACCCTAAGAGAGAGTCGTTGCTTTATTAGCAATATGCTGGAGGCTTTAACTCGCAGCAGAAGCTATCATCAGATTACTCTGCATCAAACAGCTCCGACCTGCTTGTTGGTTTGTTGTGGTTAACTGAAGCAATTAAGCTTTTTATTATCTGAATTTGAACAAACATAACAGATCAACATGTAGAGTGTATACGTATGTATGTATGTAGATATATAGTATAGAACTATTCACATTATCTTTGAAATTTGGCTCACATGTTTTTACATATCTACCAGAATAAGCTTTCAAAACTGTATAATTTCTCTACTTGCCCATTTTTATACCATGAATAAACAACTCTTTTGAAGAAGTGTTTTTGTTGCCAATTGTTGACCCAGTGCCAACAAGTTATCTAATCAAAATTTAGATGTGTTCATTAATCAGTCACAAAAATAATGTAATTGACAAAAAGAATTATGATTAAATTAGTTGGTCACGTTCCACCTTACCTACATGCAGACAGAAGGATCCACTGGAATCTTGGAATTTGTTAATGTAGCAACATAAAACTAATTTGTTTTCATTGATATGTTCTGAGGCTTATTAAGTAGTAAATTTTCCTATTTAGCTTTAGAAATATATAAATGATATCATTAGACACTTGATGTGGGAAGAAAATGCCATATTAACCACTTAAGAAAAATGTAAGTGGAATTTGGAAAAATGAAAATTGGTTCAAGCGCCATGATCCATGATTTCAGTTTTGCCCAAAATGTGAGCGCTTTTTCCCTCATCGAGCAGCCTGACGGAAAAAAAATCTTCACATTCATAAAGCCAGATAAGAGTAAATCGATTATGTAACCATTACTGTCCTTTTTCTTTGCACCTTTGCTTTGACTCAGACAGACTCAAACAACTTTGTCATGTTTGGCTAGGTATCGAATGTCCACGCAGTTCCCGAAATACGCCTAGTGGGGTGCAAGTGGCCGAACCCTTCAGCGATGAGGCCATGCTGTTCACCAAAGAGCTGGTGTTGCAAAGAGAGGTAAGTAACGACACAAAGCAACCCTTGCTGGGGTTTTATTGTCTCTTGTTGTTTCTGTGTCCTTTTCCATGTTGGGGGCTCTAAATGTTTGTATTTGTTTTGGCTGTTTTTTTGGAGCAGTTGTAGACTGCCTTAGCATGTGCTGTGTGTTGCTGCAGTTTGCTGTAGCAATAATTTTTGTTTGTTCTCAACTTAAAATAAATTTAAAAGACAGGAAAGCTTTAAAATTTACTTATTCAAATTCTAACTACACTGCGTAGCAGAAAGAGTAGTTTTGTAATACATTTTACTGGTTTTGCTGCTTTTTATTTAAAGATATTTAACATAGAAGTGAAATTTGTTTAATTTATTTAAATGCTGTAGCTAATCACAGATCTTGGATTTGTGTTATTTGCCACTGTGTGATTAGAAAAACAGCCTGTATTTTAAATAAAATGTCAAAAAAGTAATCTGTTATTTCTCTCAGGTAAAAATGCCTTTTAATATTAAAATCATGTTTATCCTGTCGAACCAGTTTTTATAAAGATGGGACCACTGACTTTAATAAGCTGATTAAATTGTTTACTCCCTGTTGAACTTTATTACAGCATTTATACACAGTTCTTATCTCCTGAGTGATGTCAAATCTTATAAAAGTTCAGAAAAAGGTTTACACAATCAGTAAAAAAACAAACCCTTCCCTTCCCTCTGGACCGCACACGCGCGCACACACACACACACACACACACACACACAGTTTTCACTTGCTTATTCCCTTTTGACAGAAAGCTCACCTGATACTGGATCGGTGCTCCTGGACTTTAAAAAACTCCATGCAGTGTATGCCTATTCATTCACATGCTAATAGGTTTTTGTAAGAAGCAGTGAACGGGCCAAAGCCATGATGGAACTAGCTATAATCCTGCCACCACTTATCCAGGCCACACACATTTTCTCTTTTGCTCTTTTTTCACTCTTTCTTCATCCCTATCTCTGCTGAAAAAAGCTTTTCTGTGTGGGGTGGCTGACTTCACTGTCCTCTGGTGTTTAATTGTCATGGAAATGGAGTCTTAGCCAGTGGTCCAGGTGGAGCCATGTTAAAAAATTATGTGTGTGGGGCAAGCAGACGACCTATAAGACATCGTTGAGTGGGAAATAATGGATGCAGACACCAGGGGAATTTGATTGACAAGGATGCCCTATGAATCAGTGCAGAGGTGCTGGACGGAGTGCATGTTGTTTTGAATTTTGGATGTTTTTACAGATGTCAGTCTGCATAAATAGTTTGTAAAAGTTGCAAGACTTTTACTGAAGCTTTGTCCTATTTCATGCCTATTAGGGCAGATCAAAATGTCTTATTCATAGGATCCACCAACTAACTTGGTGATACAGACATAAAAGAATAATCACAACGCCCAAGTATCAAAGGATTTTTCCACACGTCTTTTCATTTTTCCCCTGATTATCACCCAGGCCATAAAAAGCGTTTTCCGTTGAGTTTTGATGATATTACCAATCATTAATGTATTTTTGCAGCTATTGTAGGGGTGTTGGTTACATGTTGACAACACTTTAGAGCTTAGTTTATTTCCATCAAACCAATTAAAGGGAACAAGTTTGAAACATCACATAAGTTTGCTTCAGTTTTCTGCCTCTTTTATTCAAGCTGATCTTAAACTCCAATAAAAGGCAGTAGCAAATGCTTGTACCCTTGAACTTTTACACATTTGTTACAATACATCCGCATACTTTAGTGTTTTCATAGGGATTTTATGTTGCAGACCAACCAAACATAACACAAATATGAAATGCATATATTAACATGATAGATTTGCAGATTAACATGATGGTTTGCAGTTATTTTTAACAAATAAATATCTACTATAAACAACTCTTCATATCTAAAGACAGAATGTCTGCTTTTCTTTGTAAAAATAGCTCAACCTCTGTCAGAGAATCTCTGAACAGCAGTTTTCAAATTTGGCCACAGATTCTTCATCGTTTTTCGGTATAGACTTTCATGGAGGTATCTAAACTAAAATAAGAATTTGTTTTGATTTATGCAGCTCCAGTGTAATTCTGAGTGTCTAAATGTTACCCTGCTGCCCCAGTCTCAAGTGTCAAAATTCAGTGTAGCCTACAGCATGACCTTTTCCAGGTTTCTTTCGTATTTAGCTCCAGTCATTTTCCCATTAATTCTATGCAGCCTCCCTACCCCTGCTGAAGCAACACATCCCCACAGCATGATGCTGCCAACCTAGGATTTTGCTTTTAAGTCAAAGAAGTTCAATTTGAGTCTCACCTGATCAGAATGCCTTCTTAAATGACTTGTTGCAAGCTGCAAACAGTAAAATTTAATAAATGCCAAAACAATTTTGCTGTTGCAATGTGGCAATATGTGAGCGTTAAAGGAGTATGAATGGTTTTACAAGGCGTAGTAAACAATTTAACACATCACCCGGCTGTACTGTCCCTCATCGTTTCTGCTATAGATTGAATTAAACTGTTATTATGCACATAACCTTTTTTGTCCCCACACACACCATCTCTGACTTTTCCTTCCCTGGCCAGTCATTTGTAGTGTCAGCAGGTTTTTCACAGGTAGGTGGGAGTTATCAAGCATGACCGAGCCATATAATGAGTCCTAAGCCCAGCGTGGGGGTTGATTGGCTGGCTGCACTGACCTGCTGTTTGGGCTAACACAAACACACTCACAGAAACACAATTGCCTACATGGACACAGTAAGGCCTTTCTGCACACAGGCTTAGCAGGTTTCTCCTGGTCTAACAACTTATTCATTCTGTGTATTAAAAGAAGAATTGACAATAACAAATTTAGATTGACAAGTGTGCAAAAACATGATATTTCATCTAGATGGAGCATTCAGAAGGTTGTGTAAAGTTATACAGGACCAGGCAGTCTGAGACTGTGTTGGACTGAACGGGTGAGAGGAAGTGTTGAGGCTGTAACGAGGAAACTTAGTAGCAGCAGAATTGAAGCCATAATGAAAGATGTTGGAGGAAGAACTCATCTTTTTCTCCATTTTTCTTTTCGAAGTGAATTTAGCTGAACGACATTATCAAGGTGTGTCTCACTCCGGCATGAATTTGGATATTTGGCTGGTGCAGTCCCTGCTGTTGATCATCTCTGAATAGCGTCTGATTGCGGGAGCTTTCAAAGCCGCTCCTAAGGCGTCTGAGGTGAAAAACCTTTGATTTGACTTTTGGTGGCATAGTTATTTGCATTCATTTATTACTTTTCTCACTAGTGCTGCTTCGCTCTATTTTGTATTCTCAAGCACTTTGCGTTAGCAACTTGTTGACTCTGTCCTTTATTCAGGGTCTTCCACCTTCTACATTCAGATGTTGTTTTCTGCTCTCTAATTAGCGGTTTCTTGTTCTTCTATCCTATGAAGCTAAGTTTGGGTGCATGAAGTCATCTCTTCTAGTTTATTTGAAAATTCCCTTTTTTAATATTTTTACACACTCATCTGGCTTTCATTTATTATACACTCCATCTTTCTGCAATGCTACAAAGCTGTTCTATTTTCCTTTAAAGCAAACATGCATGCTTGGTGTGGCACACAGTAAACTGGGAAGCTTTGGTTTACCCCCTCTATACCCCTGATTTCACCCAGTTTTGGAAATCTTTAATTTTAACTTTCACTGAGTCACTTTGGTATTTATCGTCTCAGCCTTCTCATACCTGCCCTCCATCTCATTTCCCCCTGCCTCTCCCTATTCCTGCTCCCTCTGTGCAGTTTAAATCTCTGACAGACACTGTTCCTGTTCTCAGCATGGAACCAAAACAGCAGCACACAATTCTGAAGGTAACAAAGAGAACACGTTGGTAAACACCAATCCCCAGATAATTCCTCTCCTTTTTTTGATGTCTTCCATTTAATTTCTTCTACCTCCTACCTTCCATTGACAAAAACATCCATTCACTATCTCAGTCACTGACTCTCCTTCTTGACTTTCTACATGCTTCGGATAGCAACTTCAAAAGCTCAGACTAACCATGAGGGAATAGAGCACTGACATTTTTATCAGTTCTGAGTCAGTACTACTATTGAAAAATATAAATTGGTAGAACAATATTTATACCTTTCTTACTGCCTCATTAAAATACAGCTCATTTAACAGTGTCAATCGAGCTGAGATGACAGTGTCATGTTGGCATTAAAGCAATATACCTCACCTGAAAGTTAGAAGCTATTTTTAAAATCTTGTCCAAGTTGTTTCTCGTAGGCAAGAACATATCTTCAAAATCTGTGGAGTAGTTTGTCATTTTTTATTTTATTTTTTTACATTTTCCATACACACAGTTGAGGTCAGAAGTTTAAAACACTCACCATAGCTCTGAATGTTCCAATGTTCTAACCATGGAATGACAATACGACACGTCTTCAGGTTTTAAAAACAAGAATTGCGGGAACAAGTTCGAATGAACTAATCCACACAGGGTCAAAATTATCCATGCAGGCCTAAATGTATACGTATACTCGTACTGTTTGAGTATTTCGCCTCTTCTGTTAGTAGAGTTTATTTAAATTGTTTTATTTCCTGGCATTGACCCAGATTTTGAGTACAATCCACAAATTTTTGCACAGTTTAGGTCTGGGCTTTCCAACAGCGTAATGCAAGTCTGCTTTATCTATCCCAAAACCAGTTTTATAACTGTGGCTTTGAGATAAAGACTTTGATAATTTGTCCTCCTTGATTATTCCACCTACTTGGTGTAATGCAAGCATGATGCCTCACAGCATGATTTGATCTCCTCCATGCTTGAAAGTTGGTAGATTTTCTTGAGTTTAAAAACCTTACCTCACACTTAAACTTATTCTTGCCACTGAGGCCAAGTAGCTCAATATTTGTCTCAACTGATCATGAAACCTTTGTCCAGAAGTCATTTGACTTGTCCATGTGGGCAGCTGCATTTTTCATTTGTGGTTGATGGGAACCATCTTGGAGCAGGGGTTTATTTTTCGGCCTCCAGTCCACAGCAATTAAAACACCAGTGTCACTGTCCACAGTATAGGAACAGTTTCCAGTTTATGGCAGGCTTGAGCCAGGACTGAACCTGTGGACGAGGAAAACACTGCAATAAATTCAAACCTTAACATCCAATTTCTGTTTTAACAGTTAATTTGTTGTTGGGTAAAGAACTGTTAAAAAAAATTAAGCAATAAGATTTATGCCCTTGATTGTTTCTGTCCAGAACTATACTTTCAAACCTTATGTTCATATTTTGTATTTGGATTAGACTAATAAAGTCCACTTTAAAATGCCTTTCATATATAATTTATTGAAGAACTGACCACCTTGCAGGTGAGGAAGGGACGAGAGGATGGGAATTTGTTTAATCGGTGCTGAGAGCAGGCCAAGTGGACTGTGTAGTGTTCTGACTTCGTTCTGTCAGTTCTGTTGACCTCATTCAGTCTGGGTGGTCTCTCATCGTCTGTGCTGCACCGGCTGCCTATTCATATCTTTTATCTTGCACATTTAAATTCTCCGGAACTTGTACAGAAAGCCCTTGATTACAGTCCAGCAGCTCTGACTACATATTTGCATTTACATTTCATTTTTATGATCTTATGTTATGCTGATATCTTTTTGAAATCAAATTAAACCAAGTTGTAATGTTTTTTTCTGTTCTGATTTCCTCCGGTTATTTTTGCTTTATTGGAGAAAAGTATATATAATTATAATTAGGACATGAGCATTCACAAGAACTTACCTTTGCCTATCTGTCCTCCAAATAGGGGTCCCCCACCTTGTGAGATCAAAACTGCAGCAGACTGAGACTGGTAGGGGTTGGCACAGACTGCCTTTAGAGCTGCAGGAGGCTGTGTTATCGAGCATTGATGAGTCACTGTGCCAGCGTGGCATCACAGATGTCTTGCTAATGCCTGCCTCTAGATCTCTCTGCCTTAATAACTGTTCTTGGTGAGCATTTTAATTAAATGCAAATAAACCCAGTACCTTTGTAATATCAATAGGATTTTGCTTTCTGTTCTCCGTGCGTGTGTGTGGTAATCCCCATTAAACCACTACCATAAGCACACTGTGGCAACTAGATAATTGAAGTGTTACTTGTCTGTCTTTTGTCTATGCCCGTTTGTGGTCTCTGCAGCTCAGATCAATATGTTTGGCTTTTTTTCCTCACATTTTTATTTGAAATGTATCCTTCATGGATTTGACCCTTTTTTGTATGTTATTTTCCCAGTCATGCCTGCAGGACAACATCACATTTATTTTTTTTACATCGTCTGCGCTCTCACATTGATTTCCGATATAGCTTAAATTATTTTAGCGTTGAGTCGATTACAAAAGTGCTGGATCTTACAGTCTTTAACCGCTCCACTTCATCCCTCCTTCACTTTCCTACTCAATTTGTATCATATTGGCCTTGTTTCTCTGCATGGGTTTTGTTTTTTCCTATCGTGGGCTTTAGCATACTCTTGTACCCATGTACTCTGTGTGGATGTGTGTTTGTTAGAGAGAAAGAGGAGAGACGGACAGAGTGAACGCATAGACATAATGAATAATGTATAGTGTGGTTTCCTGGTCAGTGAGTCAGACGGTAGAAACTGAACTGTCCCTAAGGTCCTTTTTTCTCCCAGTCACGTTTTGTAGTTAAACTAACCCAAGTGTAGAAAGCAGCTATACTTCTACTTTATAGCAATAGACAAGATCTATCCTTGTTGATTCATAACTTTGCATTAATGCATATTTTTAGCTGTAGTGTCTTGCAAAAGTTTTAAATTTTTGCATTCTGTCATGTTAAGCCACACATTTATTTGGTTTTATTGTAGTAGGCCAACAAAGAGTTCATAAATGTGAAGTGAAGGGCATTGCGTGGTGTAAGGTAGAGCGGGCGCCCCATAAACGGAGGCTATAGTCCTCGACGCATCCGTTCGTGGTTCGATTCCTGAACTAGAGACCTTTGCTGCTTGTCTTCACCCTTTCTCTGGCCATTTACTGCTTGGTAACTGCCAATAAGGCCAGTAGCAACGGTTGTGGTGTACAATTCTTTGTTGTTGTTTTTTTTTTTTTTTTTTTTTTCCAAAATAGGTCAAACTCAGTCAGATTGCATGGAGTTTGACTGAAGAGCGACTTTCCAGTTTTGCCAAAGATTCTCAGTTAGTTTTAAAGCTGGACTTTGAATCCTTCATTTTAACACATGAATTTGGTGAATGAATATATAAATATGATCTAATCCATTATACTGTATGTCACACTGTATATTTAAGGTTATGAAGCTCAACCCCAATCTCACATTTTCAGTAGTGTCAGGTTTTCCAGGATTACTTTGTTTCCATCTTCCCATCAACTTTGTCCTTGATAAAGAAAACCATCCCCACGGCATGTGTTCAGGGTGATGTGCGGTGTTTGTTCTCTATACATAACATTTTGCATGTAGGCCATAAATATCAGTTTTGTCCTGCAAGCCGGGCCTCTTTATGGACTTCTTCCAACAATGGCTTTCCTTTCAACCTTTATCCAAAAAAACAGGGAGTTGTGAAGTCTTTCACAACCTCAGTTTTTCTTTTAGGACTGGAAGCATTTCCAAAGCATGATGCTGCCACCACCGTGGTTCACTGTTGGGACCGTGTATTCATGTGTTTGTACACATTGCACTCTTTTTTTTTTTTTACCTCACAATTAGCTGCTACTTTGTCTTTTTCACTCTTTCAGTGTTTCACAAAAAAACCCTAGTAATTTCAGGTTTGTGATTGTAATATGACAAAATGTGACCAGTTTTTTTCAAGGTATCATATTTTTAGCTTGCAGCCCAAAAGGCAGACAACAATATATAACTCAGATTGGGCTTTTAATGACTGCAGTCGAGTAACAACAGCAAAATCAATTCTAAGCGGTAGATGAGGATATTAAAAATTGTAAATCTTGTCGCACACCTGTCAATTGATTTTCACATAGCACCACTTTTTGCAATTAGTTTAATGGTGAGACAAACCTAAGCAGGACTTAAAAGAATTTCTCTAAGTGTTTAAGTTATGCTCCTTTTTTATCAGATCCATTTATTCATCCTTCCTCTTTGCTCTTCCAAGCCTATTCTTGCTGTGTGTCATAATTGAGCTGTAATTGTGTCTGTCTTAATACTGTTGCTCAGAAGAGGAGCTGCAGGACAAGTGGCAAGCCGTTCTAGTTTGCAATTCAAGTAGAGATTGTATCTGTAATTTAAAGGCTGACCTTGAAAACGACATTAGGAGCATAAAGCCATTAACAGTTGTTGTAGCAGAGTACTGACCATATATTTCGTTACTCATAATAGCCTATCTGCATGACTTTGGACTAACTGGTGTCACAAGTGGAGTTCATCCTCTGATTTTGCAGTCGTTCTTATTTAAAGCACTGCTCGGCCTGTTTGTGTGTGTCAGTTCACTGTGGGGTGAATTCGCTCCTTGAAAGTGGTGAATTATAGCCTGAAGGTGAATCAAGTGGCCCACATAAACTAATTCATACCATTGTGGGGACGGAAAGATGGATTGGACTGAATGGGAGCCAGAGATTTGAGAGGAAGGGGGAAGCTTTAGTTATCGCCTGAATTCTTTTTACAAGAGTGACCTTCTGTGTAAAGTGTGTGTGACGGCATTCCAACTTCACAGTCCACCATGATAAGCATAACCTGCAAAGAGCATGGAGACTCCGGCACACGCTGTACTTGGAGGAACATCTGAATCCTCTTAGCCTTTCCTCTTCATGAAGGGCACTGCAGTACTCTTCCACATCAATAAGGGCCATAGTTTAATGCTCTTCATGTAGTGACATTTGCTTTTTCTTTCAACCTGTCTTTTACTATATTCTAGTTTATACTTTTGCAAGAATATCTTTGTCCAATAATGGTAAAACTCGAGTAATGAACAAGATGCATCATTGAGCTGGCTGACATTCATACGCTGTTTGCATAATATCAGGTAAACAATAAGAAAACCTTTTAAAACGGCACTGGAATGAACTGAATTCAGATTTCCATTAACTGGTTTGGAGAAAATAAACACTACATTTGACTCTTTTATTTGAACAATAAAGCATTAAATAAATTCCATTATAGTATTTGTAAGACATCATGGATTATGGCCCATAATCATGTTTGAAAATGCCTAAGTTTTGATGCTTAGTTCGTATGTGGTCAACTGATTCTCCTTCATGTCCTGTTCTGGTCCATGAAGCAGCTTCCCTGTTACTGCATATTCTTTAATTTGCTGCTATTGTTGTTCACTTCATTACCATTTTATGTTCCTTGCTAAATTAATGACGACATTTTCACACCCCCATCTCCATTCTTCTTTCTGTGTTGGGTTGTTTCCCATTACCCTGACTTGCCCTTTAATCAGTTTACGCTGGATGTTCCTCGAATGTCCCTTTTGATCCAGAGTCACAAGAATAAGCTACCCACTCTAAAACCACAGAAGTGCCCGAAGTGACCCTGCATTTTGAATGTAAATTACGTAGATGTGGGTTCACTAAGTGGTGGTGCTTTAATACTAACAGAATCATAAGATGTGGAAACCTCAATATGTTTCCACAAGGTTAGTACGGGAGCTTGAAATCCTTGAAAATGCTTGGATTTTAAGGTGTTTTCAAGGTTAGTAAAGTGCTTGATTTTTGTATAAAGTCCTTGAAAGTGCTTGATATTCTAGCAGCACTGATTTGTAATAAAGACCACTCTTTATCAACAGTTTGATTAAATCCTCAGTTGGATATTTTTATGTTAAAGGCACAAAATGGAGAGTGATCATTTTGCCTTTTATTCAACAAGACTTCAGTAGGTGCTGGTAATTTTGTGCTTCGTACATTTAGACTCCAGCATATAATACCAAGAATCACTTAATGTATAACAGCAAATTTGCTCCATTTTAACCTCTGATGATGGAGTAAGCTGGTTTGGGAATGTTAACAGCCTTTCTATGTCTGCAGTTCATTCAGGCTGCACAGAAGTGGGAGAGCTAAACCTAAAGCAGATACTAGGAAGGCAAAATGAAATTCCGAAATGTTGCTCGTTCGTCATTCTGAGCTTTTAGCCTCCGTCAGGATGCTGGATTTGGAAATGTTGGCAGCCTTTAGAAAATATCAGTTAAGGTGAGGATCTACATTTATAACATGTCTTTGTTTTAAAATGGAAATCTGTTTTCAGCGACTCCTTTCACACAGAAGGGGGCGATGCCTCTGCTCCTAATATAAAAAAATGACTGATCATGGCAGGAATGATAAAAACAAGTATATAAAATGCTGTCAAATATTGTTTTTAAGAACAAATGGAATTGGCTAATATGTATGGGCAGGTCAGAGCTTTATAAAAAACGAAATAAAAATAGGGCAGAAATGTCTGACTGGTTTCTGACTAAAATAAATGTCTTGTTCTATGATGGTTCAGACTTTCCGTTATTTTCCCACTTTATTTTCTGTCTTGCTGTGCTTTAGGTTGTGGACAGCTCAAGAGACAGAATATATTCTGCATCCTTTATCATATGTCATTTCAATGTGATTAGCCAGGCTGAGGAAAAGGCTCCAGGTGTCCATGATTTATCTCTTCTCAGATTGATCTCATGTTTCTGTAGTTGAACGAAAACGGAAATATGCAACATAATTGCTGCTGTGACATCGCGTATGCACTGTCACATTTATCAAATACATATGTAGAAAAGGTAAAGATATTCGTATTTGTGTTATTGCTTTGAGGTCAGTATTTTACTATGCAATTTCACATATGGGGTGTATAAATAGAAATCCTTTATGCAAGAAGATTGAGAGCGAGTGTATGTGTGAGCAAGGACGAAGCAGACACTGGCCTCTCAGTGCTAATAGTTCCCTTGACAACACAGCAGTTGCCACACATCGTTGCCTTGGCTGTAGGGTTAAAATGCATCATGCAAACACACTCACTGCTGTCATCATAAAGAATCTTTGCCGTCCATAGTTCGTGTCCTTAATCTTTTTCTGCATCATTTGTTTTTAGACCCTAACAAACAGATGAACACCACTGATGGTGAAGACCATCTTTGCTTTCTCTGTCTCCACATCTTTGTGCTTCATTTCTGTGTTTCATGACGGGCTGCCGTCAATTTAGTTATTAAGTTGGCAATGCCTGGCCGCTGCTGCAGAGGTGACGCACCTAGTCCACCCACCTCCTCCTGTCAGCTTCTGTTTTTTTATTTACTTCTCCATCATTGCCTCCACAATCACACATTTGACTATAGCTCTCTGCATGTGTGTGAACTTGGTGTAAGTAGGAATATACTGTCGCTTAAAAGATGTGAATAAAAAACCGAATAAAGCCTGGAAAGAGGGGAGATTTGAAGTGGTAATCCTTCACCAGCTTACCCCAGCATAACGTCCCTACACCTGCGCTCTCATTCCCATCTCGGCGTCTCCTTCCATCTCCCAATTCTCGTTCCATTTCTTTATATCCCTTACCAACAAGAGAGGCTATCTCCGTAGCTGTGTCAGCGATCAGCTTCTCCTCACTCCTCCTCCCTCCCCCTTCGTTTTTTATGTTTCCCAGAGGACAGTCGGGAGCATAAAGGGAAGAACAGGGCTTGCAAAATCTATTCAAAAAACGAACAGGGATTGGGCTCTTGGCTTTGAATTCCGACAGATAAAGCTAATGGCAAAAGTGGGCGCCAGGCAGGGAGGTGTGTGTGTGCAGTTATAGCTTCTGTTGAGCCCAGCTACAGAAATGCAGTTTCTTTATGCACTGTGCTGTTTGACTCTCTGAATGTGTAGGGGTGTTTGCAGGGGAAGTTCCAAGAAAGGCTGGCCTGAGTACTGCAGCTTTTTGAAACGCTTCTTCTGCCAGCTGGATCACTTAACGCTAGAGTGTTGACTGTTGTTTTAGTGTGGTCAGTTGGGCTACTCTAAAAGTGATCAATACTGCCATAGCCTATGGTACCTTATCCCTGCCAGTGTGCTAGTCTGCCTACCTGGGCAAGCAATAATGACGTGAAGTCATTAATGTAAATGGCGAAATGCATTGTTCCTTTAGGGAGATTCACAAGTAGCTTCTGGTGGGGAACTGTAGAATTTGGAACCGAAGACTTAGTCTCATGCTTCTATTTGTCTTTTTGGGTGATATTTTGTCTTAGCAACTGATAAATTCAAAACGACATCCGTTTCTGGGATCCACAGTTTTTATTTTTGTAACTAAATGGTTAGCTAAAGTCAGGGAAAAACCTGCAACGGTAGAATTATGGAAACTAAAACACCCACTTATAAGTTAATGCTGTTGGCAACCTCTTCAGATTATGGTGTTTAATTTTGTTTTAAATGTTTGTGTTAATGCAATATGATGTTACTGTGGTATTTTTAGTTAAGGTTTTGACACTGGAAGAATTTTATACTCAACCCTTAAATATAGCATTTTAGGAATCCTCCGTCATAGCGCCAATTAAAGACATTATATGCTAGCAACTAACATTTTATAGTTTTTCTGCTGCCAGCATCAGTGGAAGTTGTATTTAAAACTTGCACTTGTTTGCTCCTTGGCCTGTAGCTTTTCTGTCAGGTTGACATTTACCGCAGCCGGCTAACACACAAGCATTCGCTTTTCTCAAACACTTTCTGTTGCTGCTCCGTATCCTTCGTCTGTCACCCCCCAGGAACCCCTTTGCCACTTTTAGCGTGGAATTGACACCCTCTCTCACGTGCATGCATTCACAGAAAGTTGTGCACACACACTTATTATCTCCTGGAACAATACTAATAGATGCATGTACTGCTGTGAGCAAACAGTTTGTGCCTCTGCTGCCAACAGTGGGTAGGGTAAAGGCTTGCCAAGTCTCTCCTACCCTGAGCTCCCTCTATTTCTTCGCTTCTCTCCCCATCATAAACCCTAACCTTTCCTTGTTACTTTCTAATAACAGTTACATTCTAATGTTTACTCTGAGGACTAATGCTCAGAACTTGATTCAAAGGCTTTCACACCTAATGTATACTTGATGGTAAAACACAAGCCAACATGCACACATTGGTCTTGTTTTGTTTAATAGGCCCAGTTGAGAAACAAACAAGGAAATAGGAAAACCAATGATGAAACATTATGTCTAATTATTTGGATAATGATTGAGGAGGTACAGTCAGGTGAGCCAGCTTGGTGATAATGAGGTCACTTCATTCTTGGCCCAGCCAACAAATAGTTTATTGTAAAGTTTGTAGTGCCCAAAAATGATTACATTCCAAAGATGTTTGCAGCAAAGTTCACTTTAATTTGGAATAACCTTGAAAAAGATGATAAATTAAGCAGAAATGTTGGAACAATTGTGACATTTAAGTTCAGTTATTTTAATACCCAATCACTGACATTACACACTCAAGGCAGCTCTCATCTCCCCCAAGTATGATAAATCATTTACTTTCCCAACTAAACAGAGAAAATAAAAAGCAATGTTTCAGGCTGTTCCTACAATATTTCAGTGTATAGTGAGTACACTCCTTTTGTGAGGGGGTGGTTTGTATAACAGTGTAAATTTGATGTCCCCTCAAAATAACTCAACACACAGCCATTAATGTCTAAACCACTACCAACAAAAGGGAAAACATCCCTAAGTGAAAATATCCGAATTGTGCCCAATTAGCCATTTTCCCTCCCCGGTGTCATTTCACTCATTAGTGTTACAAGGGCTCAGATGTGAATGGGAAGTGGGTGTGTTAAATTGGGTTTATCACTCTTAAACACTCATACTGGTAACTGGAAGTTCAACATCGGATCTAATGGCAAAGAACTCTCTAAAGATCTGAAAAACATAATTGTTGCCCTACATGAAAATGGCATGGGCTATAAGAAGATTGCCAACACCCTGAGACTGAGCTGCAGCACGTTGGCTGAGACCATACAGCGGTTTAACAGGACAGGTTCTACTCAGAACAGGCCCCGCCATGGTGGACCAAAGAAGTTTAGTACACATGCTCAGTGTCAAATCCAGAGGTTATTTCTATTTTGAAAAAAGACGTATGAGTGCCGCCAGCATTTTTGCAGAGGTTGAAGTGGAGGGCGTAGGCCTGTCAGTGCTCAGAGCATACGCTGCACATTGCAACAAATTGGTCAGCATGTCTGTCATCCCAGAAGGAAGCCTCTTCTGAAGATGATGCACAAGAAACTAAAGACCAGCAGACTAAGCACAAGGATTACTGGAACCATGTCCTTTTGTCTGATGAGACAAAGATGAACATATTTGTTTCAGATTGTGTCATGCGGGTGTGACGGCAACAAGGTGAGGAGTACAAATACGTATCTCTTGTCTGCAGTCAAGCATGGTTGTGGGAGTGTCATGGTTTGGCACTCCATGTGTGCTGCTGTCTGCAGAGAGCTACATTTCATTGAGGGAACTATGAATACCAACATGTATTGTGACATACTGAGGCAAAGCATGATGCCCACACTTTGAAAGCTGGGCCACAGGGCAGTGTTCCAACATAACGGCCCCGAACAAACCTCCAAGACGACCACTACCTTGCTAAAGAAACTAAGAGTAAAGGTACTGGATTAGCTAAGGATCGAAGCATGTCTCCAAACCTAAACCTTAGTCAGACCAACGCATTGCATTTCCACTTTAAATTGACCACTACGGAATTATTTAAGGGTGAAAAGGAAGGATTTAAAAGCATGAAATGTTCACTTTACCGCAGTGATGGAATAAAATGGTAGCAACTCAAAATATTGACACTTTGAGGTGTACTCAATTGCTCAACTGCTTTACATGGTATCAAAGTGGCATATCTTAAGTGTTGTCCCATGAAAAAAGTTTATAAAATATTTACAAAAATGTGCGCCGTACAAACTTTTGTGAGATACTGTAAGTAATTTGTTTTTGTTGTTGTTTTGGACAGAGAAAATCAGTCGAAAAATTACTATTAAATTATTGTACTTTCTATTATTTGGACCTGACATATTTTTAAATGCCCCTGTGTAAAGGGATCAACGCTTGATCCTCACTGAAAACAATAAACTGTTTTCCTGCTATGTAGCAAGGCTTTTGTTGCCCTTTGCAAACAGAAGTTGCCTATTGATATATTTGATGTTTAAAGATCACAGCTGACCTATCTATACATAGGTCCACATATCCACACATAGGTCCACTGGGATTTAGACAGGGGTTTGTTGCTGCAGCTGAATAATTTTGCCACCACATGAAAACAGGTTAAACCCGTAGATGCTGCATGCAGCTTTTTAGGGGCTTTCATCTTGCCGTTGCTTTGATTTCCCATTCTTTGTTCAGCGATACACATTTCCTCAGCAAGTCTTTGACATTAGCACACTGTTTGTTATCTTGACGTCCACACCAGTGCAAATTTATGATCCCACACTTACAACAAAATGAATCCTGTGCTCTTCCTGAAGTGTCAGATAGTGGGATCTTATCTGGTCCAATCTTATTTCAGTGCTCTCCTTTCTCTCCCAGTTGCATTGCTCTTTGTACCCTATGCTTCCCCTTTGCCTACCTCATTTTCAATCTCCTTTTTTATTTCCACTTCTTACTTCAACAGCCTTCTACTTTAGAACACAGTTGTTCTCTTAAGCATTGTTGTTTCTCAAATAAAAAATCAAGTTTGCCCAAAAAATAGGGCTCTTTTTTTAAGCAAGGGTTTTTCTGGTAGGAACCTATGTGGACCAGTTCCTATGCAGGAAAGAAAAATTAAAGTAAATCATGCATGTATGTGTCAATAAGCTGAATGCCAGACATCGAGAATTTTAACTTTTTGAATGTTCTCTGATTGATTAATTGAAATTCTTATGCAATATAAGTTTTTGTTGTACAGCATTAAGTAGCAAGCCCTTTCTTAGTTTCTAAAGTGTCCATTCTTTGAAGTGTATGTCATCACGTTAAGGGATGCTTCATAGTTTTTAATTGAGGTTCTCTCAAAAGGTTTAAAGCAGTTATTGTCTAACTTGCGGTAAATGATTCGCATAACATATTTTGTTTAAAGATAAGGATAACATTTAAATTGGTGGTTTTTCGAGGTAGAATATTAAGGTATAGTCTGAGAGGGCCCAAGACCAAAATGGATTTTGACTAAAACAAGTCCATTCGAAAAAAAATCAATGTTTACGTGAACGGTATTTTTTAAATGTTTGAACAGTTTTTAACATCCAGAGGTTTTTCAATCAAACTAATGATCATTTATATAAGGGATAGAAGGCTGTGCAAAACCAAAGATCTTTCTATGTGAAACATGTTCTGTTTTCAGTACATGTAACACATTCCCTGTTGTTCTCTGTCAAAGTAACAGCCTAATATAGACCTGGGCATTTCACAGCCACATCCATGGCTACATCCTGTTTTTTTGCTCACTGATATCGGTAGCTACATAAGCTTCATTGTACAGCTTTCCAGTATATTGTGCCATTCGAACAGGCTGTACTGTAAACAGTTGATTCCCCTTAAATTTAATGCTTAGAAAAAAGATGGTTGCACAATATAGTTTTAAACAAGTCATGAACCTACGTATTTATTTTATATATATAAAGTGGTGTAATCAACTTTATTGAAATTTCAAGAAGCACTCTCTGAAATCGGACTAGACATGGGACAATATGAGGGAAATGTGAGATCTTGGTAATTTTTTGACAATTGTTGTTGTAAAAGATAATAATGTAAAGGAAATATGAAGTTTTAGCTATCGGGATCGAAGGTGGCAATTTTTTGTACTGGAAGTTGACGTCGTAATTTCCACTACTGCCACTAAAAGATGTTTACAGTCAGTTATCAAATACTTGGAAAAAATTGTTTAGTCGAAGGTTTTGCCGCTGACTGCATTGATAACTGCATCCCTTTTATGGAAAAAAAAATTACCCCATCGCTGGCCTAACAAAAAACAGTAAAATGGCATTTACCCAATAACACTTTACTATTTCTATTACTACTATTTCTGTCTTTTATGCCTCGTTATTTTTGCATTAGGAACTGACATAAAGTGCTTTGTAAGTTCCATTCTTGTCAACACTAATGGTGCACCACCTCCTACCTCCATTTCCTATGTAAATAATAATTAGTTTCTGTAAATATTCACCCAATATAATGGTGATAGTAAATGTTCATAAAACAGCATTTGCATAAACCGCTATAATGCTTTTCAGCTTGATGTTGATGTAAGACCGCAGACGTCTACTTTGGACTTGCACTCTTTCAGACTAATTATAAACTTCAGCGTCTAGGGTCATCTAATCTGGATTCATACTCTATATAAAGACTCCAGAAGAGGTATCTGCTGCAGGTATGATAATGACCACATATCCTTTTATCAGAACCCCACAAAAATCCATAACTATCCTTTCAAGGTGTAGCTCTGCCTTTTATTTTAGATCTTAGTTCTAGTGATGAACCAATGAGTTATCTGGTTTTCCTTGATTGGCTCTGATCATTAACACTTAAAAATATGTTTGTTTTATTTTGGCTTTTTTGTTTTCTGTAAATGCATCACAACTGAGACCTCAAACCATTTTCAGTCTATAAACACATCAACCACAATGTGCTTTTTGTGAGTTTAGTAAGGATTCGGTCAGAATCCTGATAAGCCATTCAGAATGAGTACAATTTAGATGTTTTTTCTTCTGCTGATTCACATAGATTTACAGCTTTATAATCGCTAACATGCCTTCACCCGATCCTCTGTATCTGGCACAAACAAAGTCCCATAATGCTTTCTGTAAAACCCTTAAGGTTATTATGCTTATGCCAATGAGGCTTTTGTTGTCCTCGCTTACTCACTATGTACTTAGCTATTTTTTTCAGCAAACTGTACTCAGGCCTTCCTAGTCTTTCATGTGCTTTCCATTTGAATAACAATATTTTGTGGAGCCAAGGACACAACAGCTTCTCGTCTGGTAGTGCAGTATGTACACACATCTTCGGCAATACTGCGCCTGTGATTATGATTTCTCTCCAGGACATAAATCTCAACAAAACCAGTGAAATTAATGGCCAGTGGCCTCAATTTTTCTTTGTTTCCTGTGTACGAATGTGTGTGCATGCCTTTGTCTTTGAGTGTTGCTGCACGCACAAAAATGTCATCATATCAGACTCCCCCTGTTCTGTGATCTCTATGAACTTGATTTACTACACACGCGCACTCGCCTCTCGGACTCTGCTGTTGGATGGAATCATAAAACTAAGGCCCCATCGTCTCGGGCTGCTAAGAAAACACAGGGATGTTTTTCACCCACCAAAAGGGCAATAAACTCTGTCTCACAGGAAGTAACACACTTGAGTGGTTCTCCTCAGAGCAGAAATGGGTCACTCTACCCACCTGCAATTCGGTCTCAGTTTTTGCTTTAGAATCTGTTTGCATTTGACCACAATATAACCAAGTTTTGGCATAAACTAAAGCCTGAGCAACACTGGGATGTTAGCCAGCAGTATACCGACATCTTTTTTTCTTTAGCTCGATTGACCTCAGTAAAAACGAATCCTTCCACAGACTGGAATAGAATATTAATATTTGCATTCATTTCCGAGCAGTGAAAGTCAGACACACGAGAAAGCATACAACTCTTATCTACCAATTCCCTGTAATCCACCAACGTCATCACCTTTATCACTGTGAGATATACTGGTGCTATTTCTTCACCTTTTTTCCTGCTTCCTGTGCAGTGTCTCTATTGACATTAAGATCAACCGTGACTCATGTTGAGAGCATTCACACAGTTTAAAATCATTTTAAACAGATGCAAAAGTAATGCAGAAGGGAACCATGTTTTCTCCTAGTGTATGGAGCATGGAATAACATATTCCCACCTCTACCACTTGTTGCTGCATACTGCTGTTCAGCTTGCCTGAAGGAAGGCTGCTACGCTTCTCTTTGTCATAATAAATAATGTTTCGGCTGTTTGGAAAAGTCAAAGAGTGCCAAGCATCACTCTTAAAAAAAGTAACACTGGTTTAAAACTACAGTTGGCAAGCAATAAAAGGGATGCCTGTAAAGCAATGACTGTAAGCACTACCTAATCTTTTAAAAACCCAGCTAATGGGGCGCAGTGCTGGTGGCATAGGGGGTTTGGCGCGTGACCCATATACAGAGGCTTCAGTCCTCGACACGGCCATTCTGGGTTTGCTTCCTGGCCCTGGCGACATCTGCCCCAATTTCCTTTCTGCCTACTTTCAGAAAAATACTGAGAAAAAAAGGCCAGTTAAGTACTGCCCAAAAAAAACAAACAAAAAAAACACCTACTGTCTGCTTGCTCTTGTGCAAGTAAAACAGTATGAACAATTTTAGCCCCAACTACACAAAATGAACTTAAACTTACATAAAGCAAAGGGTAATAATTTAGTAAAAGGCAAATAGTACCATGAACGTAAATTGGTTTCAGATGCATTACATGGAAAGGGCTAGTTATTGTTTTTAAATGTAACCCCTCTTCCACAGTAGTCAATCTCGCCTGGTTGCAGTGCTTACATATGTTTCTACTTTTACACTTTTCACAGTTCAGTAATAGAAGTTTTGATGGTGCAAGCTGGAAAACGCTAAAAAAAAAAAAATAATGCTGAAATAAGAAGTCAGTATGATACAATTCGTAAACCGGGTCTTTGCTCACGAATGCACTTCTGCACAATTATGGTAAACAGAGTAAATTTAAAATGTAGACACTTTTGGTGCGCTATAGTTTGTTAAACATAGACAACGTTGTGATACATTGTAATTGGTTGTTAGACTGTTGAAAATTTGGTTGATAAATCACTCAACCCTTTGTAAAACTGCCTTGTAGTCCATGCTACTTTAATGGGATTTGATTAGAACCATCCCACAGACTGCAGTGTGAAGTAATTAACGTGCAACAAATCTAATTAACAGATTGCATCAAAATAAATGGGTTTCAAAATGTTCACTCTAAGTTACTAAATTAGCTCCTGCCCTAAACTGAATGAAATGGCAAGGATAATGTTGGCTCTTCCTGTTGGTTCAAAGGCTTCTGTCTCTGAAAGCAGTACACATTCACATGGTTCCACTGCATTGTCCCCACAGTTCCATTTAGTCTAACCTCTTGATCCTCCCACCCTTTTTGCTGCTTTATTCGCCAGTCTCCCTTACTCAAGTACCCCCAGTTGTCCAGTTCATTTCATGTATCAGCACCTCTTATCTGCTGCACTCCACTCCGTAAGTCCAAAAAAAATCTCAGTCCTTGTGGTGCAGTCCAGGCCATTCACCAATCATGCAAAAGCCACAGCAGGTAATCTATATATCCCCCCTTCCATCTGTAGCTGGCACTCTTGCATCACATTTTCTCTACTCAGTCCTTTGTGCCTTTCCCCTTGCCTGTCTTTCACTCTCTTGACACTGTTTTCATTTTTTCCGCATACCATCACCTTGCCTTTTAATTCAAATAAAAATTGCTAGCAATTTTATTTTGCTTTCTTTTTCATCCTATTTTTCATCTTCATTTTCTTACTTTTAACATGTCTAGCAGTGCAAAAAATTTTCTATCTCTTGCTGAAACAAATTCACTTTCACGCACTCTGTCCATCTCTACTTAATTTCAATGAGTGTTTAATCATTTTTCTGCTCCATATGCCTTTTTCTTCAGTCTTCTACCTTATGTCTAATTAATGTCAATTCTGTTTTTGGCCTAATTTCCCTGTATTATAACTTTTGAGAAATCTGAATAACAGTGCTACGTTATCTTCTCTCCCAAACTACAGCCTCACATCGTGTTTTTTTTTCCCCTCTTCCTTGCAGCTTTGTGAGCTGCAGTTAAATACATCCATCTTGCCGTGCTTCCTCTTTCCAATGGCTTCATGATTGCTAATGAAGCACACAGACAGAAAACATGATGTGGGGGAGGATGGGATGGAGAAGAGTGTTTCCCATGGAGACGGGGGGGCTCCACAGGCTGGCAGAGCTGATTGGCTGATTGATGACCCTGTAGCCATTTTGACCGATTGGGATGGTAGAGCCTTTCATAGAACAGCATGGCTTAAACGCGTGACCAGATAGCAAAAAACTGTTCACTTCTGAGTAGTATGCTGCAGCATTTGCCAGATCTTGCTTTAACTTGCTAAACCTCAGAAAATGCAGTGCAGCATGACGAAGTTTCAGTTAAAATTTTCAAGATGGTCCTTGGATGTGTGCACACAGTTAGTAAAGTTCATATACAACTAGAAACAGTAGTCTTTGTGGTTCTTGCCTGGAAAATGGTCTCACATGTGAAGGCAAAAGCAGGGTGTCTATTGGCAAATGTTAAGTACAACCTGAAACAGGCATAAGAATAATACAGTTTACTTGAATTATATTTTTCTTTATCCCCAGTGCTCCCTTATAAATCAGGTTAAACCATAAATGTCCTACTTACCATTAGGTATTTCATTTGACTAACCATTTTGCATAAAGTTCAAATATAACCACACAGCTGGCACAAGAAACACACCTGAACAAATGCAAAACTACTGATAGTAAGTCAGTACTGTCTCATGATTGACCTCATTCTTGCAACTTGAGGTTATACAGTTTCAGACTTTTTTTGCAGCAATGTGTTGGAAACATGTTCTTCTTTCAGTAGATAAAGACAAATAATGCTGTTATTTTACATCTTTTGATGTTTCCAAATAGTATAGCCTCTTGATTATATTAATTCAGATAAAACTAAAGACAAATCACTTTCACTGTATGTTCTCAAGCTGTCATCTGCAATTTTATTTATCCTTTGTTTTTTAACTATCTCCCTACATTTATTTTGCCATTTTGTAATTTCTTAACCCTGGCCTGCAAACACGTTATTCTCCTTTCGTTAGCCTCCTCTGCATGTTAAGTTGATTTTATCTGCTGACAGCATATTTGTCTTTAATTTTATTTTTGTAATTTCCAATGTGAGTCTTGTGTCCTGGGCCTCAAATGTTGCATGTTTGAGAGGTTCTGATCCATTTTGTTGCCTTTGGAGATGCTGCTCTTAACCAGCTCTTCACTTGAAAAACTTATTTTTTCTTTGTAAAATAGTGTCAGACTAAACTGAGGAAATGTTATATTGACGGCAGTTTATTGTTGTTTGACTAGATTTGTAGCTCTATCAAAATTTTGAAAATGAAATACCTGTGATAATTGCACCATGTTTATTGTTCCTTTGACCTGCTTGTTCTCTGAAAAAAAGTTTTAACTCTAAACTATTTCTGCAAAAGCAGAGGAAATCCATTTAAAAATAACATGATTATTGCTTGGATTTTTTCAATAACGGTCTTTTTCAAAAGCAAACTGACTGATCTAATGCTCTGATCTGATAAAGATGTATATTAAAAAATCTGCTGTTCTTAGTCAGCATCAGGAATCATTTTTTTAGACACCTGAATGCATCTTTCTCCACAGAAAATCTCTTACTAACTGAAGACCTGGCAGCTGAAATGCCATGGGTAGCTGTGCGTTGGCAAGATCCTCTAAAAAGTCATACAGTAAATTTGTTTATTGCATTACATTTTTCGCTCATTAGATACATAACCGTGAGCACTTTATTGTGCGTAAAATGAATGAGGCAACATATTCGGCTTGCAAACTTTAGTCATACAGTGAGTGCCCCAGTTACCATTAGATGGCTATAGTCATCCTAAAACCGCATAATCTCTACAACAATCACTGGTCGGGTAAAATCCAAACTTTTGTTATATGTAAAGCCAATAATATACGATGTGGAAACATTGAAAAAGAAATACTCCATCCACTTCTGCACTGTGCTTCATTATGCCAGTCATTCAGCACACTTAGGGTTAAAGTATAGCTGCAGCGTCTTACTGCAGTGTCTAAAGCATTCGGCTGATTGTTACAGTATATGGCAGGAGAAGAAGAGAAGGCGAATAAAACATCTCTCTCTAATGTTTCCTTTTTTTCTTCCAAAAATCCTTTTTATTGCATTTATAACATTTGGCACAGTACAAATTCTTGGTGCTTTTACAAGATAAACCTGTAAAGATCAACACTGACCTTTATATGGTTTTTGTTAAAGAAAGTCTTCTCTGTATAAATAATCTTTCTTATCACGGCTTTCTCTCTAGCATGGTGTAAAAATCACACAGAATGCCCCATTTTAAAACAAGACTACCCTCAATTGTCAAACTTAAGACAGCATCTTAAACAACTCATTGTTTTAAATAGAAGTTACAAGTTAGAAAATAGTTTCAATTTCTTTTTGATATATGTTTCTCTATCACCAACCCATGGTAGCTTCTGTTTGTCCATATATATTATTTATAAGCATGTACAACAATAAATCATCAGTCTTTTAAAGTTTGCACTCTGTACAAAAAGTAGTTCCTGTTCTTTTTTTGTGCATTCTATTGCATGACTTAAATGATGAAAGGAAAAAAAAGGCAAAGTGGAACAGGGTGGTTGGGACCTTGTGGCATAAAGGAGTGAAAGCCTTTAGGTCAGGGGGGCTTTTAGATCTGAGTCTCCTGTACCTTCTCCTTGGTATGCGTTTTTATGACATAGGGCTCAGCCATTGCTGTGATAGCACTCGGTAGGGTTCGAGGCAAAGAGTTCCCAACATTATTTTCTGTCCATTTAGCCCCTTGGCCAGATGGTTTATATGTGTTGTATTTGGGCTTTAGAGTGCTGTAGTCCACCGTATGGGGGCTGTAGTCCATTTTATGAGGACTATAATCAAGTTTAGGTCTTTTATTGTGTGGACTAAAGTCAGACTTGAAGGCGCTGTAATCAGGTGCAATCTTGTGGGGGGTATAGTGGTCCGTGGTTTTGTAGGTAATGTCCATTTTCGGTCTCTGGGAATTGTAGTCCATTTTGGGTTTAGGCTGAGTGCTGTAGTCAGGTTTGAATGGGCTGTAATCAGGTTTGGACCTTGGATGGGTACCAAAGTCATGCTTGAATGGACTGTATTCAACTTTAGATTTATTTTGCGTGTTGTAGTCAGATTTTAATGGACTATAGTCATGTTTGGGTTTTGGTTGGGTGCTATAGTCTCGTTTGAAAGGGCTAAAGTCAGATCTCTGCCTTGGATGAGTGCTGTAATCTACTTTGAATGGGCTGTAATCTGTTTTAACCTTTGGGTGAGTGCCAAAATCAGGTTTAAATGGGCTGTATTCTGATTTAGTTTTGTGAGTGTTGTAGTCCTGTCTAAATGGGCTGCACTCTGGCTTTGTTCTGTGAAGGCTGAAATCTGGTGTTGATTTGTGCATGTTGTAATCTCCCATAGTTTTGTGGCTGCTGAAGTCCATGTTTGGCTTGTATGTTGTATATCCAGCCTTTGGAGTGTGTAGAGTAAAATCAGGCTGTGGTTTATATTCAGCCTTGGGTTTATGAAAGCTATAATCAGCCTTGTGGCTGATAAAATCCAACTTGTGTATGCTGTTGTGGTCTCGGATTTCAGGCAATGTGAGTGATGACTCTTGAGCTGCAGATGCTGGTGGTGGAAGGTCCTCCTCATCCACCTGGATAATCTCAACTGTACGGGCAGCTGCCACTGTGCTTCTCTGCTGGTGGCGCTTTCTCAATTTATAAAAGGCAATTAGCATGACAGCAGCCAGCAGTGTCACTGCCACAAAGCAACCTATTATGATCTTAGTGGTCTTCATCACTTCATCCAGGCTAGGGCCAGACTTGCCTGGTTTGCCAGTGGCACCTCTCAGTCCTGGTAACACAGATGGCTTGACTGCATTTGCTGCACTGTCAGTATTTTGCAGCAGCACTGTTGGTGTTGAGATGAAGACTGGCTGAAAGACTGAAGGAGAGGCGGTTGTAGTTGTTGTCCCGAGGCCTGCTCCTCCTCCTCCAGCACCCACAGCAGCTGGGGTTGTAGTGGTTTTGGGTTTGGGCATCTCAGTGGTTGGGCCAAGTACCTCCACAGTCACTGTTGTAAAGTAACTTAAGTTAGATGTGTTTAGCTCTGCTGCACTCACATTGAGGTATGCTGATGCATTGGAGTTCCCAGCTGCATTAGACACCATACAGGTATAAGTGCCAGTGTCTGATGCAAGGATATTTGAGAAATTAAGGGTACCATCATTGAGGATTGATATTCTTGGGTGACCAGATGCATGTGTCAGGATAGTCCCATTAGGTAGAAGCCAGCGAACTGAAGACATTGGGGCTGTTCTGCAACGAAGTTCAGCCACTCTTCCTGCTGAGATGTTTAAGTCCCGTGGTGCATCAGCAATGAATGGTGCAGAACACTGGAGTGCGGCGCCTTCACCTCTGTCTACGTCAACCAGCTGCCGTCCTCTCATGATGACTGGTGAGTGACAGCGTCCACAGCAAGTTGAGTTGGTAGGGATGTACTCTCTCAGCCACTGAGCTAACCATACAGCCTCACAGCCACAGTTCCAAGGATTATGGTGGAGGTGAAGTTCCACCAGATACTTGAGCGGGGAAAACAGATCATGTGGTACGGCACTCAGATTATTATGGGCAAGATTAAGTTCCACCAATGAAGATAGACCATCAAAAGCATTGCGCTCTATTACAGTAATTTGTGAGTTCATCACCCATAGCTTTTTTAGTGAGCGTAGACCTCTGAAGGAACCCGGTTTTATCACTGGGAACAGATTTTCTGAAATCTCCAGTTCCTCCAAGCCCTTTAGGGGACTCAGGTTTGGCATGTCACCCCTTATGTTGCACATTCCCAGGTTCAGGTACTTGAGATTTTGTAGCCCCTCAAAAGCTCCTTCTGAGATGTACTCCAGTTTCCTTAATTCTCCCAGGTCCAGTCGCATGAGTGAGGGTACCCGGTTGAAGGCGTAGGAGGGAATACTCTCGATTGGGTTGTTTCTCAGCCATAGTTCTCTTAGTTTAGACAGATACTCAAAGGCCCCACTTGGCACCACTGTCAACCGGTTGTCAAACAGCTCCAATGTGTTGAGGCTGGTCAGTCCATTAAACGCGCCCACCTCAATCTGCCGTATGGCATTTCGCCCAAGCTGGAGCACCTCAAGGTGGTGTAGATGGCGGAACGAGTCAGCCTGCACCGCCTCAATGGCGTTTTCCATTAGGTTGAGGTGTCGTGTATTGGCAGGAATTCCAGGGGGTACACGCGTCAGGCCCCGCCGGGTGCACACCACTTTCCCCTGCTGATTACTGCAGGAACACTGGGGTGGACAGCCCTGGGGTCCTAAAGAGACTGCCGCCCCCGCCAAGGCCAGGGAGGCGCTGCTCCACGCACGCGCCATCAGGAAGACTACACAGAGCAGGGCGGCTTTCCTGGCACGTTGCGCAGCTACCCGCCCCAGGAGACTCATGATGTGGCACATTCATAATTCAGCATCATCTGGGGGGGAGGATGGGGATGTTTGGGGCAGGTGTTTGGTGGGTTTAAGAACAATAATATTAGCTGTATGGCTGGTTGTATTGGTGAGTGGATCACAGTAACATAAAACAAAAAGGAACTGTGTAGTATAAGGGAGGAGGACGTACGTGTCCTCAATTATGCAGTTCTTATGTTTCCATAAATTGTCAGGGATAGAAGGACAAGTTGAGGGGGAGAGGGCTGGCTTTTCTGAAACATGTGCATGAGAAGGACATTTTGGTAAATTAGGCAATCAAAAATAGTATTACAATACAGAGGGGGGAAGAGGGTGTTACAGATTGATGCAAGAGGGGTTGAAACACTAGACACCTACCTCAAGTTATTATTACAGGTCCTTGAACTGAGATATATAGCTTCCCTCCTTTTTGCAATCAGACACAGCTGTGGTTTTCGCATCAGATGTATTTATATCCAAGAGCAGCAAAGAAAACCTTTATTTGCCCTGTCAAAATAGGTGTCAGTGACAAAGAGCTTAACCAAGATGAGCCCTTTTGTAAATCCATACATCCAAAGATAAAGGTTTAAAGGCCTTTTCGTGAGCGTTTTTTCTCTTCCTTTCTGTACTGATGAGGAAAAAAAAAGTAAAAAGATCGTAAGAAGGAATCCGGTCAAGCTCCCAAAGCAGCGGTGCTCCCTTGCTTGCTTCTTGCTGTCGGCTCCTCTTCTCTCGCTTGTCCTTGGAATCCGACAGTTGATTCCCCTGCTGTACACCTTCCCCAAGTCTCCATAGTACAGGCAACCACTGGAACACACGTGTAATTTCTTTCTGCCAGACGCAAAAAATTAAAAAAGAAAAGCAGTAGATGGAGGTGGATTGAAGAATTCCCCAGTCCTGTTCAGTGTTCTTTGCCTTTTGCTTGGCAGTTAAAGGAAGCTATAGAAAAAACATAAAAGCAGACATTCTGCCCTCAGTGTATTCCTTTTTTTTCACTTTTTAGGAGTCAATCAGTTGTTCGATTGGTCTTCATAACCCTTCTTCCTCTCTTGCTCTCCTTTTCTTTTAAATACTGTCGTTGTATGCTCTTGATTTAAATTTTTCCTTCCACCAGAACGCTTGGCACTGGTTGAAAAGGCTAGGCGACACACACTGCCTTCATTAGCTTCTTAGTCCTCTTAACTAGCCACACGCTCCAGCCTCGACAGCCACGGTTGCGACAGCAGCAGTTGCAAACGAACACACACCATCCCTGCGAAGCTCACAGCAGCAATAGCGAGCACACACAGCAGCAGCTGCCGCCTGCCTCCCGTGCACTTCCCAATAATCCGTCAATTTCTTTAGAAGAAGAATGGGGTGGGGGAGGGAATGGGGTGCCCAGAGAAGTGGGGTTATCGAAGCTCAGTTGATCGAGGTGGGTTAGCAGAAGAATGGATGGTGCACAGCCCCCCCCCTCTCTCTCTCTTGTTTGTTTGTTCTTGTTTCCAGTTGTCTTTATTTTCCCACTCCTCCTTTTCTGGTGGTTTTCAGCAACCCCTTGCTAATGCAGCGTCTAACTGGGGAAAGGAGCACAGCAGAGGAGGCAAGCGCGGCATACAGGCGTGACGTTAACAGCAGCGTCGTTGTGGAAAAGATCCGTTGTAGCAGCAAAAGAGAGAGTGTGCCGTCTCTCTTGCTCACTTTCTCTCTCCCTCTCTCTCTCCCTCCTGCTCTCTGCAGTGTCCTGAGGTAGTTGGGTGAGCTCAAAGCACTCAGACCTTTTTAGAAATACACTTCTTCAAGAATCAGTTTGCTTCTCCTGTCGTCCTCTCCATTTTTTAATTCTAAGTCTCTTGTTCTGTGGGTTTCTGGGGCTTTTTGGGCTCAAGGGAATTGACAGGTTGTCCAAGCAAAAGGCAGAGATGGACGGTGGTATTCCCACAGCAACCAGCTTTTAACCCTCTCGTTCCCATCAAGAGTCCTACTTTTGCAATGGTAAAAGCTGTTCCAGCATTGCTGTGCTGGCAAAACAGGTGGTGGAGAATTTGTCACTTTCTGGCTTGCTCTCTTTAAAGATGCTTTTTTTTCATGGTTTTACTCTTTGTTTTGATTATTTCGCTCTCTCTTTTTTGCGTTCTCCTCTCAGGGAAAGTAGAGGAACATGAATGGACTGCTGACGCACTCTGCTTGGAGCAGTGCTTTGGTTTGATGCAGCGTGTTATGTGCATTAACTTTCCAACCACTCCCCCCCCCCCCCCCCCCCCCCACCCTCTTCACTGTCTTTCCTCCCCTGTTCAGTCTTTGTCTTTGTCTTCGTCACTGTCACTCTGTTCACCCTACTTCTTTTACTTGCTTCCTGTGTGTATACAGCTGGGTAAATATGCATATATAAGCTATGATTTGCACTAATTTTAGTTTATTTCTCAGGTGAAGGTTTTTCATTTAATTTAGAGAAGTGAGTGAATACTTTGGGTTATTCATCATGTTAATGGGGTACTACATGGTCTGGAAACGTCTTGAATTTGATTTCATTGTTTTCCAAGTCTGAAAAAGTATGGAAAAACATATATTATTTTCCCATGGTCTCAAACATCCATCTGTCTGTCCATATCTTTGTATCCTACCTGATCACTTATTTGCCATAAATTCATAATAAACTTTAGTATTTATACTTCAAAAATGCACTGTGAACTCATTCTAGGTACCCTGTATTAATATATTATAAGATTATGTGTAGTTTCAGTATTTCTGAGACAACGTTTTGAAACAACTCAAATTTTCAATAAATTCTGTGCATATAACTGAAAGTGTGCTGTGCTACGCAACTCCATCCTTCTTCAATCATAAATATCTTCAAACATAGTTAGATCCCTCTAACCAGGCAGACCATAACCCTCAGTTTGAACACAAACTGTCACTCCAGGAGGCACATAGCTAAAAAAGGTCATGTTAAAGCAGGGGAAACTGGAAAAAGATATGTTTTACCTTCTTACCAAAGGAGAAGAGGCAAAACAAGCGCACCCTATCGTTCCATCATCCCTCGGTCTCAGACGACTTGTACAAGCATAGTTTCCGTTAAACTAGGTAGCAGTCTGGGTAATTGATGGCTGGTAAAGCTACCTTTTGACAATCATTTTGGTTGTGTGTGTTTGCGTCTGAGACATAAACTGAGCGTGTGAAAGAGAGAGAGAAATGCACATCGAGGAAGGAGAGAAAGCACGCCAGCTAGTAAAGGTCACACTGCCTGTAGTGCAGTACGTTATTCCCACTGGCGCAGGAGTATAGAGCCAACTCCTACATTATACACAGACACACATATATACACAAACACACAGAGAGACTTTCTCCTTGACTTCACAGCAGTTGAATATGAACAGGCTTCAATGAAGCACATGTAACGATGAGGTCCACAGGAGTATGAGAGAGATGTCTTTTGTTATGGAAAAAATGCTTGTTTTTGCCTTTTCGCAGGGATCCTGCAACCATAAGGAGGGTATATCAATTTAGCACTAGGTGATCAAAACAATTTTACCTTTTAGACAAGATAGGATTTAATATAATTTAACAAAATGATCTAGATTTAACTATCATTGTGTTCTGTTCTGCTCTCCTGTGGCGTTTTGTCACTTGTAGACAGCTGAGTTGTATTGGAGTTATGAAAAAGAACCCTTCAGTCAACAAATATAGGTAGGTGTCCAATGTTAGAAACAAGGTTTCTGTCACTCTTCGTGTGGATTCTGTTCAGAATGCCCATCCAGAAATTCTCATATCCCTTTTAGCCAAACTATTCCCAGTGGAGAATAGGTCTAATGTAGATTTTTTCCCTCTTTGCAACTGCCTGTTGTGTGACGATTTGGATAAATCTTAACATTGTTGAATAAATTACTAAGTGGGAAAATTATTAAGTGTTGATTAGAATTTATCCATTTGGTCCTGTTATCAGATGAAGTGCAAGCAATAAAATTGGCACGGTACTGCCCCTCTTTTTTGCATTCACACCTTCATTTTTGTATATTGGGTTGATCCTAACAATGCTCTGGCATTGCCATTCTGACCTCTTCCAAATCATTTGCTGTTGTGCCCAAACCCTGACTACTAACTCTAAACATGATCCTTAACTCTAACTGTAAATATAAAATACATTCAGAATACAATAAATTACACTCCTTTGTTTTCTTTGGCGCATATTTGAACCAGAAGAGACCTTGAAAGTGTCTTACCCATATATTCAATAAAGAAGTAAATTCATTAACGTGCAAACAAGTCATAAGAAGTTTTCTTGGCAAAATAGTTAAAGTTTACATTGTGCTGTTTTAATCATGTTCGGTAACATCTAGGTTAAAAGGTTTGTTCATGTGTTCAGTGTTTTAATGGCATTTGACAAAAGTGATGTCATCCAGATTTATATTTCAAGTTCATGTCAGATATGTGAAATGCTTGTGTTGTCATGTCCGCTTCATCCGTGCACTGTTCCACCCCTGCCCTCTGCGCATCACCTGAGGCTCCATGGAGCCAACCCTTGCACTAGTCAGACTGCACTGTACTAAGTATTCTTGAGGGTTCTAAAAGACCTACTTTGATGTGGCCTGTCCACCAGCATATGCAAGGGGTATATAGTCAGTGGCTGCAGCCAGTCACATGTAGGTCAGCAGCTTGTGTCTGTTTGCATGCGCTTGCATGTTTGTATCGGTAGTTTCTTTTGGATGAATGGTCTGGAGTGTGGTATGGCAGCAATAACTGCCGGATTAAAAGTGAAGTCTAGTTTTAGATCTAATGATATACAATTAGCAGGATCAAGGATTAGCACTACAAGCCTAATGATGATATAGATTTGAGAGGGATAACTTTTGGATATAAAAGAAGCACTGTAAGGGCTTGACTTGTGGTTGGTGTGATGTTACAAATTTTAATAGGTCGCCAAGCATCATTCTCCAAGGATTCAGTACTATTCCAATGATATAAGACAAAAGATACTTGCTGCAGGGATTCAGTTGAACTCAATAAAAAATTTCGGAAGTACCCAACACCACAAAAACAGTTTCATTTGTTTTGTTTGTTTGTTTTTTTTTCAAAGAATGTCTTTGAATGTTCAGCTGCACATCTAAAACCTAAATGTTGACCTTGGAGGGGGAAAAAAACCCAGACTATTCTGCAGTTTTTTTTATTGCAATTTTCATTTTTTGTTCTCAGAATTAATGCTTTTTGAGATTAATGCAGAACTCACACCCCAGACACCATATCAGCTACATGAGAAAGGTTTAAACGGCTAGGTTGGGGATTTTCCCCCATGAACACATACACACAAATCTAATGCTGCAAATCAAGAGATTATAACAGGCAATAGGGTGTATTAGTGGCTTCCATCTGGCAAAGTTTGATGAGTTTATGTTTCATCCTGATACCTTTAGTGTCTCATCAGTTTGATTTGACCTTGTCTGGTCTCCACTCCACACACACTTACACCAATAACTTTCTGCAGCACTTCACATGGAACATGGTGTTATCTTTTCAAATAATGCAGTTAGGAGACAGATTTCCTTAGAACATTGAGGTTATGCAGGTTAAGCTTTATTTTTCATTATGCTTTTACTCTACTTACCTGTGAATGACCGTACCTCTAAATTTCAACACTATGAATGTGCTTAGTGACATCTAGACAATTGCATTTTTTGCAATTGTAAAAAATGCAATTATTGTGCATAGGGATTGAGCCACTTCAATTTACAAATAACCCAAATTATAATGTAATCCCTAAAAGAAATCTTGAGCAACATTTTATTAAGCCTTCTGATGTTTATTAAATTTTTCTTAGCAGTAGCTTTTTTATAACCAATTTTATGCACTGTACCAAATAAAAGTTTTTGCCTATCTAAATATCAATTTTTCTTTAGCCCTATTAACCCCTTTTCCCTCTTGTCTTGTCTTCTGTTGCTCAGCCTCGGCTTTAAAGCCTTTTTCACACATCGTTGGTGCTCTCATCCTGTATAAATACATACTTGAGTGCTTACTCTCAAATGAGGGAATTGCCGGGTTTTGGCAACAAAAGGGACACAAAAGATGAACACTTTTGCTTCTTTTCCACCCTTTACCCTTCTTTATTCAACCTTTGCGCTAAGCTAACAGCCATTGTCTTGAGACTAATGGGATTCATTATGATGAGCTGTGTTCGTAGTGGCTGCCAGAGTGGGGATTAGCCCTAGTGCTGTTAGTGGAAAGCAGAGGACAGATATAATAAGGGTAGCACAGTTGACCCAGTCGGCACATTCATTTTTTTTTATATAGCATCAGCTCACAACAAATGTCATCTCAAGGCACTTTACAAGACAAAACGGTTCTATACATATCTACAAACATAAAATTACATCAGTGAAATATAAGCAAGCCAGTTAGATGTATTCAGATTTAGTTACACCCATTTCATTATGTTGTAACACAATGCAGCAATCTTTAGTTTATAATGCCAATTGGTAGGAAGTTATCCATCCACGGAAACCCAGCCAAACACTGGGGTGTTAGCTCTGCAGTAATCCCTTGTTCTGAGCAAGCATATGGTGACAGTGGAAAGGAAGAACCCTTAAGCAAAATCTGGCTTGGTGTTTTTAGTCATCCACCACAGCAGAGTTTTTGTGGCTGTAAACAAGTGTCCTTAATTGTGTATTCTCCATTTTCTATTTCAGTATTCAAAGTATGGGATGTCTGTATGAATCAGTGTTGCATTGTTAACTGCAATTCCTGAGACATTATTTTCTCAGAAAATTCAAAGCCAGTGTGGACCTACAATGACTGCAGTGTAGAAACGTTGGAAGGAATTGTGAATCTGACAAAACAGAATCCATGTAGATGTGGTAAAACAAGTATGGGGTTTCCCTGGCAATCCAAGTGTTTTTCACCCTATAAATTATTGTTTACAGTGAACGAGTAAACCGTATTGGTTGTTGAGTCTGGATGTCTGTATACAATTCGGCCGACTAAGCCAGGGTCAGGTCTTTTCAACACTAACCATCTGAAAGCTGAGTGCAGCTGAAGTACTGGTCAATAGAAAGCACAACATCTGCAGCTTAGAGCTGATGCTGATTTGATGAAGTGGGAGAAACACATTCTGTAAGTTTTTTGTTTATGGACGACTGTAGCACAAGTAAAATATGTTGCAGATCATCAAAGATTCATGTAAAAACAGAAGAGGGTTGATCTGACATTTTAGCATTTCCACTCCTAAACATAAACGATTTGCACGCAGCAACTATTGAGCAAAGAAAAAAATAAGAATTTATGAAAACAGACAAAGCAAAAAGGTTTCAGATGACTCCATTAAGTCTTAGTTTCATTTCCCAGTGAGCAAAATTGCATTATTCACCAATATATTCCTCTTCTCCTTCTTCTCTTTGCTTGTGTGTGCCAAGTCCAAACAGATTCCATAATTAATAAATTTTTAAATATTATTTACTAATCAGTTTGGCTTATGCAGTACGTGTCACTGACTCTCTTCTACTCATTTCGCGTTAGCAGCTACTATTTTCTTAATTAAAATTCTTGCTTAAAAAGTGGGTGGGGTTTTGTAAAAAAATTATATTTCCAGTAATAACCTAATAAATACTTAAATAATCTTCAAATGAGACCCATTATAGGATCATGCCATCACTACTGTTCCTAAAGTTATTTTTCTCTTTATTCATAGTGGCTCAGGTTGTAACTAAAGGGTTCAAAATACCCAGCTAGCACAATAGCCATCAACAGTTAAATTCTTTAATGTTGCACCTACAAAACAATTAATTTTAGGCAATTTTGTATGGAAGTAAAAGTAATCCTGAGGCCCGTCTTATGGCAGAAATTTGCAGCGGGTGATCGTTGATGTCAGACTTGATCTGATTGCCAGTTTGATTCCATAGGAAAACCTCTGTTGTTCCCAGGAATACTTTAAAGACCTCAAAGGTAATTGCTTTATCATAAACTTTTAAATGCTTTCAAATGCCGCAAAACCAGTTTTATTTTTTCTGCTTTTTGAATTTCATCAAGCCATTTTTTGTCGTATTCACAATTTCTTTAGCTCTATTCCTTCATTTTCTTTTTTCTCTCGGAAACCTTCAGGAAACCTAGCTCAGTGTGTCTAATCTATGAGTACAGCCAGCACAGCATCAAATGTTTGGAGCTGCTGTACCTGCAGTCTCCAACAATACTTTGACCAGCTGTTCACCCAAGCAGGTAGCTGACAAAGTAGGAAGGGAAGGGTTAATGATACAGGCCCCTTAGAAAAATCTAAGGGGCCGAGGTAATGTGAGAAAGAGCTAAGAGGAATGAAAATGGATCAAAGGGGAAAAAAAAGAGGAACACCCCCCACCTATTTGCTACACTACATGTGCAAACACTGAACCATCTGAATTCTGGCCCTTTCGACCTTGCTTATGTGTTTTCTGTAGAAATGCAATCAGGGATTTCCCCCGGAGGTAGACTGTGGCTGGGGACCAGCAGGGTCCCAGCTATGAAAGGAGGGGTCAAAACAGCAGCAGGCAGCACTTTCTAAATTGAAGTCAATAACACAACAGGCCATTCTATCAGAGCTGGTCCTCCCACACAGCCTGCTTACAGTCGCTAAGGACAGAGATGTGTAGAATGTTGATAGTTTTCCAAAGCAACCCTACACGTGGCAACATGTTTGTGTAGGTGAACCCATGAGGGAAAGGTTTGGGTAGAAACACTCATGTACCTTTTTATGACTTAAAGAAATAAAAATAATTGCTTCCGTTTCCCACATGTTCAACTCCTCTGCAACAACAGCCCAGAATTATAGAAATGATCAGATATAAATTACTCTGAATTACTCTGAATTAAGGAATCTATGGAGATTCTGACCACAAACCTGAGCAAACGCTGAGACCTACACATAAGTGATTATTTTTCCACATCTAGCTGTTATATGAAATCTTGCTAATGCAGGCATATTTGAGACACATGCACATACAGCCTTATTTTGCTGTTAATCCCTTTCCGCATGTTAGCACTTCTACATAGCTTAGGGGGATTAAAAAGCGGTATGGTTGGCCTTCTCTGAGCAAGAGTAAAAAAATAAAAGAAGGAAATTGGTGACTGGTAGGCAGACATCCGGCTGACACTGCAGGCCCTGTGTCGTGGAGAGGCACGTGCGGTAAACTGACATACTTTTGCAGCTAATGATAACTGCATAATGATTGCTAGCACAGTTGCACGGCATCAAACGGGCATTGCTTGTTTGAGAGCTTGCACTTTTTGCTTGCATTTGCTGAGCCGAACGTTTAAAAAGTTGATCGACTGCAGTTTTAATACCCTGGTTTCCCAGTAGTCTGCTGATCTGCTTAGATTTGTTTTTTCTTTTATAGACCGTTTTATGATCAAAATCCAGATTTCATTTTCTAGGATAGAAAACTTTTAATGGCTTGTGTTATAAAATCTACTTTTTTTGTATTTGTCAAAGAATATTTATTATCCATGAGAAATGTATGGGGAAGTATGTTGTTTATCTCCATGTATAGCACTTTGAGGATGCTAATATGTATCTGTGATTATTCATTGGAAGATGAATAGATCCATGTAGCTCACAGACCACTGCCTTCTACCCCTCATACTACTGCTCTTTTCCTGTACCCTGTCAATCCCTTGACTGATAGCATCAGTCTAGGTCACTTGCACCCTAGTTGTGTTTATTGGTGTGTGGCCCAGTTATTTTTTCAATAAAACCCCATCGCTCTGCACGCACACACGGCACACAGAGGACTGGCTTGACACATGGATGAACAGTGGTAATTTCCCTAGACAGACATTGATTTCACTTTCATTAAACTGCCTTGCTTGACATCCTGATGAAAATCATAATTTTGACTGGAAACCTATCCCTTTATTTCACTGACTTATACGTCTAATTTTCTATCTAAAGTGACTTTACAATAACAGCTTATGGGTGCACCAAATTTCAGAAAAATGTGGAAGAATTGATTTTGACAACAAATGGCATTAATTAAAGTTGATGCTCTTACACAGTATTGAAACTAGTTTTGACTTTTGTAAACGTTTTTATAGGCCTTTCTCTCTCTTTGTTGTTCATCTTCTGTCTATTAAATCAGGACTTGATAATGATGATATGAACTGATGTGTTATAATAGGTGACATTATTTTGACACCAGAATGTAATGGATGACTCATAGCCTGGTCTCTGCAGAACTTTGACACGCTTAGGAGGTAACTCGGCCCTTTTGTTCAGTTTTGGAGTCGGAATGCATTTAAAAGTTGCCGGACAGTGGCTCTTGATTTGGAGTATTCTGCTAAGGCTATATTTTCTGCTTAAATTGTACCTGGATGTCAGAAATTCCTTGGATTTTAGACTTGAAAAGTCAAAGGAGCCAGAGCCATCATTAGTTCAATATCCAATGAGGCTACCATGTGTAGAAATGGCACAGCTGCAGGACGAAACAGCAAAGCATTGGAACAGTCTGTAGCATGCCGGAGTCTGGTTTCAGGAGCGGACCACACAGATATGAACCTATCCCGGACCCTGAATCTTACCAGAGAACTGTACCCTGGCACAGTTACAACTGCCAGCCTCAGCACTGTTTATCCGGACCCTGGAGCATTGCTCTTGCAGTGTGAATGCATGCCAGGCCAGCGTACCAAAAGCAGGAAGATGATTTAACGTCAGAGCAGTGCATTTGAGTAGAAAAAGAAGTGGAAGAAAAACAAAGTAAAATTGCGAATCCGAAAGTGAAAGAGTTTGAAAATTTATCATGGGGCTACAGGTTGTACAGAAGAGGACAACTATATATAAACACCAAAGCAGCAACTGAAATCCGGTTGAGATGGACTTTATTCTTCATGCTTTTTTTCTTCTTGATTGGTGCAATGTTGCCACCGAAACAACCCGTTTCAACTGCATGACTTTGTTTGAATTCAATTCAGTTTTATTTATATAGCGCCAATTCACAACACATGTCGTCTCAAGGCACTTCACAAAAGTCAGGTACATACATTCCAATTAGTCCTAACCATTGAACAGTACAGTTGTTTGTATTTATGGTTGGTTTTTTAATGCACTTGTCAAGTCTTGGTGTAAAATGTTTTCAAGATCTGTATTATATGGTGTAATTCTCATTGAATATTCTCTCATGTCCAAAAAACTGAAGTGACCTCACCTATTTTGTTCACGTAATCCTATGAATGACTCAATTTTCCCTGTCACATGCCTCAGTCTAAGCAATACAGAGATTAAAGGGAAAAATTAAATACAACAGACTGACTGTATTACAGTCCTGACTCATCACTCTGTTAAACTAAATCAATGTAGTTGTTGAAGGGTGCAAACAAGTTGTCTACTTTCGTATAGATGACCACTTTAGTTCTGCAGTGCCTTAAACCCAAAAGCCAAATGAAATGTAACTTTATTTCTTTTCCTGGCTCTCGTCTCTATTTCTGTGCTGAATCTGTGGCCTCAACCTGTCCCCTGTAGCTCTGTCATGTTCCTGCACTCTTAGGAGGCAGGAAATGGATTGGCATGAACTGTCATTTATGACAAGTTTCGGCTTTCGTGCTATCAGTTCACTGCTGCACTCAATATTAATCCTCATATTTTAGTCTGGCTTTCCACCATGTCTCTGGCATAGATGCCCCAATTTCTATATATATGTGTGCGTGTGTGTATGTATGTGTATATCTATATATAAATATAATCCCCAAAATATAATAAAAAAAAAAATCATTAGCATAGTTGGTGGTTAGAAATTTGTTAGGATTTTAAATGACCTTTAGGGTTAATCTCTAGATGTTGCTGAGCTGACATAAATGAGCACACCAGCAGTGTTACTTAAGGACAGTGCCTCATTAATCAATGCATTTTTGGCTGGAATGAATTAACTTATTAGTGAGAGACGGCATGTTCTGAGCTAACCTCCCAATTCAGCAGAGCTCTCTTTCATTAAAGTGTGCACATAAAGGTCAGCCTCTTGACCAAGAACTGGAGCAAGTGTAGCTGTATTTTCATTTATTTGACACTCTCGACTCCTCTTTATCACTGTGATGGTCAGAAGTCGGTGGTCAACTGTGTCAGAATAAAAGAAAAATTAAGCAGAAATTAAATTTGCCCATGAAAGATAATTTCTGGTCCAGCACCAGAATAATAGCTCCCAAGTTGCAGTGATTTCATTTAAGCAGTCCCCCATCCTATTTTTCTCGCGCACAATCACATTTAACCAACTGCAGACCCCATCTCATTTGTTGATCATCGCTGGCCATTCAAATGTGATTGCATGTGAACCAGGGTTGAATTAGACTGCCTAAAGTGAAGCATGAAAATATAGTGATTTGCCTCTAGAGGTTTTTACCCTGCTTGTCACTGAATGGGGTCAAAGTATTTGCTATTATATAATCCCGCACTACCTGTTGGCAAGAGACATTAATATTAGCTGGCTCAATGTCCTGCCTAAGCGCCCACACAGGTGTCTTAGAATTTTTTTTTCCCTTAAACTGTGCCTATTGTTTTATGTTACCCCTTTTGAAAATAAACGTGAAACTGGTATAAAAACAGTAAGACTTATCCTTCTGTCAAACCCTTGGCAGCCACCTGCCTATTATGACAAGGCTTTTTCTATATTGCGACTTTATAGGAACATGGAGGAGCCTTTCAGTAGCTCCAATCCACCACTTGTCTTGCTCTGAAACTCTAACATCTACCTAAGAACTCTCCAACCAGCCTTGCAGCTGTGCATGGCATCTAGTTTTGACAGGCACCCAGAAATTGACAAAAAGCCATGTTGAAAAATGCATCTGTCTCCGTTTTTCCTCTTCTTTTCTCTCGTTCTCGCTCTTTGTCAGCAAAGCTAGAGTCTGGGAGGACAGAAATGGCTTTTTGAGTGAAGCAAGCTGGCGGAGCCATTTGGCATGTCAACTAGTAAAAGCGGAAAGAGAAGGAGGTGGAGACAAATGATGATTGCCCTTTGCCCTTACTCGCATTTCCTTTCCATCTCTTCTGCCAGAGGTCATAGAACCCTGATAATGTTGACAATATCCTAGAGGGTGTAAAAATGTTTTTCATAGTGCTGAACAAGCATATCCTTCTTTAATGCAATTTACGCACATAATTTACCAAACTACAAATTGTCTTAAAGCTCAAATGTTTTCATTAAGCCATTACTTTGAAATAAACGTTCCAAGTGGAAAAACACAACCATTGTCATAAATCATAATATGCAGTGCTGTTCAATCTAAAAATGGGCTTGTGAATATTTGTAGAAACATAAATATAGATGTATCATAGTAACATTTCTTAAGAATTTAGATTCATAAAGCTGCAGCATATAGCCCAAGGTATCAGTTATATTATTTTTGGGAACTTTTGAATAGAAATTCTGAGCAACGGTGCTTAAATTAAAGGGCAAAAAAATATTTTTTGTGCACATTTTATGGAATATAGTAGGGATTGGCATTTTTGGACAAATTGCCATACTATTGAAATTCTCCAAAGCCCTTTCTCACCCACACATCATACATATTTAGAAAATTACCAGAGTTAGCCCAAAATGCACTGGCATCACAAACTGTTTATGTTGCTGAGAAACCATGTGCTATCCTGAATGAAACCATTTTCACATCTTGAAATGTCAACAAATGAACTTCAAAGAGAAGGCTATATTAGTTAATTTTTCCTGTTAATCTTGACAAATGCAAATTTACAAGCTTTTTAGGACTGTTGCACTGTGAGCCGACACTGGTTATGCTGCCTTCACTGATCGTGCAAATACCAGATTTACGAGTTCCTGTCTGGTTGGTGTGTCATCATGGGTGGATCTAGCTAATGATTCTAATCTAATGCCAATTTTGCTGTGGATCTCCCGCTCACATCATTTTCCATGTCGGCTCACAGATAGTAATTCTTTTTATAATAGGACACTTGGGATCAGAAAAGTTCACCAAATTTGAAAAACCTTTTTCCTTAAAGTTTTGGGGAGCACATCTAAGTTATTTTTTAGGGATTGCATTGTTCAACACAAAACCTCTTGATGGTTGTCTTTGGCTTTCTATGCTTCTCTTTTTGATTAAAATATATTTTTTACCTGAGCCCAGCGTTCCAAGCTGTCTTGTTCAACTACCTCTTACCAGTTGGCCATAAGGCTGCTGGTGGATTACAGTTGCCGTGTAGTTTCAACAGTGGATTCCAACTAAGTACTGGTATAATAAGATGGTTATTTATGAAAAGTCATATGTGCAACTACAATTTGTAGACTGTAATGACTTTTCATATGCTCAAAAATTCCTATTGATGCCTATAAATTAGCTGAATGTTCTAAACCGCCCAAGATTTTCTTAAGCATCCAATAAAGCAGTGTTGATTTCTTCTTTTTTTTCAAAGATTGAAATAAGCCTTCAGAATTGCAGTTACTAGTCATTTATTAATAAATTTGTTACAAACACATTACCCCACTGCTGTGTATTCCACGTTGTATCCACTGCCCATCTGAAACATAACACCATTTAAACTCCAATCTCCTCATTTCAGGGAATGGATGATCTTCCATTTTATTAGCTCTCAAAATTAGTTGTAAAAACATGCTACTGTCATTTCCACTTCCCTTGTGTCTTTGCTGCTGCGCTGCTCATTGATTGCAAGATAATGACCAAACTCCATTGGTTCTGCTCTTGGATTTGTAAATGGATCTGTTGGAAAGCAATACAGTCATTTTGCAAGGCAATGTAGCTTAATGCCCTCTCCAATAATTTTGACCTCTCCTTTATGTGCTCAATGTGGCTTGACTTTTCCCACAGAGTTTTACTGCTTTAGGCAGCAATTTTGAAGATCTGGACTTTTGCCTCTCCCCATGGGTTTACACCACCCTGGGGCTTCAATGAAGCTGAATATCTTTTCCTAGAATGCAATACACCCCTGGGAACTAAGTGCCAAAATTTTTTTAAATTAATTGACAGTAATTCTACCAATGTTTTCAATTCTGTTACCTTTTTTTAAGCTGTGTGACTTGTAAGGCAACAACTCTATAAGCACAGTTTAATTTGGGTTTTACAACCTGCACAATTACACAGTTCAGTTAAGAGGGCATTATATGATATTAGTAGTAATACAAATGTGGCTCAATATTCATCGATCGGCATGTCATGTCACCCGTCTCTTAATAATGAGATTGATTGTAGTTATTGCTGTTATTGATTTTAAGAACCAGGGTGTTAAGGCCAATGTGCAGCCCTGCTCTTGCTCTGCTGTGTGAAGTCAGAACCTTTCCTCTATTTGGATAACAAAAAAATATGTAAACCAATTTAACTACAGGTTTAGCAGGATTAGGCTTGCTGACATATGCATTTTTAATATTTAACCTTTTTTTCAAACTCCTAAAGTATCTTGTTAAAAAGCCCTTTTTATTACTGAAAAACCTAGCAGTAAATTATTGGTTGGAGATCTTAAAGGAATCTGGAAAGCCTGAAATCTAAAGTGATTTCCAGGTCTAGATTAGTGTGAAGAAGGTAACGTAACATTGAACAACATCTGCATTTCTGGACTTTTTCATTACTGGTGTTACCCGTCCTAATGTCTAGATGTTATATTAATCCATCCATCTATCCGTCCTTTTTTCCACCCATCCGTCAGTCAGATTGTCCAACGGTCCCTTATTCAGTCTTTTTGTGCATTCATCTTTCCCTTTGGCTAAGCATTTATTCATCCATACCTTTCTTAAGCCATTCGTTCACCAGACTGTTATGTTGATTCAGTCATGTATCCATAAATTCATCCATCCATCCATCCATCACTTTTTTTATACATCCATCCATTCGTTAATCCATCCGTTACCAGACCATCCATCTGCGTGTCCATTGTTCAGCCATCCATCGACTTTTAAATTCCCCGCCCACTTGTCGTTTGTCCATCCATTTATTTGTTTGTCTGTTTGATTGTCTTCATTTTTTCCTTCTTTTCAGTCTGTTGTTATTGCAGGTTCCATATTCATATTCACCTGGACGTAGAAGTATCTGTAGTAAATTCATAGTATTATATTTTGTATTCAAGCTCAAAATGTGGACACGAAATGTACTGACAACGGGTAATTTTAGTCTTGGATAGTATGAAATTTGGCTATGAAACGATATAGGAACCCTGAGGAGACCAGAGGAAAAAAGGCATCCAGGTAATTCACTCAAGTAGAAAGCAGCGAGGGGCATTGTGTTAGTTTAAGGATCAACCGACCTGACAACACTATTGATTCATTACGAAGGCCAGATAGAGACAGACAGACTGATGTGGAATCTTGTCGGTCATCATTACATTGCAAGAAGTCTTGTAATTCTCAGTGTCACTGACCTTTTCACAGTGTTGGGACTTAGCAAAGACTACATTGGCATAGCAGCTGTAGTCCCTAATAGTTACAGATGTACTGCAGTGACTGTGAAGAAAAAAATGCAAAGAAAAATCTACTTCTACAAGCTTAAGTAGTTTGATATTTCTCATGTTAAATGGTTCATAACTCAACAGATAGCTGTGTAAAAATAAAAGATTGCACAGTCATAGTATTGTTTTTAGATTTCACGCCACCAGCAAAGGAACAAATTTCTTTTGACAATAGCCCACTTAAAATGCCTGGTGCAGTCGGTTTAATCCCTCCAGCAGGAAATCTTTTCATAATTTATTGCTTTAGTTTGGTAGCCAACTGAGAGTCATTTGGAGGGCTACACACAAGAGTTCTGCCTGCTTGAGCCAAAAAAATTCGATGGCCTTAAACTTTATTTTTGAAGTTTGGACAATGCTAAAAATGAGAGCTGGTCTTTAAGTCAGACCAATGTACAAGTCTGAAAATGTACCACTCTAGCCGAGGTACAGTAATACAATAAAACTTTGGTTAAAACTTGGCATAACTATTGCTTAAAAGACCTTAAGAGTCAGAAAGTCTAAAAAAGGCTACATTTATCAAGATGTTTTTTTTGCCCATCAAATATTCTCTCTGCCCCCTAACCATCGGTATTAACCTGTGTATTCACATCTGTTTAGTCAGAATAACGATGCAGGGCAAACATTAATTATCTATTGATGAAAGCAAATCTCATTAATGGTCATGAGACAGGTTTAATGGTGGGAAACCTGCTCACTTTCCTGACCATTGATGCCCTTTGCCATTTGAGAAGTCGCTTGACTTTCCCATTCCCTGTCCCCAACAGACAGCAGCCTGCTACTGACAGTGATGCATGGGACCTCCCAAGTCACATTGATCACTCTGAGTGTCCGCACACTGGCAGACATGCACACACCTGTTCCCGTTCGACGTGGAAGTTTTTGCACCAATGTCAGGCCTGCTATTGTTGGTTTTTAAAACTTTGAAAAAGAGCAAATGCCATTGCAATCTTCTTGTTCTTCTCCAGCTTGAAGTTTGGGGTCAAAGTGGTGTAAATCTAAATGGCTTCATTTTGAAATTGGTGGGTGGAGGTTAAATATTCAGATCGACAAGAGGCTACTGTTAGTTTGCTGTAATGGCTGTAACTAGTTGTTTTTTTTTTTTCCATTTTACTACTGATGTTACTATACAAGCCGGCCATGTGAATGAAACCCACTTGAGCTCTCATGTGAGCAGTCTGAACAGCCAGTCTGTACATTTCAACACTCTGTAAGTGAAAATTGCTTTCTTTTTTGCTCAGACCAGCAATTTCAGTTTTAATTATTCCTTCATTAAATACTTCTTAATCACTTTCACGTGCATGAAGATAAATTCTCCCGACACAAGTTGAGTTTGTTTTTTTTTGTTTAATGCATTTGTGGTTGAGCTCTACTTAGTTCACAGTTTGAGTAAATAATCGCTACCCTGTGGCTGACTTTGTGGCATTCGATAATTACTACAACGTGTCTCTTCTAGTTCTCTTTCAAGAAGCCATATGTTTTGGTCTTGTTGTTTTTTTATGTGACTTTTTAAGCAAAAACATAATTATGAATTCAATTGGTTGTGATAAAGGTAATTGGATAACACTGGCCTTCGATGAAAGCAGATGTAGAAGAGCACATTTGTTCATATTTTCCAGGACTGAGATACATTTTTATTCTATGCTAAACAGGTCAGCAGTTTGCCACCTGGTTCAGTGTTATTCCAATTGTTATTGCAGTTTCCATCTTTCCATGTGAAGATATTTTTTTTAATTACAGGCTCCATTAACACACTATTTACATCCCTGCCTGATCTGTGCCATTAAGAAATCAATAGGAGTTTAATTCATTCATTTATTTTCCTCTCTTTCCCTCTTTGTCTGACTGTCCTTTTTTTTAAAGTGATCTATATTTATAGATTACTGCTGGAACCAACTGGCCTTTTCCCCCCTCATTGTTCGATCACAGTAACATACCAACACATTTAGCCATTTCATTTCAAGGGATGGCTGGCACAAGCCAGTAGGCTACTTCTGAAATCTGAAATGGCTATACCTGGAAAACATTTAAAAATTCTATGAAACTCTACATGTGTGGGTATGTGCCCGCTTCCAATGTATTATGTGCCACTATGCCCCATTAACAGCTCATTATGAACCTTTAGCAATGACCAGGAGAGCTGGTAATTGACTGTTGGGGGATTTCTTGAAGGTCACCATTAGCTGTGTGTGGCTTTTTTGTTTTTAGCCAAATGGTGTTAATCAACAAGAGAATGTTATCCCTGGTTTCTGCTGTGCAAACAAAAGCAGTCCTATTGTATCAGACACAGGATCTCATGCATATTGCATTGCTAATCACAGGCTCTCACTTCCAGAAACACATTATAGGATCATTTAGGAGCTAAGGAAGTTCCCTTTCACATAGCTATCATAGCTCTAAGCAGCTGCTTCACACTGTATTTATCACATTGTAGGCATTGTCTAATAATTTGCTTTCTGCTAAGCTGTTGCTCTTGACTGTTTGATTCAGTGTGCATCTTTGATTAATTATCTCCAATTTAAGTTATACATTTGCAAAATACTATAAGATTTAGAATCTGGGATTTGCTGCTTTATGTAGAAAAAAAAGTCTTGTCGGAAAACTTGCCTGCACCTGGATGTTGATCATTATTGACAAATGAAGACTTTAATTAGTTTGAGATTTACAAAGGCTTTAAAAAGTATATATTTTTTAATTACTAAACGTTGCATCGTATTTTTTCTGCAGTTTTTAGTCCTATTTAGTAAGCCAGAGTAACTGGCTTACCCCAACCACCATACCCTTCTTGCCACTCGTTCAACTCAAAACAATGAATTTAAGTTGTGCATTTTTAGATAGAAATACTGACACCTTAAAAAAAGTTATATTCTTACGCAAAACCACTACTTTCAAGTCTAACACCAACCTATGCCTACTGCACGTCTTGGATTTACTGATGTAAGTTTTGAACATGTTGGCAAAAGATTTCTGTTGAACATTGACTTTTGTTGGTTTAAGGTCGTAATACCAGAGCAGTTCCACACAAGGCTGAATATAGACAGCAATGCTCAGGGCTCAGCTATATCTGATGAAACCTGTGAGGCTAATAAAATGACAAAGTGTCCTCTTCATATAACGTTCATGACTGGAAAATATTTAGTGCCATTAACATGTTTATTTTTAAGCAAATAGCAAAGGTTTGGAATATGAATAGGGATAGAGATGATCCGATTGTGCCACCCATCCTCGCTTTACATGTAGATCAAAAGCTTAGGATCACTCGCTGCTTAGAGGAGGTTTGATCTTTTTCCTTCTGTGAATACACACCATGCGCTCATCAACATCACTCAGTCCATCTTCAGAGAGCCCTGGTTTTATAGATGGCTTGTTCTGCTGAATGAGCAAAGGCCTGTAGGTGGGAATGATTCAGTGACTTTTTTTCCTTCATGTTTTTTTATTCATTTGATTTTTTAAGGGTCGCAAATGAGAAAACTAGGTAGTAGAATAGTAAAAAAACACTGACACTGTTACTCATTGTTGCAGAGAGTTAAAGCATCAAATTTACTACTCAGAAATTTATGTTTTATGTTTTGAGGCACCACCAAACATTTATAAGTGCACAGCTTAGTGAGAGAAAACAGTAGCCACAAAATGAGCTGTCACCTTGTTTCTTAATGAGAATGAATTAAGACATTCCCAAATGTCTGCACCTGCCAGTTTGTTCTCGTGGTTTTCACTGCTTGCATCTGCACATTACAGACAACAAGGTTCACATAGTCTTCCTCACACTCCCGCTGTCCGTCACACACACCCAGAATCAACACAGGCTGGCAGTGAAACAAACGAATGCTGGATTTGCCTCCATCCACACTGTGGCCTTTAAAATGTTTATGGCTGAAGCTGTTAATTTGATGCATGCAAAGTTAAATCTCTGTGGTGATAAGTATGATCTCAGCAATTAAAACATGCACTAAAACCCATGTAAGTTATGGCAGAGCCACCGCCAGAGATGATTGAAAGCTTTAGCATACCGATTAATCTCCAGCTTGGCGTGTAATTTGTAAAGAGCCTTCTTTATTTTCATGATCAGAGGATGCATACAACACAAGTTAGGCCTGATGCAGGTCCTGTCATGTTGGACCTGATGGGTTCCTAAATGGCTTTGTACCACAATTGGTACCATACTGTTCTCTATAAAACACAATCTGCTTTGTTATATGTCATGGCAATTTGTTTTAGACTGACAAGGTGGTCAAGAGAAATCCTGTTAGTTCCCATGTTTTAATGACCGTTGTAGCAAATAACAGCTGCTTTATTTGACTATGTCTACAGTGTAACTAGTGGTAATATTCCTCAGTCTTGTTACTTTTCAATTAAAATAGTTTAGTCTGAAGCATGGACTTGACATTTACATTGAGGCAACAACTGCGTTTACATTTATTTATTAAAATGATTCAACATGGAAAATTACTAAAGATTATAGTGGAAAAAGCACACTCAATGCTAATAAAGTATCTACTTGCTACTAAAGCAAATAGTAGCAAATAGCTAAAACTAAAGAAAAAGCACTGATATAAATACTGATCTACAAGATAAGCAGTTGTTCTCCATACCTACACACAATTTGTAGAATTCATTAGAAGATCAGTTTTTTCCAACATTTTCTGATTAAAGACCTAAACGTTTTCAAGTATGTGGTATACTCTAAGAAGTCTAGAGGAAGGTAATTTAATGAAATGATTTGGCCTTGTGTTACCTATTTTAATTTTAGAGAAGATTTAAATGGGGAAATACAAAAAACTAAGGAAGTCACCTAGATGACCTTGTGTATGAGACCACCAGAGATAAGCTAGGGAAAGATGCCTGACTTTGGTCCGACGCGCAGTTTTTCACCTCTTCTTTTTACAGTTTTTAACCGTGTTGGTCTCTCCAGAAATAGATGACTGCAGGATCTGTTTTGTTGCCGCCAGCTGCTCCGCCAGCTATGAGGTTTCCTTTAGTGTAAACGGTTTCTCTTCTGGACTGAATTCGTTAATGTCCAGAGACTCCTTACTTTGAGCTGAAACCTGTTTTGAACATTAGTCTGAGACATGAAAAACCAAAAAATGTATTGCAGAGCTTCAGTCAGAAATAACACAGCATATGATGTAAAAGAAACATTTTTAATGACTGCAGTCCACAAATGTTGATCAGGCTTGGTGACAGGATTGACTTAGAACCATGCACAGCTTCCTAGCAATAAGGCTTTATTTGGAAGAGTCATCAGAAGTGAATTATGGTGTAACTACAACAGGAATTTGATTGAGGAGGAAATATGACCGAATTTTGAGTTCCTTTATGCCATTTAAAAGACGAAGCCTGTGCACATACAGATGGAGAATATGCAATAATAGTTGCCTATATAAAAACACAATGGTGGTCCTTTTTATACAAGCAAAGTGTAGAAACCAACATGAGTTGAGAAAGCCTCTCTAAGGTCTTACTAAAGGTTCATTTTGACTAAATGATAAAATCCAACAAGTCCAGCTGAAGTGGTCTTTAGAGCAAAGAGACTAATTTAAAGGTCAAAATCAAAACTGTTACTTCATGCTACACCAGGCTGCTTGCTCCTTTATTTACTTTTACTACAGTATTTGACTCTTGCCAGAACTTTCACCTTCTGCATTCTTTTTTAAAATGTTTTCATTCATTTTAAACAGCCAAGTGAAATTAGTCAGATTGTGTTTTTTTTTTTACTTGATCTGTTCCACTTAACTCTTTTGCACTTCCAAAAAAACACACGTGCACGCAGGCATAGCTTTTATATGCGTGCATGTTTCACCTTTTCTAGTTCCTGTCCGCTGTGTCGACACAATCCCAGCATTTATGAGATTACCAAAGCCCATTTGTTTTTCCGGCGGGAGCCATCTTGGCTCGAAGGAGGCCTCAACTGGGAACCATCTGGGCTCTGCTTTAAGCAGCTTCCTCTCCACCTCCCGTTTCCCTTCTACACAGACCAAACCTATTTAAATTTGAAAGGAGAGGAAGTCAAATTCAGCATGAAACTTTAAAATCAGTCCTTCACATAATGAATGGTTTCCTCATGCAAAGAAGGAATGTTGGAACAGTTTTGGGATGCGTCTTGTGGGAAGCAGTAATTCTTACATGAGGACTATTTAAGCAGTTAATTCTGTTATTCCATGGTGAGATGAGAAAAAGTACTCCAAAAGATGTAGAAATGTGACATACCTCACAAACCCAAGCTCTAGTTTGTTTTCAGTTTTTTTTTGTTTTTTTACCAAACTTAAATGTCATGTTATGATGCTAAAGCAAATGATTCAATGTATAATGGTATAGATACTGGTAGAAATTTAATAATCAGGTTCAGTCAAATAGATTTTTAGTTTTAAACAGCCAGATTAAAAGTTTTGGTATTTCAGAAATTCCAATTTGAAAACTCTTAGCTAAACAAACTAATGGCTTGCAATGACTCTAAACCTTGATTAAATCCTCCTACTGAAGCAATCCTCTGAGCAGTGAATGAGAACAAGATATGAGGCCCCTTTGTGGAACATTGATCAGTAAATTTTCACATCTTCTGTGCAAGCTTAAGTAGTCCAGTACACCTCTCCTGACTTCCTATTCAGCCAGACAAAAAATATGCCGTTGGTCTAAATGAATGTATCCTTTTTAATTTCACCTTTGACCTGAACAGTAGCTTCTTTCGTTCTCACTCTTCAGTTTAATACCAGATACTCTTTATTTAATGAGCCTTTCAAGGTTTCAGGCACTGATGTTCATAAATCTGACATTTTAATTTCACCCATAATCTCACATTCTTCAGGAAAAAAACATCATTGGGTTTTGTCTAACTTGAAGGAATTAGTTGAACTGTTTGTTTAGAGTCTTGCTTTTTATATACTGCTCAAAAAAATAAAGGAAATACTCAAATAACACATCCTAGATCTGAATGAATGAAATACTCTCACTGAATACTTTGTTCTGTACAAAGTTGAATGTGCTGACAACAAAATCACACAAAAATCATCAATGGAAATCAAATTTATTAACCAATGGAGGCCTGGATTTGGAGTCAGACACAAAATCAAAGTGGAAAAACACACTACAGGCTGATCCAACTTTGATGTAATGTCCTTAAAACAAGTCAAAATGAGGCTCAGTATTGTGTGTGGCCTCCACGTGCCTGTATGACCTCCCTACAACGCCTGGGCATGCTCCTGATGAGAAGGCAGATGGTCTCCTGAGGGATCTCCTCCCAGGCCTGGAATAAAGCATCCGCCAACTCCTGGACAGTCTGTGGTGCAACGTGACGCTGGTGGATGGAGCGAGACATGATGTCCCAGATGTGCTCAATCGGATTCAGGTCTAGGGAACGGGCGGGCCAGTCCACAGCTTCAATGTCTTCATCTTGCAGGAACTGCTGACACACTCCAGCCAAACGAGGTCTAGCATTGTCCTGCATTAGGAGGAACCCAGGGCCAACCGCACCAGCATATGGTCTCGCAAGGGGTCTGAGGATCTCATCTCGGGACCTAATGACAGTCAGGCTACCTCTGGCGAGCACATAGAAGGCCATGGGGCCCTCCAAAGAAATGCCACCCCACACCATTACTGACCCACTGCCAAACCGGTCATGCTGAAGGATGTTGCAGGCAGCAGATCGCTCTCCACGGTGTCTCCAGACTCTGTCACATCTGTCACATGTGCTCAGTGTGAACCTGCTTTCATCTGTGAAGAGCACAGGGCGCCAGTGGAGAATTTGCCAATCCTGGTGTTCTCTGGCAAATGCCAAGCGTCCTGCACGGTGTTGGGCTGCGAGCACAACCCCCATTTGTGGACGTCAGACCCTCATACCATCCTCATGGAGTCGGTTTCTAACCGTTTGTGCAGACACATGCACATTTGTGGCCTCCTGGAGGTCATTCTGCAGGGCTCTGGCAGTGCTCCTCCTGTTCCTCCTTGCACAAAGGCGGAGGTAGCGGTCCTGCTGCTGGGTTGTTGCCCTCCTACGGCCTCCTCCACGTCTCCTGGTGTACTGGCCTGTCTCCTGGTAGCGACCTCCAGGCTCTGGACACTACGCTGACAGACACAGCAAACCTTCTTGCCACAGCTGACATTGATGTACCATCCTGGATGAGCTGCACTACCTGAGCCACTTGTGTGGGTTGTAGAGTCCGTCTCATGCTACCACGAGTGTGAAAACACCACCAACATTCAAAAGTGACCAAAACATCAGCCAGAAAGCATAGGTACTGTGAAGTGGTCTATGGTCCCCACCTGCAGAACCACTCCTTTATTGAGTGTCTTGCTAATCGCCAAAGATTTCCCCCTGTTGTCTATTCCATTTTCACAAAAGCAGGTGAAATTGATTGTCAATCAGTGTTGCTTCCTAAGTGGACAGTTTGATTTCACAGAAGTTTGATTTACTTGGAGTTATATTGTGTTGTTTAAGTGTTCCCTTTATTTTTTTGAGCTGTATATTATGGGCACACAGAAAGTTTTGGGGGATTGTGTGTTTGTCAAGTTAGTGTGTGTTTTGGCCTTTGTAAATGTCGCCGGTTGACTGTTGAGTCAATTCATGTAATTTTGCTGGTGTTCAGATATTGTGCTGACAATCTTCAGGAAGCCTGTTTGCTATTAATAGTGCTCTGTGCCTGCGTTAACACCGTCCCTGCAGGTGTTGACTTGAGCCATGTAGTCATCTTGTAATCATCAGTATGCTGTTTTCAGTGGCTGGCTAATTTTCCTTCCATAAGGTTAGCAGCATGTGGTAAATGAAGTTTCCTGTGTAAGTGTTCTTGGAAACAATGCAGACTAATTTGTTCCGTTATTAGTCAAAGAGAACAAGTTGTCTGCATATGCCATGACTGGTTTTTGTTTTTTTTGTTTACTTTAGCATTTTGTTTCACTTGTATAAACACACTTCTGCCATTCAGATTCTCTTCAACATTCATCATTAATCATGACATTCCTCCTGAAAGTGAGAATCAAAGAAAAACAAGATTTTTTTTTAAATTTCCCAGATCTGTGTTGCAATAAAAACCTTTTACAGTGTGTTGTCCAGGAAAACTTTGCTTCTTTTTAATTTCTTTCTCTGATCTGAAGTTGTCATGTTTTTTGTGGTTTTGGCCTTATTCACTTTTTGTCCACTTTCCCATTTGACATTCAGATGCTTTAAAGGCCAAATAGTTTGTTTTAGCATACTTATGCAACTGCTTTTGCATCAAGATGGTTGTAAATGGCAAAAGGAAGAGGAATTGAAAGTGAAATGAAGCAGATGATGCGGAGGCAGATGAGATTTTGTTGAACTCGTCTGTTTTATAGTCGAGACCTGAGAGGGCAGACAGGATTTTAGCTGCTCATTGTTTGTGCTTGTCTTATATAATGATGATTTTATTTTGACTAAATCACACTAAATCTCTGGTTAGCGATGTATTGGCCACTTTGTAAAAGACTAGAAAACATTGATAAAATCAGATTGAGAGAAAACATTGAAGTTCTTTGTTTATCCAGTTCAGGTTTGATCTAAATGTTATAGATTTGGAACTAGAGATGATCAAATGTGCTCCAGACTCTGTAAAACACTTAAATAGCATTGTAGCTTTGCACCAACAGAAATCTCAAAGCAGATTGCAATTGAAAACGGTTTTGGACAAGACCTTCACCCTTTTCTCCCACACAGACACACACAGACCCATCTTAATACAGACACAAATAAAGCAGAGACAAAATTTCTGTTTCTTGTCCGTCACTTTCTTTGCTAGGTATCCAAAATAATACCACATAAACAATTTAAAAGTCCTGGGGGCTTCTTCATTGCTGCATTGTATTGTTGCGCATCTGGCTCAGCCGAAGAGTTACATCCTTTAAAATAAGGTGACTAGCTTGAACTAAGACTTTTTATTTAATCACACAAAATCACAATGACTGTAACTAGATAGCGCTTTGCAAGGCATACATCACTTTGACAAGAAATATTGTGCTGTTATTATGAAGAGATCTCATTACACAAAAAAAAGACATGCAGTAAACCGTAATCAGCCAGGATTGTCTCCTGTAATCTTGGCAGTGAGAATATGTGCCATTAGGGTAAACAAAAAGAAAAGTTGTATACAACATGTAAACTGTCAACATTTTGAGTAATGTTGTTTCAGAGGTGAGCCACTGTAAGAAGAAAGGCTGGTTGTACTCCTTGTACCTTTTGTCAGACAGTATAGGAGCAGACTCGAGCTGCAGACGGTAGTAACTGGATCCCTGAAGTGTTTGCTGTACTGGTATGCTGTGATTCTGGCCTTAATAATAGAACATATAATGCTTGCTGCCATAAAAGCTTTTTACTGTAGATGAGATCAAGGCAGAGCCGTTTACAAACCTAATTCCCTTCAGATTTCCCTTGTGACTGCAGGGCTAAGCAGTTCAAATCTTAATTACTTGACTTCTTCCTATCTCGAAAGCACACCTGTTCTCTGACTTTTTTGCTGACTTTGTTTTTTATCAGCAAAAAAAAAAAAATCCTTGATCATCCATCACTTCTAAAACAAAATGTTATGAATAGATAATTAGTCTGAATAGGCAGAATTTGGTTATAGTCTATCATGAGCGACATTGTGAGACCATCTCTACTTTGTCAGCAGTGTAAGGTCCTCTGTTGTCCTCATTTGTTTACTTCAAGGAATCAGGGCTTGGCTTCCACTAATTGAATATGATTTACGTTGGGAAAATAAAGTAGCCTGGTGATGTTTAGAGACTTAATTAAGTTTGAAGTGCATATGGAACACTAATTTAAAAACCCTAACAGCCGGCCCTGTTTGTGGAGGTTCTTCGGTTCCTGTAAGTGTGAATAGACGCATTACTGAAAGCAGACAGTGCTTAATTAAGAATGTCAAGAGCTGCAGTTAATCTGAAGACAGAAGAGCATTGCTTGGTTTTGTTCAGAGAAAGAGGAATACCATCTCAACCAAGAGCACTCATTGAGATATCTGCAATAGAGCAGTGAAATGGGATCTCTGTTTGCTAGTAAATTATTAGAAAGCTCTCAGCTTTTCATTGACGTACTTGTTTAAAAACTATTTTTCAGAATCCCCATAAAATATTTTTGCTACTCCCAATACAGATCATTATGAGTCTGTTTTTCTTATTTTCTTCCTCCTCTGTTCCGCAGGTTGAAGTTGAAGTGGAAAGCATGGACAAAGCAGGGAACTTCATTGGCTGGCTGCACATTGAGGGTGTGAATCTGTCTGTGGCACTTGTAGAAAACGCTTTGTCCAAGGTCCACTTCACAGCAGAACGTAGCGCCTACTACAAAGCACTGGTCTCAGCAGAGGAGGCATGCAGACAAAAGAAAGAGAAGGTAGGTGTCATCATCAGCCACATAGGCAGAGACTACTGTATGTACAGTTAAAGAACTTTCTGTGAGAATTTGACTTTCAAGCCATAAAGTGGCGTCGTGAAGCTGTCAAGAAGTGAACATCCCTCACTGTAATGCCACTGTAAATTTCATTCAGGCAGTTCAGAGATAGCATCTAGGTTACTATTGTTTTGATGTACTGAAGGCTCAAGATATCATCCTGCATAGCCATTTCTTTCTGCCCTGTTATTGAAATACACAGCTGTCACTGAACCAGCAGCTTGAGGAACAAAGTCAGTATTTATTTTGCTTCCTGTCAAGTCTGAGATGTGGTGTCCTAGGTATGACTGCAAGTTTGTCAGCACAAGGTTGATACCTTGCAAGCTACAACGTGTCATCCCCCCTTCCCACCTGCAACATCAATGTTTATCTGGAATTGAGCAGCTTAAATAATGAAGTCTAAAGGAATGAAGATGCTTAAGAACATAAGTAAAATGAACGGTACTTCAACCCATGATATATTGCTCCTGCATTAGGTCATTATGTTGGTATTATACAGTGCCTTGAAAATTTACCTGCTGCTTCAAATGTTTGAGGTTTGTCATTTACTTATAATCAACTTCATTGAACACTAGTAGGATTTTATGTGACAAAGCAACACCAGGTTTTGCAGAGTTGTAAAGTGGAATAAAAGAGATTTGTGGCTATCAATTTTTTAACAAACCTGAAAATTGTGGCTTTTTAAAACCACCCATTGATTCAATTACAACAAAAGGGTCAACCACCTATTGTTAAATTTACAGGTGCAGGTATTTTGGGGTATTTCTTTACCAGCTGTACACACCTAGAGACTGAAAATGTATGCCAGTTCTTCATTGCAAAATATCTCAAAAGCATCTAAAATGTTATGTGAGGTGTTCTATGCTTTTCTTCTATTCTTCTATGCTTCTTCTTCTGTTATTATTGCTCTCCTTGCCCAGGCTGTCAGTTAAAGTGAACGGCATGTTTTAGTAGGTCTGCAGTTTGGCCATAGCTAAACTGCTGTTTTTGTTCACCGATGTCCTCCAACAACCTCTGAGACCTTTACAGAACAGCAGATTAAATTACACACAGATGGACTCTATTTACTCACGAGGTGACTTCTGAAGGCAAATGGTTGATCTTGATTTTATTTAGGGGTTTCAAAGTTGAGGAGATTCAATATAAATGCAAACCACGTTTTTTAGACATTTTTTTACTTTATTGGTTTATCACATTACATACATTGACATTTGTGGTTGTAAGGAGACAAAATGTGAAAATGTTCTAAGTGTATGAATACTACATTATAAATTCGTTTGCGATATATTAACACATTCAGAATCAGTTTTATGTAAAGCATCACAGTTGTGAGGTTCCTCCATCCAGGGTTGCAAATAGGCACATTTGCTGTTATCATTGAAGCTGTCTATCCTCAATGGGAGTTCTGTGATGGATGGTGGCCTCTCTCACAGTGATCCCGATCTTGCCTTGCATTTTCATTATGGCTCCACGAGTCACCCCTGGCAGATGCACAAAGTGCCCAGCCAGCTGTCAACGTTGTCCTCCTTCTCTCTATCTCTGTAACTTATTTCTTTCACTTGCTCTGTCTTTTTCTATCTCTCCCACTCTCTACTTATTTTGGTCCTTGAGGACACACAAATGCCTCCTCATCCCATATAAATGTGATGTATCGCTGGAGCTAAGAAGAGGTTGTTCTCTCTCCCTCCGAAGAATCTATCATGTTCATAGTTGCTGTGTTCCAACCATGTTGTTTGCTTTCGGCTCTCTTCTTTTTGTTACAATTACTCCCCCCCCCCCCCCCGTGACATGTGAACCTTGCTGGCCATGTGAATACCCAGACCCTGTCATGTTATATCTAACTACACATTCCTGACACCTCTAAGAATTTCACTACCGGATTCCAGGTCCTGTTTTGCAGCGTTGAGACGGACTGACTTTGAACACAAGGTTTGATCTGAACTGACCTGAGAAAAGACGGCAGAATGGGACCGGACAGATGCTGATTATGGTTGATGTTGGCATGCCAGAGGCATCAGTGGACAGATCAGCTACAGCCTGATTTGTTTGTGTGTAGTGAATAGTTTGGTGTTTGTACAGTACACAGCCCCTTGATTGAGCATGAATGCACAATGTGCAGCTTGAAGGCAGATGAGGTGGGACTTGGTGCTCTAATTAACCCATAGAGACCATCTTGGGGAAAAAAAAGCTGAGAGCTTGGCAGTTTTTTTTTTTCACTCTTTGTCTTTTGAAGTAGTGGCTGGTCCTTGTTTGTGTATATGCTGTGGCAGGGTAGACTGCATCCTTTCCCATCTCTCTTCCTCTTTTCTCCTTGCCTTTTCTTTGTCCCTACGGCTGTAGATGTGGAAGACATCAGTCGTTGCTGTGTCAGGCATCTGTACAAGAAAACAAGGCTGTCCTAATAAACTGAGTATGCGCTAAAGCTTGCACACGCACACACTTTTATTAAGGAAAAGTTTGCGTTGGTGGTCCAACAGGGACCCAGGTCAACAAGGGCGGTGTGGGGGGCTTGCTGCTGTAGCATCCCATACCAAAACTGCTTAGCTGGAGTGTCTTAAGTGAATATGAGATTTTGCTGAAATGATACCAGTGGGACAAAGTGATTGTGTTCTAATTGAGGAATTCCAAAGGGTTGGAAGATGAGCATTTTCCAGAACTCGGCGTGTTTTAATCTTGCCTATCAGCTCCTCTTGGAACAATATTTGGAACAGCTCTCATCACAAATTAAACTCTGCCTACATGTAAGGGACATGACTGGTACATCTGGGTCCCTTTCTGAATCTCTTTCCTCTTCAATATTTTTCAGAGTTGATGTGCATACAGTACCAGTCAGAAGTTTACATGCACTGATCATGGATAAGAATATAATATGCATTTATGCTTTTAATTATGCATTTCAACACTTCCTTTTTCATGCAGTTGTATTTAAAAACCACATTTAGTTGCAGAACTTTAAATCTAAGGTGGATTTTCTCTAATCCAAACAGGTTAAAATATACACAAACAGACTAAAATGTATAAATTTTATACCACTATTATTTGTATAAATGTCTCTTACCAAGTTGCAGAGAAACCACCTTCTATTTATAGCTATCAACAAGGTCTTGGTATACCTCTGGCTGGATATTTAAATATTATTCTAATCAAAAATGGTAGAGCTGACTTAAAATGGTCTGTTTTCAGTATGGACCTTGCTATTAAGGATCATTATTTCATAATAGCGTTGAGGCTGGAGCTATTCCAGACGTTTAGGGTTAGCTTCCTTTATCTAAAACCAGTTGTTTCGATGTGTGTTTGGGATTGTTGCCAGGTTGAAACACCTAGCTATGCTAAGCTTTCATTGATTTGATTCAAAATGTGACCTCAATAAAATATTGATTTGGATGTTTGTGAACAATCTTGAAATTACCAGTGTCTAACCTTATCAGCTGGACTATGCTTGAACACCAGGTAACTGCCTCCAGGGCTGCGAGTTAAATAACGGCGTGGACTGAGAAGTTGTCGACCAAGAAAGAAGCCCCTGCCTCTTCAGCACGACTAAAATTTACAGCTTCCCACAACAACTCATAATGCCTTCTGGATAAATGGTTCATGGGCTGACAAGACAAATATTGAGCGTTTCGATCACAGTGACCAGAAGATTGTTTGGAAGAGTCAAATTGAGGTCTTTCAAGCATACCAACTAACAAGCACAGTGGTTGCAGCATCATCCAGCCGGTTTGGGACTAGTTTTGGAATGGATAAAGCTGGCTAATATTAGGCTCTGGGATGGACTTCCCGAAGTTCCGACCTCAGCCTCTTATTTGAAATGTATAGACTTTACTTAAAAGCTAGTCAGGCGACCAACCAATTTAAACAAAGTTCTGATCATGGTGATCAGTTGTCCAGCAAAAGTTATGTCAGGAGCTTGTTTATGGCAACAGAAGGTGTGTTGTTTCTCCAGAGTTTGCTAAGGGATGTTATCCCAAGTATTAGTGGAGGTGCTTGCACACATTTCAGCTAGTCTGTATAATTCTGACCTATTTTGGATAGACAGTGAATTCAAACTCTTGCACTCTTGAAAATTCATGGTAGTTTTTTTTAATCATCAGTTCAGGGTTAAAAAAAAGAAGAGTCAAATGAATCCATAAAGACCCAAAATTAATGACAATCATTCCTGAGAGTTTTTAAGTTCGGACCAGCAGTGTAAATTTCTTTGTTGTTCCACATGAATTGTCATTGCAGGGTTTGAAATTTGAACTAAGGATTTTGTGTGCTTATGTGATTTTAGCGCAAAGCTATTTCATTTGCTAAGCATTGTTCATTTCCTCTGCTTCAATCTCTTGTCTGGTTCAGATTCTCTGAATGGAAAAATCTGTCCTGGCTGTAAACTACACTTAGAGCAGAAAACAGTGAAGTTTGTCTTTTTTAATATGAAGTGTCTTATTGCTGCTGTTCATGAGTTTCTCGTTTCCTCTTGCCGCAGGCAATAGAAATAAATTTGACAAAAAGCAGCAGCATCTTGGCTCTATGGATTGGGAGCAGGGGCTTTGACTGCAGAGATGTTGGCTCTAGCTTTGATTCGAGTTCTCTCAGACTGAGCAGGTGTGGGAGTTGGTTTGTCAATTCATTGGTTATGCCTCAGGGATGATCTCATTTTGAAGAAATGAAATGCTCAGAAATTAAGAAGTTGGGTCATGAAAAGGAAATCAATCTACAATCCCAGAAGTGCTCAGTGCATTGGAAGTTAAAGCTTTGTTTCACTCAATTTTCCAGTGTTTGGCTGCTTTATGCTAGTTTATTTTCTATACATGTGTGTCATAATAGCTTGCTTCTACAAAACAAAAGGTAACCTAGTTGCTGTCGGTTACCTATGGCAAACATTTGATCACTTAATTATGCAAAACTGAATGGACAATTTGAGCTCAATATTAACCAAATAGTGCTGTTTGATTTTTTTTTTTTTCTCTCCGTAATTACCCAACCTTGAAGGAGATTAACAAACTCTGATGCTTCTCAGAGTGGGTGCACGGACAGTGAAAAAAGAGAGGGAGAAGAAAAAAGCCCCAAAGACTTTGTGACAACCCTTGTTAAGATATTTCATGTCACGGGACCCTTCTTCTTTGATCGCTGCCCGCCCCCCTTTTTCCCCAGCTCATTCAGTCCTCTTCACACACCACTGTCTGACTTTAATCTCTTGAACGTTCTTGCCTCCTTACACTCACTCTCATCACAGGTTCCCCTTTCTTATATCCTCCTTCGGCTGATCATTGAACCCTTGTCATGCTCTCCTTTGCTTCATCTGCTTTGACAGTTTTTGGATTGTGCTGGACAGCTCAGACTGCATAAAACTGAGTGAGTCAGGCACCTGCATCAGTCGTGCTCTTATTTGGGAGGAGGGGGGAGGACAAACCCCTAGAAAAAAGAAACTAAATCCAGGATCTACTGCTGCCATTCCTTATGCTTCACCAGTCCATCAGCAGCACTTGTCAGAAGTACTTGAAGCAGCATCTTTCTGACATTGAACTGTTTGACGTGTCCTTGGCAGACCCGGATTGAAGTATGTAATCTTGTTTCAGCATTCTTTTATCGCTCCTGAAAAGTTAGAAGTCCAGCTGACTTGACTGACTGTCCCCTCATTCCAGGGTTGACTCTCTAGTACATAAACACGTGGCTCCGAGCAACTCGCTACTCTTGAACTTTGCACTGGCTGACTGACAATACAAGCTACTCTAACATACTAGTATATTGCATCTGAATGTGTTTATTTTACTCTAGACATATACAATAATCAAGGTATACCAATATTTTAAAAACTCCTACATTTTGTCATACCTACAGTTCCATGTCCTTTAAATGAAATGCCAAACTTGCTGAAGTTCATGGCATCGAAACTAAAGGAACACCATCCATCACTCCAGAGTTAGCAAGCTGCAAGCAACTGCAGCAGCCGGCTGCCGTCAGGCTGCCTTAAGCAGATAGTCTAATTAACAATAAAGCTAATTAACAAGATGTCAGAAAAGTGTGGGTTAATCCTAATCAATATCATCTTTGCAATTTTATATTCTATAGTTATTTACAGTTCATTGTAGAAATATATTTAGCAGAAATATATTTAGCAATTAAAGTTTAAACCTGTTTTTATGAAGCACAGTCTCTGTGTTTAAGTTGGGTTGTTTTTTACTGTTTATTTTGGAGCAATACAAATCTACTTAAAATTGATGAATAAATAGGATTACAACTGTTAAGGACCATTATTTATATGTGTGTGTTCTGTTTAACCTCAGTTATGTAAATGGCCTGCACAACATTACATGCTAGCAGTGTTCTTTATTTTTTAGGAATTATGCTTTTTTAATATTATACTCAGTGTATGCTTTAACCCTGGAGGGGTTTTTTCTTTCTGCTGTGCAATCTTTTCTTTTTTTTTCCTCCATTCTTGCCCTCTTCTTGAATAACCTGTGTTGGTCATCAATCACTATTATAATATTAATTGAGGATTAATTTAAAAAAGGATTCAAGTGAAATAATGTGGTAAATTTAGCTTATTTTGTAGCTGCTTCCCCCAATTGTTTCTCAAATACTTATTTTACCAAACGCATCATCCTTTTTTAAGCGACATGTTGGTCTTGGTCCCTGGCTGTTCTCATTCTATAAAAACACTCAGTATGAAATTGTTTTTTTTTTTCTTTGTTTCTTTCAAATTCCAGGGCTGGTTAAAAGTATTAATAGCATATTTAACAAATGAGTTAGCCTTCGTTGCCACTAGTTTTCATCTTCTGTCAGTTGATGGATGGGGAATACCCCAGCCATTTATTGAAACAATGGGATGTTCTAATACAGTAATTATAGATGTTTTCAATATTTTCTAACCCTCCCTAGTCAATCAATCTAAAAAAGTCAGGTTAAATTTCGACTGTTGTGAGACATTGGATAAAAAAATCAATGCATTTAAAGGGACATATAATACCAAAAACACTGTTTTTTTAGAAGAGGGTCTTTTACTTAATGCAGACCATGCATGATGCAAGTGTTATGTTAAACTGCTGATTCAAGGTAAGTGATGTCAAAACAACCTGTAGATTCTGAGACTGCTAGCTAAAAGGCTTGAGTAAGAAATTTTCTAAATAAAGGTCATTGTAGAGAATATTCATATGCCTGCTGGCACACTAGGTTACCGAGACAATCTTCAGATGTTAGAAAATTAAAAAGCATTGATAGCATTTTGTTTTGTCATCTTAAAGATGGTCGTCCAGGAGTATTGTGGTGTCAAAGCCTATTTTACATTAGTTCTTACCCTTTCGGAGAGCACTGGCCAAAGCTTTGGCCACAACGAAAAGCTTCTTATCTCACCTTTGAGCACTTTATTGATGTTCGTCTTTCTCACATCCAGAGCACCATGTTGTTCAGTCCAGCAGCAGTCACAAGTCATTTAAACTCCAAGGTCTCTGCTTCTCTACACAGTAATTCTTTGACTCAATCACATTGAGGGGGTTTGATGACTCATCGTGCAGCAGTCCTCATTCTGCAGTGCCAAAATTACCCTTTGTTCAATTGTTTATGCTACTGTATATTTATACACGTGGACAAAATTGTTGGTACCCCTTGGTTAATGAAAGAAAAACCCACAATGGTCACAGAAATAACTTGACTCTGACAAAGGTAATAAGGAATAAAAATTATATGAAAATGAACAAATGAAAGTCAGACATTGCTTTTCAAACATGCTTCAACAGAATTCTTTTAAAAAATAAACTAATGAAACAGGCCTGGACAAAAATGATGGTACCCCTGAAAATAATGTGACCAAAGGGACATGTTAAATCAAGGTGTGTCCATTAATTAGCATCACAGGTGTCTACATTCTTGTAGTCAGTCAGTGGGCCTATATATAGGGCTACATGTAGTCGCTGTGCTGTTTGGTGACATGGTGTGTACCACACTCAACATGGACCAGAGGAAGCGAAGAAAGAGTTGTTTCAGTAGATTAGAAAGAAAATGATAGACAAGCATGTTAAAGGCAAAGGTTATAAGACAATCTCCAAGCAGCTTCATGTTCCTGTTACTGCAGTTGCACATATTCAGAAATTTAAGATCCATGGGACTGTAGCCAAACCTCCCTGGACGTGGCCGCAGGAGGAAAATTGACAAAATGACGAAACAAAGAGACTGATAATACGAACGGTAACAAAAGAGCCCAGAAAACTTCTAAAGAGATTAAAGGTGAACTTCAAGCTCAAGGAACATCAGTGTCAGATCGCACCATCCGACGTTGTTTGAGGCAAAGTGGACTTGATGGGAGACGACCAAGGAGAACACCATTGTTGAAAACAAATCATAAAAAGCCAAACTGGAATTTGCCAAACTTTGTGTTGACAAGCCACAAAGCTTCTGAGAGAAAGTCCTATGGACAGATGAGAAAAAAATTTAACCTTTTGGCAAGGCACATCAGCTCTATGTTTGCAGACGGAAAAATGAAGCATATGAAGAAAAGAACACTGTCCCTACTGTGAAACATGGAGGAGGCTCTGTTATGTTCTGGAGCTGCTTTGCTGCATCTGTCTTGAATCTGTGAAGGTATAATGAAATCTCAAGACTATCAAGGGATTATAGAGAGAAATGTGCTGCCCAGTTTCAGAAAGCTTGGTCTCAGTCGCAGGTCATGGGTCTTGCAACAGGATAATGACCCAAAACACACAGCTAAAAACACCCAAGAATGGCTGAGAGGAAAACATTGGACTATCCTGAAGTGGCCTTCTCTGAGCCCTGACCTAAATCCTATTGAGCTTCTTTGGAAGGAGCTGAAACATGCCGTCTGTTAAAGGCACCCTTCAAACCTGAGACAACTGGAGCAGTTTGCTGATGAGGAGTGGGCCAAAATACCTGCTGAGAGGTGCAGAAGTCTCATTGACAGTTATAGGAATCGTTTGATTGCAGTGACTGCCTCAAAAGCTTGTGCAACAAAATATTAAGTTAAGGGTACCATCATTTTTGTCCAGGCCTGTTTCATGAGTTTATTTTTTAAAATAAAAATGTTGAAGCAAGTTTGAAAAGCAATGTCTGACTTACATTTGTTTATTTTCAAAAAATGTTAGTCATTATTACCTTTGTCAGATTCAAGTTACCCACAAGGGGTACCGACAACTTTGTCCACATGTGTATATTCTTAAAAAATGCTTTAAGTTACTACTAACTATATGTCCTCTAAAGTTTAGAGTAAAATTTTCTTCGCATTTGATGCTGCAGTCAGGTACGATCTTTGCATTTCCGAAACTTTATACATCGGGAAATGATAGGAAAACAATGTGATTTTTCCTAAGTCTTGAAAGTAGATCAATATATACCCTCTCAACAGTGTGATAAATAACTTACACATAGCCTTATTGATACAATATGAATTAAGATGGTGAGTAGCAGCCAGATGGTTTTTAATAAATGCACCTAAATAACTAATGTGCTGTAGAAACAGACATTTTAGTGCCTTGCAGATCTATGATGATTCAGGCTTGGCTTAACACATCACAAGGAGGAAAGACATCCAGAACATTGTCTGATAACACAGGTCTTGCTACTGGTACCTTTGGAAAGACTGCAGTTATTTTCAGACACCTTAGTTTTAATTTTTCTCGACAGGCTCCATTGCTTTTTAAAGTAGATCCTCAGCAGGGTCGTTTTTCCCCAGTGTTGAACTGTGAAGTGTTCAGAAAAAATATCAAGCTCAGACAGACTTCAGAGACTCAAAAAACCCCAGTAAACATTTTTGACAGAGATGTAAAAAAGGCCCTTTTCCTTGTCAGTGCAGTTTGTCTACAAAATTGCATCTAAACAAACTAATCCATAACAGATCATGATGGACAACACAATGTGACAAAGTGAAATTTTTCTACACTAATGCATGGCAGTGTTTGGAGAAAATCCAACACCGAAACGGCACAAATGACTGATGCAACCTAGCAAGCAAAGTAATGGAAGGCTGATATTTTTGTTTTGTTGTGCAGCCACCAAACCTAAGCCCCTTCAGGCATTGAGTCACAATGAATGCTTCTGTTTACCATAGACCTAGAGACTTGTGTCTAATGGTTTGCCTCCATGCATAGAAATAATGTTCTAAAGAAAAGCTTTATATCTTCGAATGTGACTTTTGAGGAAAATAAAATCACCTACACTGGTAGACAAGGTATGAATTAGTGTGCCATTCATTCGATGGCATTGATGTAACAAAGCATCGCGCAGTTTGTACAATAATGTTATTTGCTTACTGCTGTCCTCAGTGGTCAAGATAAAACCCAGTCTGGTAACTTCAGCAACTAAGGACTTTCTGAGGTCATTCCGACCAATGGTTACAGAAGAGGTTTAGGCTAAATGGTGGTGTATAGCTTTTTAGATCAGTGGTTTAACTCTCATGTGCCATGCTGCAAATTATCAACACATTCAGTGAGAGAACACATTGCTTTACAGCCAGAGTGTCAGTGGGCACGCAAGATGTGGGGGCAGCGTAGTTTGTGTTGGCAAGTGTGAAAGGACTGGGATCACAGCGATGGGACATAATAGCCTACAGGGTCATCTCGATGGGAGAGGTGACCCATGTGGGACATTATGTTGTTGGAAAAGATGGACTAGGCACTATTATGCACTTTTAATTCTCTGGCTTCATCCAGAATACGTGATTTTTTTTTTTTCTTGTCTCCGTGGTTGGTTAGTTTGTGATTTACTATAACATGATGATTTGTCTGCTTTGAGTGTGTCTTTACTCCTGCTGTCATCTTTCTTCTCAGAGTTGTATGCACAAACTGAACCACCCACACAAAAGCAAAGCGCTGACAGAGGCTTTTTCATATGGCTAACAGATTACATAATTTGATTCTCAGTGCTCTGTGCACATCCTTGCTCACACAAACTTGGTTGCAGATGGAAGGACGCGCTGCCACACGTGCGCACACCATACTCTCACTGTCTCTTTTCTGCTTACTCAAACATGCTTTGAGCCTGTGCACACTGTGCACACACACTCCTACAGACATACATTCTCCAGGGACACCACTCCCCACTTTAGTCGGCAAGCTGGACCCTTATTGCCCGGAGGCAGAGACGGAATGGCAAAGAAAGAGATCAGTAGACCCACTGGTGTGTGTGTGTGCTGTTTACACCCCAACTCCCAGTTCTCTCTGTCTTCATCTTCCTTTTTCCCAATTCTGAACAGCAAATTCAGCAGTCTGTCAGCTACACTCACAGACCTGCAAAATCACACACAAATATTCCTTCCATCTTTATCAGCTTCATTCACCATCTGACTGTGCAACCATGCATATTGGAGTTACCTGCAAAGTCAAGGACACAAACCTTTTTATTTATTTATTTATTTCATAAGCAAGAAACTAAGACACCCTTAATGACATCTAAGCAGTCTCACCTTTTGCTTCCTGAATGATGCATTTACATGAGTTGCTGGACTACATGCTGATGTTTTAAATGTCATCTGAAAAATGCATCAAGGCACAAGGACATCAGTCCAGTCCTGAGGAACAAGCATAGACTCAGAAGTAGGCCTTTTGGTTTAGTCATTCGTGCATATGTGGAGTACCTGGTCTGTTTTCTTGCTACTTGCTATTTTGTCCTCAACTGCTTTCATCTTCTCCCTCTGAATAAACCTGATCTGTTTTAACTATTTTTGGGAACGTCTGGAGAAATGGCATAAAAATGCTCAAATTTCACATGTAATCTAATTTTATAATTGCAAAATATTTTATATTAAACCCCCTCTGTATTTTGGTGGTTTTGATCCCCATTTAAGCCAGTGGCAGATTATAACCCATGATCAAACCCAAATAAGTATAAGCAGAATCATGCTGGTAGAACATTTGAACACATAAAAATAGTTGTTTTTTTTTTACAATAGACTGAATAGAAAATAGAAAATCCTTTAAATCGAAAGTTGTCAGAGGAGGCATGTAATCTCCCTAAGGCAGTCACCTTTTAATGCATGATACTTGACTTTTTCAGCTACAAAATACCCAAAACGTCTAAGATACAAAATGACGAAGAGGCGAAACTGAGAATTTGTCCTTCGCCATCTGTTTCTCCTTCTTGTTTTTACATGCAAATATGACATTTTTCTCAGAATTTGATTAAGAAGATGCTAAAACATTTACTCTTCACATTTTCATCCAGCTTCAGGGCAGCTCTCTTATAGTTTTAATTAAATCATGGATGAACCAAGTCAGAGTGTAATATTCACAATTGTGCTAAAAATAAGGTGCAGGCAATTTATAGTCATTTACAAACACTTTGACATTTTTCAAGGCCTGTGCTTGGAGCCACGCTTAACTCTATTTAATGTGGGTTGCCACTGAAGCATTCCCTCTTTACATTCTCCCGTGCCTTTACTTCCTTTGCTTCGGTCTCTTGTCTAATGAAATGCTAAATATTTGTTTCTTGGGGGCATCATTTAAATGTTCTCCTTGCTGGTTAGATTTTTAATGCTTGTTCTCCTTAATAAATAATGGCTGTATCATATGCAAAGCAGTACAATAAGATCACACTGATTTTGCATCACATATCTTTTAACATCTAGAAGAAAGGTGTATGTGTTGACATGGGTAAATAAGCTTTAAGAATTATGCTTTTCAGTTGTAGTTTTGCTGATATGGAGCACCAGTGGATCGACTTATCGTTATTGATGACATTTGGCCGGGTAAAGCATTCGTTGGTGTCCAAATTCTTGCCAGCGGACTGAAGAGGTCATGCTTATTAGGTATATAATAATAAGAAAAAGTTTTTAAATATGGAAATTATTTTAAAGTGATTCTGGTCTTACAAAAATTCTGTCTTCTAACAATACAGTAAATGGTTTCAGAAAATATTTTCTTAAAATGAGCAAAAGCAGTTCTGTGTTTTATCAGCACAGAACTGTTTGAAGAAGTAGATCTGTTAGCTGCTAGGAAACAGAAGAGGCCAGTCTACTTTTAGCAGTGGAAGGAGAGAAGTTTTACTGTATTAGCTGGTGTGGGCACAAACGCCTCATCAGTTGTCTTTATTACCTGCACATAGACACATTGTCAGGCTGTTTCTTGGTTGAGCAGCCAGTTCTATTCCTAAATGAATTTGCTTATTCTTTCTCCTCTGTTCGCCTTCCGCCTGCATCCCTCGTGCTTCATCCTCTTTTGCATTTCTCCCTATTCAACCTGTTTCCTTTTTCATTTGCTCTTGCTTCAGTACCTGCACACTATCAACCCCTATTCTTCTCCCCCCCCCATCTTTAATTCAGCCTTTGTGTGTTTGTGGCTCCCTTTTCCCAACATCTCCTTTTTACACTTTCACAATCTAAGCCCTGAATTAGGCATCCTATTTATTAATCTGCTTACCTTCATGTGCGCTCCAATGCTCTGCCGCGAACAGACTACATGAGTGCGTTCGGCTTATAATGCATTATTAGTTTTAATCTTTGTTTCTTTCATGGGAATGTTGAAGAACAGCATCTAAATGGTTTTTCTAATCTGTGCGTTTAACTCGGCTTGCTAACTGTCCATCCATCCATTTGTCCAACCATCCATCTTTCAGCCTGTCTGTCCATCCATTCTTCAGTCCATGTAAGTGTAAAGTTTAAAGATTTTTTTTTCCTCATGCTGTACATTACTGTTTATTGTCATGCTGTTTGGTAAGTTTAAAGTTTTATAAGATAAATTTGAATTGTAAAAATGTGGAACAAATGTTTTGTTGAGCTCCAATTTCAGTGGGAATGTCTCGCTGCTTAGCATAATGAAATTCAGGCTGTGTTTAGACTCACTTTTAGAATTGGTCTTAAAAAGAATAAATCAGTACGAGAGAGATAAAGGGCTTTTTAATGCACGTATTTACATAAAGGCATGACATAGACATTTGTTCAAATACAGTTTTTATCCTTAATCTCTAATTTCACTGAAGGCAAATGTGTTTTTAACAATATTGGCTATTTTATATAAACTAAATCAAAACAACAAGCTGGTAAAATCACGCACCTTGTTATATTTGCATTGTGAATAGTCTACAGTGCGTCTTGGCTGATTAGTTTACCCTCATTATAAGAAAAGATAGCTGAAGTTTGGTTGTTGGAGTGTTAACAGGTCTTTGAAGTTACATGGGAAGAAAACATATCAATGTTTGAGAGATCTTACTGAGTTTTTAAGAGTTTTTGTCCGATTTAGGTCAGACTGTTTCAGCTCGTTGCTTTATTGCCTGCAGAAAACACTCTACATCTAGAGAATGGGACTACTCTGTTAGTTTTAGGTGTGTGTATTTGTGCATTTTAGAGCCGCTGTCTTTTTCTTTCCCCCCTCTCAAGCCTTAGGGAGAGACAGTTATGTAATCAGAATCTCGTCATCCTTGCACTTGAGATTCCCACTGTTATGCTAGGCTCCTTTCATACCTTTTCCTGTTCCTGTGCAGTATAAATCATGTGTTTGCTGCCTGTCCTCCTTTATCATTTCCTTTATCTTCTGATGTTTTAGTTGGGGGTTCCCAGAGAACTTTGCATAATTTCAGTGTAGAGGCACAAAAATGGTTGTATGTTTGGTTAAAAGAGAATAGGAATCTTAAGCCCACACTTTCTCTTGAGTTCCTTAAATTGGTTTGTGTTTAGGTTAGAACATATTTTGCAAAACATTGAATTGTATAACAAAGTTTGTCAACAAATGCAAATTCTCATCCCAGCTAAATATTAAAAATTAGTTTATTGCTGTGTTAATATTCTCATACAGTGACTTGCAAAAGTATTTATACTTGAACTTCACATTTTGTCACCTTGCAACCATGATCCAACCACAGTTTCATTTATTAAGATTTTTTCTGACGGTTCAACCTAAATCCGTGAACAAGGTCTTTCCCGTTCTTCTTTGCAAAACAGCTAAAGCAGTTTCCAAGCGTTATCATGGATTCTTGATTAGAGTTTTTGTTTGGACTTTGACTAGGCCATTCTAAGACATAAAAATGGTTTGATCTAAGCTGCTCCGATGTAGTTAGGGCTGGGTTTTTTTTAACCTTTATTTAACCAGATAGGTCAGTTGAGAACTAGTTCTCATTTGCAGTGACCACCTGGCCAAGCAATACAAACGAAGAACAAAAGAATATTAGACACAGAATTAAGAAATGAATGAAATACAAAATGCATATGTACAGATGGTGGCATGTACTGAAAGTGACAAATGGTTAAAGCAGGTGCAGTTGTCCTGTGCTATTGATTGGAAAGAGTCTTTGAAGGCGGAAAGTGGAATGAATATGCTGATATTTAGAGTGTGTTGTAGCTGATTTTAGTCAGTTGCATCATAAAACTGGAAAGAAGGGTGACCAAATTATGTACGGGCTTTGGGAGCAAGAGACTGATAAGGCTAATAGAGCTTGGACTGCAGTTTATGCTGCAAATGTTAAGAAGGGACTGTAGATATAACAGGGGATTTCCCATGAACGTTTTATAAATGAAAAGGTACCAGTGGATTTACCTATGAGAATGGAGTGGTGGCCAACTCAGGAGGAAGCAGAGATGGCAGTGGTGAGTGTTAAATGAAGTTCCAGTAGCAAAGCAGATAGCAGCATGGTAGATAACATCCAGTTTGTGGAGGAGGGATTTTGTGGTTGACCTGTAGATTATGTCACCGTAATTCAGGATAGGGAGCACTTTCATTTTGACCACACACTACAAGCTGACCAGCTTCCCTGTCCCTGCTATAGAAAAGCATCCCCATAGCATGATGCTGCTACACAAAATGGACTCCTTGTGGCTTTCCTATGTGAATAATGGATCTCTGAACCGATTCGAGAGTTGGCTTGCCACCCCTTGGCTGCTTCTCAGATTAACACTCCTTGCCTTGCCTGTCGGGTTAGGCGGACAACTTTGTCTTGTTTGGTTGCAGTTTTGCCATATTGTTTCCAGTGTTTCAATGATGGACAGAGCACCGCTTTGTGAGATGTTCAGTTGGTTTGCTTTCTACCCTAACCCTGCTCTAAACTTCTTCACATCCTGACCTGTTCGCCGTGTTTCCTGTTTTTCATTGTCGTTTGTTGACTGTTCTCTAACAAACCCCTGAGTCCTTCCCAGGCCCGCTGAATTTATAATACACAATAAAATACAATATACTGCACACTAAATACAGTCCACACACATGGATTCTGTTTACCAATTATTTTACTTCTGAAGGCAATTGGATGCACTGGATGTTATTCAGGGAGATCAGAATAAAGGATCCTGAAGAAATATGCCCACCACAGATTTCAGATTTTTTTGTAAAAAAATAAATCTTGATAATGATGATTCATTTTCCTTCCATTTCACAATTCTTTGTTAGTTGGTTTATCACAAAAAATCCCAACCAAGTACTTCAAAGTTTGTGTGTGTAATGTTGCACAATGTAACAAAAGTGGAGGGATCTAAATCTTTTGCATGCTGCTGCAGATGTGATTCCTTCCATGCTGCGATGGGATCATATGAAGTATGTTTTGACTCAGCTAAACATTTGAAACCAATCATTTTTATAATATTTGAACAAAAAAAACACAAATTTCTTATTTTATAGTAGGAATAAACTTTAGTCAAAATTAGAAACATAAACCCACAACTTTCTTTGGCAATCTGCTGGTGTCTAAAAGAATGTGACCCCTAAATATATTTAAAGAGAAATTTCTGAACATCTCACCATTGTCCTGTCTGAAAAAAAAAGCGATGTACAGGAGACACGTCAGACATTTGAATCACTATACAGACACAACATGTTTGAAGTGATTCAGAGACTTCAGCTACGTCAGATTTTGTCTTTAGTGCTGTTCTTCTCCTTTCTTTATTTCTTGCTCTGCCTCCTGTTTTTCTGTCTGCTCTTCAACGCTGCCATATTAATCAGCATTGCCTCCCCTGCCTCGCTGCCACAGTCAGCGATCAGAACTCATCTGCAGAGAAAACGCAATGATGCCACCCTGTAAAAACCTGTAGCCATGGTAACTGTTGGCAACACACATAGCCTGTTAATTACTGAGCTGATTAATTGCTTTTTAATTGCATACTTAGACAAAATAAACTTCTGTCCCCATTCCCTTCTTTGTCCCTTAAACTCTTCAGTAATTTCCAGTGATCAGCTGGAGAGTGCCCTCTCAATGACGATGGTCCCGTTGAGCTGAAAGGCATTTTATAGATGAGGGCTGCAGAAAAGAGTAGCATGGGAGACACCATGGGCTTAAAAATGCAGCCCACTATAACTATGCCTGCTTAAAGGCAGGTGGGCACATTTCTATGGAGCCCAACTTCACCTATGTCTTCAAGGTTATAAGAAGGACTTTTGATTAGAAAGCCACTCAATCTGGTAGATGTCGTTTCACATTTTTTGAAGGAAATATATTAAAAATATGAATGCTGAGCTGACATTTTAAACGATCTGATATTAGCAGTTGGGATGATTAGAGCGTCTAGCATTACTCAAACGGCCGTCTCTCTGTGTATGCCCTTGAGCAGGGTTTTCCAAAGTGCTGCCCGTGGGCCATTTGCGACCCTCTGAGTGATTTTCTGTTTCAAGACGGGTCCTAGAAAATAGTTTCTTTTTGAATAGCTTTTTCCTCTGAATTCATTTTAAAACAGCCCATTAAAAAAACAGCAGTTCAATTTCAAACATGTTAACTTCGTAAGAACTTCTGCACCATAAAATGTTACTGATTCAATCTGTATTTGATCAAGCTGGAAATTGACCAGTCACCGATGATTACTCAGTGCATCTCTAATAAGTAATCATGTTTTTTTATTATTATTCATTCCATTGTGCCCTGCCAAAGTGACAGTAAGAATAAAGATTTCATTTGGTTGATCACCCAAATACATGCGACATCGGAGGGCAAGCAGTCTGTAGTAATTATAGTACACAAACCCAAATCAAGCAACTCTGCTTATTCTTGTCTCTCTCTATACCTTCCCACTTACTTTCAGTAGCAACTCATTATTAATCACGGTTATGGTGACAGTTAGTACTTAGAAGATGTTTCTTTTTTCTGACATGTCTTTTCACTCACCCCCACCCCTCTGCTGTTTCTCAGCGGTCGTCTAAAGCTTTGAAGAATGAAAATCTCAATTGTGTTCTGTCGTGCTTGGAGTGGTGAACTTTAATTGCGTGCTTATTCCCCCCCGTTCTTATTTTTTGATTTTTATTGCTGTGATCTCTCTGTTTTGATCATGTTTTAATGACTGCAGATAGACAGTCACCGCTCCGGGTAGAAAAACAGGTCACTTGATGTAAGGCTCCATATGCCCGAGTGACCGCCTCGAGGGACAATGTGTGTGGTTTCTGTGTGTCTTACTGTGTACAGCGCCGTCTGGTCCTCCATACCAGCGGAGGAGGGTGGCACCTATAAGCACGTTAGCACAGGTACAGGTTATTTTTGTGCATCGCTTTGATTATACACCCATTTGCTCTGTTTCTATGGCAACCTTATGCTCCCCCTCGGTTCTCATGTTCATAGCACCCATCTCTGACAGGTGCAAATTAGAGTTTGATGCTTATTGCATTTTGTCTGCATGTCGACAGAACTCGTTCCTCCTACAGCTGATAAATACATATTTAGGAAGATCAATTTGTGTCAGTTTAAAAAACGTTGCAAGTAACCAGCATTATAGCCTTAGGTTGAATTTGAGCTCCTCACTGCTGTGTACGTGTCTGTTTGCCTGTATGTGAGTTTGGCAGGATAAGTGGAGGTCACATTAGGCGTGTAAGCTGGGGTTGAGTAGCCTCACTGCCTGCCTGCTGCCTCTTTGATGGGAGAACATCTGTTGGCTGTGATATGAAGCTGGTGAGGATCTCTTCCTTTCTCCTTCGCTCCTTTGCTTGCTCCGTGGCCTCTGTTACAAATTCCCCAGCTGCTTCCTCCCATCTTCTAAAAAAAAACGCCATGTCCCCTACCACCTGTGCAGTTTTAATACATAATTTATCTGCTAAAGTAACCATATCTGAGAGACTCAGCCCTCTGTCTGTCTTCTTAATTCAGCCTGTTGGCTAAATTAAAGGTTTTAAATTCACTATGTCTAAACTGTAGAAATGTGTGGTTTTGGGAAAACAAAACGGGTAAAAAACGAACAAATTAAAAGATTTCTAACACGACTTTACCAGTAGCAAAAAAACATCTCCTCTAAATTTGCCTGGTCTGAGTCGTCAACTTGTTTTACTGTGTTTTAACATTCATCCTGTTGCCTCTCCCTTATCAGTTACTACAAAGTTTAAGTAAATGCATTGGCATAACTTCAGGATTTTAGGACTATAGCTGCAGATAAAAAAGGTGTAGCATCTTTAAAAATTTGAAGTCTGAAATTGGTCATTTCATTCATTGGTCTGATTACATTTTAACTCAGAAACTACTATTTTATGCCAGAATTGCACAGCTTATCAGTCATCTCAGTGGAGTGGACCCATGTCTCTGAACAGGTAAACTAAGTTAGAGCTTTCACATAGGTGGAGCTAAATACAAGCCATTTCTTGAAGAAATCCTGTTAGAGGCTGCAAATGTTATTCGACTTTGCAGGGGAAGGTTCGCCAGCAGAACAGTGACCCTAAACATACAACAGGAGGTACAATGGATCAAAGTATGTTTGTGTTTAGATTGGTCCAGTCAAAGTCCGAAACTAAATCCAATAGAGAATCCTTGGCAAGACTTCAGAATTGATATTCACAAACACTCTCCATCTAATCTCATGGGTTGGAGCAATGTGTAGAGGAATGGGCAGAAATTTGGGTCTGTTGATATACAAAGCTGGTAGAGACATACCCCAAAAGACTTGCTGGTGTAATTGCAACAAAAGGTGGTTCTACAAAGAATAACCTTACGGGGACTGAAGACAAATACATTCCACAGATTTCAGATGTTTGTTAAAAAAAGATCTGAAAGCTATGTGTGTGTTTCCTTCCACGTCACAATTATGCACTACTTTGTGTTTGTGTGTCACATAAAATGCATGTTGAAAATAAACAGGGTGTGAATATTTTTATAAGGCTCTTTAATTGGTTAGATTTTGCTGGTGACTATTATTTTTTTCTTCTGTTAGCTCTGTGTAAAATCATAGTTAAAAATCATACATGTTTTTTTTTATTCACTGCTGATTGTGTATGAAAATATATATTAAAACAATCAATACATTTTTCTGTTTATCTGTGAAGAATCTTTTGATTTACTCCTGCTGTTGTAGTGGACATGAAAAACAATCCGTTTCTCTAAACACATTTTACTGCTGCAGTGTGATTTCAGTTTTTACTGTTTTAAAATAAGCCTGTCTGCAGCTTGATATGTTTTGTTACCAAGTCCTATTATGTGGCCTTGCAGATCGATAACCAGTCGTATTGTTATCTCAGTTTGACAGGAACGATGTTGCCAAGTTGTGTCTGTACATTAACTAGTTTCCCAAGGTCACAGCCATTGTGCCTTGTGTCTGTGTGTTTGTGAGCTAATCCCTATCTGAATGGTTAACAATCCTGTAATTGCATAGATTATGACCAAAACCTCGAATAGTAGAGAAAGAAATGACAGGAAATCTTCTTTCCAAAGTCGCCACTCCTTTAAATTAGTTTCATCCTTTTACTGAAACTGCTTAACCTGAGCCGTCAGGGTTAATGTGCAACATTAACAACCTTTATGAACCCCAGTGACGGGCCCTTTATGGTCTCAGAGGTTAATGTCTTTTCATTTTAATGTAACGGAATAACTTACCCATCCCAGTACCTGTCACTCAACTCAATGTCCAACCAATATTGGTAAGACATTTTCCCACAGGAAAGGTGTTCTATTTGAAGCAGACGTCATGGACACTGCAGTGACCAAGCAATTATTGTAAAACAGTCTGTAAATCAAAGTTCTAGGCCGTGGTAACATGCCTTTCAGTCTGTAAAGCTTACTGTGCCTTTGCGAGCTTCAAAGATTTACCTGAAACCAGCCTCTGATCACATTAGTCACTGGGAGTGAGTCATATTAGTTTGCAAATTTGGGGGAAATATAAATGTGTGAGGCATTCACTTTTCTACTTTGGTGTGCATAATTATTGAACTGACCTCATGATAATAGTGTTTTTTGCATTAAGAGAAATGCCCTTACAATCAAACACACACATTGCATTTTACCAACGATGTCTTTATTTATAACTCCTCTATAAATATTCCTTGTTTCTTCCAAGATACGTTTGTTGCATTTCTTTTGTGTTGAGGAAGTTTCAATTTGAACAAAACATTTTATTTTCTATATGATTATTCTGACTACTCTGGTCAGTTGTTTGGGCCACATGATGTTCCTGATCTTATTGTTGATCGGTGTTTATTCATGGACAGAGTTGTATAGTCTGCATTCTAATTATGGTAGTTGCGATGAGGAAAGCATCTCACTGAAACAGCTGTCTGTCTCGTTGATCATTCCTCGGATCTAATTGTTTAGTCAATATAGACAACATTGTTGAGGAAAAGGAAAACTGGGGTCTGCTTCACAAACCAGGATCACTAATAACATGACGCTATTGCTGTGGTTTTTTTGTTGTTTTTTTTTAAATGACCTCTTCTTTACTTAGCATGCCAATCAAATCCTCCTCCAGTCCTAGCTACAGTGATAGCTTTTTTAGATTATATCAGTAAGACGTGGAGGGAAAAATAGTTCTTTATCTAAAATGTGAGAAATGATCATAAATCAAAAATATGCTTTTCTGTAGTTTCTTAAAGCTGTGGATTTGTTTGATCACAGGCTGTAGATAGCAGTCTGGGAGTGAGACGTATTGCACTTCCTCCTAAATGTTGCATTTATAGCACGGCAGGTCAGGTAGCTGTCCAACATTATCTTGTGAAACAGAAAGTTCCTACTAGTTACACACAAATTGGTGGTTGCACCCCAGCCTAGGGGCTGAATCTTTCCACACAAGTAGGCATACAGCTCTTTGGTCCAGAGCACATCTGGCTGCAAGAAAGAAGTCACAGAAGCCATGATTGGCAAAGTAATACATTGAGACAAAATTGAATACCCAAAAGTCATTACAAATGCTGAAATGGCAAGAAACACAGATTCAATAAATGGTGAGAACATTATTCTACATGAGGATTGGAAGTTGGGGTTATAGATTAAAAGCTGTTTTTAACTTATAAATTTAATTTCAACTTTACAATACTTTCTTTTGATGTCATCTCCTGCTATGCTGTCCTGAAAATAAGGCTTAATCATTTACATCCATCAAGATAAAATTAATTAGAAGTAAATATAATCCCTTCTTTGTTGCTGCATGTAGCTTTAAGCCTTGTAAAGTGAATGAGAGTGAGATAGCTTAGAGACCAAAAAGAAGAAACAACTAAATTAAACAAATGAATCATTCTCTCTCAAACAGATTCATCAGGGACATAATGGGGCTACATTGATTAATAAAGTGCACTTTTATGCACTTTTTAGCACCGCCCTATTGATTTCAATTGTCCTCCATATCTGATTGCGTGATAAATTAGTAATAGAGCTATGTGAAAGACATGCAAGAAGATGGACCTAGGGGGACTTGATCAAATCTTTTCTGTAGTTGATCACTCGATGCTGTATTTTTGACGTTCACCCAGTTGAATTCCACTAAGTGGGGCAGATCTATTGTGATTGGAATACTTGCCTCCTCTGCAGGTGGTGTTGAATCGAATGAGTCAGCTGGGTATTGCAGCTGTCACTGCATTACTTTTGTTAGCACTGTCTGAGGGAAGATCAAGTCTCCTATATATATAAATGTGTTCATATCAAAAATGACTTTCTGTGTTTAACTTAATTTAATTGAACAACCAGAAATTTATTCTAGAAAACCTTTTTTATTCTACTGTTCGAAGTGCACTGTAGGCAAACGTTTGAGGAAAATTAAGCTATTATGTTCTGCTCAAACCCACAAAAATACATTGAGCAGATCATTTTACTTTTTCGTCTTCTCAGAGATCCTACCAGTTTGTTTCTGCAGCATGTAAAATATTACCTATAAAACGTATAGAGGGCAAGCAGAGTAAAGGACGACAAACGTTTGAGGTATACTAAAACGTGAACCTGAAACGCATGACCACAAAATGATCTTTTAAATAGACTGATTTAAACACATCAATTGGATCTCTACTGACTCTGTCATACATGCTACATACAACATCTCACACTCAATATTACGTTTAATCAATTTTCTCTATCACCCCTTTTTCACCACAACGTCTGTTCAATTTTCCAACTGTCTGGATATCCGTCTACTTGTGTTCCAATGTGTGAATCTATGCAGTAACACCTTTTCCCGGTCTTGAGGGACACTTTGTGCTCTTCAAACTAAAAATATTTCAATAAGTTGAGACCAAGCCAATTGGCAGAACTTATACAACTCCCTGAAGGACGAGCCCTTCACTTGCCCTGTTAAAGATCCGGCAACTTGACAGCCAGATAATAGCATTACTATTCACCAGCGCTACAGTAAAAGACCTCTACCCAAACTGCATCAGCTGCTGGTACATTTACCTGTTAAGGGGTTGTGAATTTACCATGCCAATCTTTCAACGCTTTCAATATGTGGCATAGTAGCTAGTGTTGGCTATTAAATTGCAGTTTAAAATAAATGTTAATAACCTTATTTGTAGGTATCAATATATTTCTGCACCATTTAATAGTTTTCGTCGCTGTTGAGTTTGAAAAAGCCCATGTTTAGTCACCTTTCACTTAAGGTTGGTGTAATCATTGAGGGGAGATAGAATCAATAGTACTAAATGTGTGTGGGTAGCTCCCTTAAAATGTGCCAAAATCTCCTGCAATGTTCTCATGGTATGTCACATATTTCACTTTTGTTGCAGCCTTCAGGTGAAGGAATGTCAGATTCAGATTTGTCCAGTCTAAAGGTGTACAATGACTTGCTACATAAATTGAAGTTCACTTGTGGTGGCGTGGGCTGCAGCTTTCAGTTTGCTGATTGTGCTGATCTAGCCTAACATCGGCGGAAAAGACCATCCCTAAGGTCAATGCTGGACGCCAGTGATCTGGTATGCGTAGTGGCAACAATATCTGGTGTCAGTCCTGGAACCATCCATAGCCCTAGAACCAATTTCCTTTATAGGTGATGGTTGACAATTTCAACTACATGTCCATCCTTGTTCATGGCAAGACACTAAAGACCCAGTTCCATCACCCTGTTCACTGCTTTTATGCCCTTAGCGTCTGCTGCAGTCAATTATTTACACAACGGAGACAGTATGATAGAGACAGATCAGTGAACCTTGTGTGCTGATGTCAACAGCATCAACAAGTGGAACCTAAGAATGTGGTCATGTTCAGTGATAAGTCTTGTTTTTTCTACTCCTGCCCAGATCAGCGGGATTCGAGAGAATCAAAGTATAGGATGATTACCCATGCAAGAACTCCTCCAAGATTAGCAAACAGCATATTTATGCCAAATTATCTAATGATGCGATCCCAATGTAGAGGGTGTGTGGCATGAGGCATGTTTCACTTAAAAGGCCCCCAAAATCCAGGAAGATTGTCCGATCAACTGACTATGCACAATTAGCAGAGTGAGGGATACCCTGCTATGAGATTTCTCTGGGTGGGAGACAGGATCCCATAACTCCATGCTCCGGGATGACAACTCTCTGCCCCAGAGAGCCAGGGTCACTGGGTATTTGACAGTACGTGGGACGGGAAGATGGAATTGCGGACCCTGCACCCGTGATTTTCTCATTATTGCCCTGTGAGTGGACGGGGCAATTCATCCAATACACCACAGCAAAGGTAAATTCCAAGTTACTTGTGGGAGCAATCCAGTCCATAAAGTTTTGCTGTTTGCCGCGTCCATCACACGGGATGGCACTGCACAAAACTCTATACAAGTCATCAGCGCGATGGCAGTTACCACCTGGATAACGGTCAGGAAAAAAAAGAAAAAACTATCGAAAAGTATATGTAATTGTAAGATTTTTCAGGTGCTGGCACTGGCATTAGTGCTTCGACTTCCTTTCGTCGTACATTTATGATCTTCACTACCTGACCCCCTTTTCTGTGTTCTTCAAGCATTCTCTGTGTCATTACATTTGCCTTCTGCCACATGTGTATTCTTGCTAGGTTTGTGTACAACCATCACTAGTTTGGTCCCTTGTCCTTCCGTCTTGCCCTGCATCCTTCATCATATCCCCTTCCAGGTAGAGGGGTTAAATAAGCGTCCCTCCTTTTATACTTTAATTTTTCTCTCCTTCGTCCCTTTCTTCTTTGTCTTTCTTTCATCTGTTGCTTGCTTCCTTCCTTCTCCCTTCTACATACATACAGATGTTGCAAATGCACCTTTTTATTTATATATGTGTATATTGTACATTGTAAATATGTATATTCTGTAATGCAAAAACAAAACCAAAGAGCAAAGTGTATCGGAGTCAAATTCGTTGTTTGTATGTACAAACTTGGCAATAAAGCTGATTCTGATTCTTTTCCTTCCTCGATAGAAACGGCTGCCATAAATTCATTCTGAACGTTTGTATTTTACATATGAAATGGGCAAATAGAACTAAGAACTCTGCAAACTGGAGAATGGAAAAATAACGTTTACATAGAAAATGTGTAGGGACTGTATGTCTTAGTAAATGTCATTGAGGTGGGAACTATTAGTGCACTATACAGTTAAGACTGCGTACGATTTAGTACAAAAAAATCGTAGGTGTATGTAAATGGATCTTTGACATCCTTGCGCCCGTACTGCACAGACTATACATATTTCTGTGGATAAAAGGCTGTCACCATGCAATACCCAAGCTGGCACTATTTTACCTGCTTGTGATCCCATCCCTTTGTTTTGTTCTTGTTTTTTTAGTGTGCCGACGGGGGTCAGCATTTTGTTTTTTAATTGCTTTTTTTTGTGTTTATCTAGCTACGCGGATACAACGATTATAAAACATTTGGGTCATATTGATGAACAATCGTTATTAGCCTGCGGTATGGCTGAGGATGATTCTACGATATTTTATCTGGTGTGATGCTCATATGTATGGGCTATATATTTCCCATACCTTTCGAAAAGCTTTTTAAATACTGTAAAATAAACACATACTGCTAGACATGGCGTGCCTTCAGCATTAAAATATTCAACACAATCCTGCACGGCTGCCATCCATTACTCACTGTTACATGCCCAAACAAATACCTCATGGCCAACCCTGTCCCCTCCCAAAACACATTCACAAGTGGTAACAAGATGGAAATAAACATTGGTTGTAAATATCGGCCCCGTTTTACTTAGGACTAACACCAGATGATACCGATGTTAGTGCAGATATGTCGTGCATACTATGACATGTTAAGTTACAGTCGTGTCAGTATGAAGGTGAAATGTTAAAATCCAGAGAAAACTCTATGCGCTGCAAAGAACCCTATAGAATCCAGACTACTGTAATCCGCGATCGACCACGATCCTTCCACCCGACGTAACGGAGTGTTCAACTGACAGTTCACTGTAATTAGCGTGACAGGGCATTCGCCTTGTCTTGTCTGAGTTGTGGGAGCTTTGACGTAGCTAGCTTGATGGTCCTCTGGGTAACTCGGTAACTAAATATTCGAACAATACAAAACACAACATCATCTGGTACTAAAGTTGAGAAACGATTGACTGAAATTATGTGGTTTCGGTACCACACAAGTATAACAAGAGGCTAAAGATAAAAATGGGAACACATTTGCCAAAGGGGAGACACAAAAGTCAAGTAACAAAATCATAATTTCAAGTCTGAAACAACTAAATTCATCATCAAAACACCGTGCCCATTCTCGTTCACGCATTTTATAATCATGCGATTTCTGATAAGTCATTTCTAGCCGGCATTAGCGGCAACCTTTCTCACCCTGATCACGGAGAAATAACTGGTCACTCTCTCAGGTGTAAGTGTGTTCTTCATTCTACAGTTGCCATGAAGGTCAGCTTAGCGTCTCCATCTATGTAGGACTTGTGTGTTCCTTTCAAATAACTTAAGTCTTAAATAGTCCTGTTGGTTTAGAGCCCATTTAGCTGGCATTCCTCATTCTCACTCATAGTCTGGGAGCTTCGGGGGATTGTTGTCTGTGGCTGTAGTGGCAGAGTCGCATACCTGCATTCAAGTGGAACAAACAGGATGGTTGGCTGCTCACGGAAGGTCATCAGCCCTGGGCACCGTGTGCGTGTGCATGAGTTTGTTTTTAACAACAAGATGGACTTATAGTGTCTCTAATGGTGCATTCAGACACGATGCAAAACAAGTTTTCATCCTTTTCTAATCTTTCTAATCACTAGTCTTTTAGCAGTTTTGGACACAATTAATGAATTAAATACAGAGCTCTTTGTTCTCTTTCACAAATGCTTAACAAAGAAAGCGGCATCTGTGGGGTGTTTCTTTCCCCACAACTGTTTTGCTGCAGACACAAGAATGCAAGCTAGATAAGCTGTTTGGGACACCTGGGAGCTGGAAAAAGTTAATGTTTTTGTTTTATGGGCTGTAGTCCAATGAGTAATACTTTAAAAGGAGCTATTTGTCTTCACATTGCACTGAAAACAAAAGGAGTAGAAATTACTTTTGTTGTCTCCTGTCAGCTACGAATTAAAAAAAAAATAAAATCTTTTCTGGCCCAATTGAAATATATCCTCTATTGCGATCGAGCATCATGTCATGCCTTGATCGCCAACACTTGCCACCGCTGTAAAACTGTTGCAGTGACGGCCACCAGACTAATGAACGGTGACACCTAATCTTTGTCATCCGTAATTGGTGCTGCAGGTTTGATTAAAAAGCCGAGTCATGTCAGCTCCCTCGGAATGTGGGAAGCATGTTTATAACCGGACGCAGTGGGTTCCAGGGTTTGTAAGCGTGCTTGAAATGTGTGCATACGGCTGCATATGCTTGCTATGCTAATATTGCACACACCTGCCTGGTGCTGAACAAAAACAAATCCTGGTTGATCTAGGGCTTTGTGAAGCGGTGGCTGCGTTTTGCTCTTCGTTAGCCTTGTTTACCCTCAATCCCTGAAATTTCAGCTTGTTTATTCCTCATGCTTCCCTGCTCTTCCTATTTTTTGCATATTTATTTCTTTAGAGCATTTTGGGTGAAATCAGTAATTTAATGTGATTTTTCTCATTTTGAAATTGGCCAACTTAAGTGAAAGCTGTCTTTTTAGGGTTGAAACTTGATTTCCCTGCAAATCCTTTTTATTTATCGCTACTTAAAAACACAAAGTAGCATGCAAATGAAGATGCAAAAAAAAGGTTTATTCTGGTAGAAAAGCTTAGGAAAAAAGAACACTAAAAGCTTATCAAATAAATATGATACCATGCAGTTAAAATGACCAACCAGAACCAAATTGACTAATATTACTGAGCTGCAAGAATTTCTCATCACCTTTTTTTTCTGACCTTTTAAAGTAAACACTTCCTAAATTGCCAGCAGTAATAAAGAGCAACAAGCTATGCTGCAGCCACACAAAAAGTTTGAGCTCAAAGCTCAGCTGCACTTTTATACTTTTGAGCTTCCTGCTTTGCTGCACCTTGTCTTCCACAAAGATTCCTCCACAGGGAGTTTATTAGTTTCCTTTCATCCTTACCATATTGTACTTGAATATGTGCTTAACACTATTACTTTATTGAAGTTGTACACAAACGTAACATTCTGTTAATAACAACCCACTCAATGCGCTGCATCCCTTGCATCTGCTAACACACACACACACACACACCTACTGATGTCCGCACAGTTTGATATGTGGCCCAAGGCAAAGCTCTTTTCCCTAATGAGCCGCCTGCCCTCTGTTTTTCCAAGGGAGGTGAGGGATAACTAACCTTGATGCAGCATAGAAAGGATCCAACCTGTTTACACACAGACACAAACTTGAACTGCTGTGCTTGTAAAATAAACCCTGCTTGTGACTTTATCCCTAACCCTCAAAGCTGATAATATAAACGTTAACATTGGGTTTCACAACACTGTAGTTGAAACTATACGTGAACTGTAAATTTTCCAGTAACCTGTAATTCTTTGCTCTCTGTGTGTTGTAGATCTGGGCCAACTATGAGGAAAAGCCAGTAGAGGAGGTTGTGCATCTCTCTGAGGAGAAGGAACGTGTGGCGAACTACAGACCAGTATATGTGACTGAAATCATGGACACCCTGCACTTCTATGCCCAGGATGTAGAGACAGGTACAGTGCAGAGTTTCTCAGTTATAGTACCTTTACATTTTTTTAATACTCCTTGAACATTTCTACATTTTGTCATATTACATCCACAACCTTTAATGTATGCTATTAGGATATTATGTAATAAGGCGAAGTAGTGAATAATTGTGAAAGAAAATAAGTGTTTTTTCAAAGTCCACCCCTTCTAGTTAGTGCTTTGAAGTGGCACCCCTTTTTTTGCCTGTCTTGTTATGCTAAGCTCAAAATAAATCCAATTTGATGGAATGTGTCAAATTATCAAGTCTTGAAACAAATTATCAGTTGGATTTAGGCCAGGACTTTGACTGGACCATTCCAACACATGAATAAGCTTTGATCTAAGCCATTCCAGTGTAGGTCTGGGTGTATGTTCATAGTCAATGTCATGTCTGAATGTGAACCTTCAGCCCAGACTAAAATATTTTGCAGCCTCAAATGGATGTTCTTGAAGACTTACCCCGTATTTGGCTCAATCAATCTTTTTATCAACTCTGACAAGCTTCCCTGCCCCTGCTGCAGAAACATGTTCCTATACCGTGATGCTGCCTGCTTTGTTTCATCATAGGGATGATTTGGTCAGAGGGACATGTAGTGTTAGTTTCCTGCCACAGGTTGTGTTTGCATCAATGCCAATTTTGGTCTCATCTCACCAGAGCGCCCTCCATGTGTTTCCTGTGTCCCCTTCATGGTTTGTGGCAAACTTTAAACTAAATGTCTTATGTCAATAGTTTTGTGCAGTGCATTACCAACAGTCCTCTGAAGAGCTGTGGATCTACAGAGCTGCCATGAGTCTACTAGTTGCTTGTCTGATTAATGCTCTCATTGTCTGGTCTTTAAGTTAAGACGAAGCCCATATCTTGGTAGCTTTGCACTTTTTGCTCATGTATTAAACAGTGCTCGGTGAGGTGTTCAAAGCTAAGGACATTTAACTTCTCCACCACTTTATGCCTGACTGGTGTTGTTCATTCCTTGGTCTTCATTTGCTCTTTTTCATTAACTTTGTTCCTTTTACCTCCAGACTGATTTCACGAATGACGATTAAGTATGTCACCAAGCATTTAATCTGTCATTGCTTGTTTTCCTCAATAAGCACTTGAAAACCTATCACTTAATTTTTGACCAGTGTATTTGAACCTTCATCCTTATTATGACAATAATTCATGCAAAAATAGGATGGGATTGTCTTTCTGATTTTGAATGATTCACTGCTGTGGATGTCAAATTTGTTATATCTTTTTATTTTATATATATTTAGAAAAAGAAGAAAATTCTGAACTCTTCAGTTTCTTGTCTTGCGAAACGGCTTAAAACTCTTGCTTCACAATGCTTTCACACAAAACCTGGAACGCTTTTTACCATGCCAGAGTCTGGTTTCTGCAGCTGATTACGCCAGTGTGAACTCATCCTGGAGCCTGAAACGGACCAGAGAACCATACCCTCGCATGGCTACAACTCGCGGTATCGGCACAATTAATCTGGACCCGGAGGGGCTCACTTGCAGTGGGAATGCGTGCTGTTCCCAGCGTACCATACGAAGTGATGCAAGAGCAGCACATTTGAGTAGAAGAAGATGACGAAAAACATTGTAAGCGCAAATCTGAAGTCAAGAGTTTTCTGGAGCTAAGCGGAGTAGTGAAGAGGTGAAGGCACATAACTAGATTTGAACACCAAAGTAGCAAAAGAGACCCAGATGAGACAGACTTTCTTCCAAATGCTTTTTTTTTTTTTCTTGATCAGTGCAATACTGGACCAATACTGCCCCCGACACAATCTGTTGCAACTGCATGGCTTTGTTTGGTCTAAAAATCCCTGAGCGAAAGCAAACCAGGCCAACTGAAGTGGTAAATTTTCCTCCTTTTACTGATCTCTGGACCGGACCAGCAGTGTAAATGCGCCTCTAAAGTCTATACTACCTCGTGCTTTGAGTTCGGTGAAGTGACAATTATTCACTACCTCATGATGTGTCCACATAGTTTTCAGGCATTTGAAAAAGAGAACTACAGGGGTTGAACAATGAAACTGAAACACCTGTCATTTTAGTGTGTGAGGTTTCATGGCTAAATTGGACCAGCCTGGTAGCCAGTCTTCATTGATTGCACCTTTCACCAGTAAGAGCAGAGTGTGAAGGTTCAATTAGCAGGGTAAGAGCACAGTTTTGCTCAAAATATTGAAATGAACACAACATCATGGGTGACATACCAGAGTTCAAAAGAGGACAAATTGTTGGTGCGCATCTTGTTGGCACATCTGTGACCAAGACAGCAAGTCTTTGTGATGTATCAAGAGCCACGGTATCCACGGTAATGTCAGCATACCACCAAGAAGGACGAACCACATCCAACAGGATTAACTGTGGACGCAAGAGGAAGCTGTCTGAAAGGGATGTTCGGGTGCTGACCCGGATTGTATCCAAAAAACATAAAACCACGGCTGCCCAAATCACGGCAGAATTAAATGTGCACCTCAACTCTCCTGTTTCCACCAGAACTGTCCGTCGGGAGCTCCACAGGGTCAATATACACGGTCGGGCTGCTATAGCCAAACCTTTGGTCACTCATGCCAATGCCAAACGTCGGTTTCAATGGTGCAAGGAGCGCAAATCTTGGGCTGTGGACAATGTGAAACATGTATTGTTCTCTGATGAGTCCACCTTTACTGTTTTCCCCACATCCGGGAGAGTTACGGTGTGGAGAAGCCCCAAAGAAGCGTACCACCCAGACTGTTGCATGCCCAGAGTGAAGCATGAGGGTGGATCAGTGATGGTTTGGGCTGCCATATCATGGCATTCCCATGGCCCAATACTTGTGCTAGATGGGCGCGTCACTACCGAACCATTCTTGAGGACCATGTGCATCCAGTGGTTTAAACATTGTATCCTGAAGGCGGTGCCGTGTATCAGGATGACAATGCACCAACACACACAGCAAGACTGGTGAAAGATTGGTTTGATGAACATGAAAGTGAAGTTGAACATCTCCTATGGCCTGTACAGTCACCAGATCTAAATATTATTGAGCCACTTTGGGGTGTTTTGGAGGAGCGAGTCAGGAAACGTTTTCCTCCACCAGTATCACGTAGTGACCTGGCCACTATCCTGCAAGAAGAATGGCTTAAAATCCCTCTGACCACTGTGCAGGACTTGTATATGTCATTCCCAAGACAATTTGACGCTGTATTGGCCGCAAAAGGAGGCCCTACACCATACTAATAAATGATTGTGGTCTAAAACCATGTGTTTCAGTTTCATTGTCCAACCCCTGTACATCAGAAGAATTAAAGAAAACTGTGGTTTTCTTCCACAATAATTACACATTTGTTTTGCCTTGATCAAGAGTATCTAAAGGCAGGTTCGGCTTATGTTTTGATACAATTTTATTTTTGTGTGTGTTCCAAGAGCCATTAAATAACGTAATTATCCTTTCAGGCAATACCAGAAGCATTTAGAGAGTTTGCTGTAGCAAAAAAAAAAAACACTAATTAGTTTCTTTTGATTCAAATTGGAGGAAAAAACAGAAACTTGGATTTGTTGCATTATGTTCATTTGTGCCCAGTTTCACAAGTAAAAAGAAGCAGATACAATAACACCCTCTTTCAGCAGATTGGTTATTTTCAGAATGGAACAGATCTGAACTCTAAATGGAAATGATTGTCTCCATTATCTGTAAGGTCATGGGATCTTCCCAGTTTTCAGCAGCCTTCCTCTCTGTTTACCCCTTATCTGTCCCCACTAGCTGTGGACTTTTAGAGGCCATGAAATTGACTTTGGCCATCTTTTTTTCATTTGCCTCATCAACATCATTAATCCATTTACCTTCAATTAACATCATTTTAACTTAAAGCATGTCTCTCATCAGACATAATTCAATCATACATAAGCATGCCTTTAGCTTGCAGTTCTCTGTATGTTTCAGCACCATACCTTAAAATCTTCAAGTGCACAGAAGTTTGTGAAAATAAACCATTACTCCTTCTTTTGCCACGAGTTATAGATCCAAATCAAAAACTTACCACCACCCCTGGCTACAGTACTGCTGCCTCAGTCAGTCTGTAATGATGCTGTGACTTTGTCTAGGTTTTTATGGTTGATTGGAGTCATTCAAGGGGCAGAAAGAGACTTCACATTAACGTACCTGAACTCTGGGTTAATGCCACTAGCAGCTCTTGTGGGCAATAGAAAAATATGCTAAATGATTTTTTTATTGTCTTTCAGGCTCTTTGTATCTCTGAGACATTAAGAAAGAGCAGGATGTCGAGTGTATACAACTTTTCACCAAGTGTTCAATGTAGAATTGTACACAAACAGCATTTTTTAAATTGCTGCGCTCAGTGTATTTTGACAGGATAACTTTGAGTTATTCAACCTTTTCTCGTAAAAAGCCTTTATTTTAGATGATCCAGTAGTGCTGGAGCCTTCTTATATATTTCTTGTGGTGTTTTTTTTTTTTCATTTAATTGGCTTGTGTTCTTACCACAGCTTATGTGGTAGTTTAAAAAAAATATTTCTCAGCAGGGGAGTAAAACCCGACCAGTCATCAGACCCTCTGCTTCCCTCTCCTGTTGGGTTGTTTGCTCCCTCCTCCACCACCTCTCCTGCCTTGGTTTCTTTCATTTCTGCAAGTGCACACTAAGAGCTACATTAAGTCACCAGGGCTTCTTGAGTTGAACATCAAAGTGTTAGAGGCTGTAAAATAACACGACCTGAGTGCTTTAATATATCATTACATGCCCCCACCCTCACCCCACAGCATTTCTAAGTGAACAGGTTTATGCACATAGATCCACTGTGAAGCAGAGTACTTCAGTGATTACAGCTGATGACAATATGATATTTTAGAAGAATATACACGAGTGGTTTCCAGTTGTGTGCCCCTGTTAATGATCTGAGGCATTTGAAATAGTTGGCTTCATTTGAGTCAGTTATGAGAGTCCCCAAACATGTGTTAAATATTTTGGTTGCATCAGTTAACCTGCAGCCAGCCATTTTTGCAAAGGAAGACCTTGTTAAGACCCAACTTAAATGAAAAGCTCACATGCAGAGCTATTAGAGTATGTTCTACAGCAACTGTATGTTCTACATGCTTAAAATAGTGCTGCACAGTTCAAGAGAGGAGCTTAAGCTGCTCAGTGACATTTAACATTCATAATTTTTTTTTTTCACATCAGTCTTTGGAAGATACTTTAATAATACATTGATACAACACTATCCTAATGACTTTTGGTCGAATCGTCCCTTCGTTACTTTGAACATCCATTTTGTATCCACAATTTTCTTCTAATCTCATTTTGTTTCACACAAGATGTTTTGTAATTGTGTGTCACTTAAGGTTTGTTCCTCAATTCCATTAATTGTAGTTCAGATGGATCTGACAGATTATACTTCAGTAACAACTTCCACACATAAGTGTTGCCAGCACAGCTCAGATAGTGTTTTAACTGATCACAAAAGGATTGGCTTTTTAACTTTCTTGCATCCAGTCAAATACTGACTAAGTAAACATTTAGTAGTATTAAAACCCTGCATGAATAAAAGTCTTAAGCTTTGATTTAAAAAGGCCACTTTCAGTTATAGATCAAAGATCTAGTGGAAGCTGATTCCAGAGTCATAGTGTGGCCACAGAAAAAGCTTGGTCATTCTAACATATGTACTTAGTCCATGGAACCATTAGTATATTTTGGCTGTCTCAGTAACTCAGGATAAATGCAGGGAGGCAAGGCTGTTGAGAGGTTTAAAAACAAATATTTTTCAATCTATTCTTAAATGGTCTGGAAGATAATGTAGTAAGGATAAAACAGATGTGTTCCCGTCTGAACAAGTTGGAGGCGACTAAGGGATGACTGGGGGACACCAACATTGAGAGCATTGCAACATTCGATTCTGGAACTGATAAAAGCATTAACCGCCTTTTCCAGGTCACAGTGGTTTAAACAAGGCTTTACCTGACTTAGAAGACTTGATAGAAGATGATAAAAGCCATACCAAACTTCAAAGGTAATATGTCTAATTGTTTGATTTGATCCTGAGGTCTTTAACACAGTTGCTGAATTTAGCAGTCAGAAGGCACTGTTTGATTGCAGAGATGCAATCAAACAGTGGCTAAGCCAGTGACGAAAGAGGAGCAGTAGAGGAGGAGAGGCTATTGGCAATGGCAGAAGGGGTTTTGTCAGTCAGGTAAGACTTCAAAACTGTGCCACAGATGCCAACATAATCATGTAGGTAAGACAGGCGGACTGAGTGGTCCACAGTATCAAAGGCGACTGACTGTAAGGTCCAGAAGCACCAGAGCTACAGGACATTTAGTCAATTGACTGAACAATGTCAGTATGGACATTTAATAAAGTAGATTCAGTACTATGCCTGGAATATAAAGCCATATTGGAATAAAGATGACAGGTGCCTGTCCATTTACACATCTTCAGTAATTTTAAGCCTTTATAGAGAACATAAAACTATTTATGGAGGGTCATGGTTTAAATAGAACATTTTCAAAACACAACTGTGCAGTCAGAGCTGCATGTTGTCTCTCTGCTCTTTGGCTACACTTGTTTCAATTTTTGCCCAAATGAAAAACAATGAACTTTATTTGGAATACAAAGTGACAATTAAGCATCATAAAGTATAATGAAAAGTGGTGCCTTTAGTAGTTGTAAAACATGCTTCTCACAGGAAGACAAAAGGCAATAAAATTTCCCTCTGTGAGAACTGATCAGAAGAGCAAGTAACTGTAAACAAAAGAAGGCACAAATAAAAACTATGCAAATGTCATTAAAATCTTAGCTGAATAACGCAGTGCAGTGTACAAGTAATAATATTGAAAATTCAGCAGAAAAAAGATGTTTAAACCAGAGAAACATCATTGTCAGTTGGTAGTACAGTTGTTAAAGTAGAACAGAGGAACATGATCATTAATATTTAGAGGCAGTTTCCAAACCATTAACCCTGAGGGAGTTGTGTCTCTGTAATAGACTTGAATGTATTTATTTATTTATTCATTGTGGTCTGTAGAGATGACTGGCTGCTGAAAATCCTTCACAGCTTTCTAGATTTTCAAGTTCATGCATAGGTCTCTAAAATAGCCATTTTCTGAGCTGTTCAAATGCAGTCAGAAATGCAGCTCGTGGTATCATTTTCTCTCCAGGGTCTCCATGTTTTACCCGTTTTCCAATTTTAATTATTGGCATTTAATTACCGTTTCCTCCCCATTTCACAAATGAATATATTTACACTGGTTTGGAAACTGATTACTTCCACATTAGGAAAGGATTTTCCCAGTTACTGAGAAGATTTAGGAATTTTTATCTCTAATTCTTGGTTTATTTTAGGATTTTATCTGGTGAAGTAGTCATTTATCTATCTTTGTCTCACACACCACAACCCTCTTTCTACTCCTCAGCAAACCCCTTTGCTTCAGTACTGCTGTTTCTTATCCCACTGTTCTCCTTCTGTGTGTTGTTTCCTCTCTGGAGGCAATATGTAATTACTGTCTGAAGCAAACAAGCACAGATCTGTGCGACCTTGGACACTGTAAGACAATAGGCCATTCCAGGCTCATGAAGGGAGATGACTGTAATCTATGCAGAGTTGATGGTATATTACTCTGCTGGAGTACTGGGTTTGTTGAAAACTAGCCAAATACAGGTTCGTAGTCTTTCTGGGTAGAAACTGAAATTGCAGAAACTAGAATTTTATTGTTTACACACTACAGAGATGTACAGGATTTTTTGTTTTCCGAATGATTCAGTATTCTGTAAGAATGTCTGGGCGTGTACATCACCAGAACATACTAATCAACCTCCAGCAACCACAAACCCGTCTGGGGTGATTAAAAACTCTTCCATCTATTGTCTTTAACTTTTTCAAGAGGCAGCCGGTCCAGGAGGGAAACACAGACGTCTATCTCCTGAGTGACACTGCCCCAGCAAATAGAGCAGCTGGACTACTCCAAGCTCCTCACAGTTAACGGAGCTTCTTATGTTATCCCCAAGGCTGAGATAAGGCACCCTATGTATGAAGCTCATTTCAACTGCTTTTAGACAAATTGTTCTTTTATAGTGAAATTCTATATCCTATGACCATAGGTGTAGGGGTCGTTACGTAGACACACATTACAGCAGACACGGCCTCAATTGGTGTATGTCCTGCTCCATCCTACCGTCATTGTGAACAAGAACCCAAGATACTTAAGGAAGTAATAGGTCTGAGAGAGAAACCCAGATGTCCCTCAGCTCAGTGACACTCTGCAGGGAATTTTTGAGAATCCCACGGCTTTCCAAGGTTAGAAGGGATATATAGTCTCTCCAGTGACATCGGGGTCCACCTTGGGGTTTCTTCCCAGTGGGATGTCTGGCATATTTCACACACCCTAGAGGCTTCCTGGACAAATGCTTCAACCAGCTCAGCTAACTCCTTTCGATGCTGTTGTGACTATGAATCTGAATATATTATTTAATATTAAGAATTTAATATTTTATCAAATAATATTTTGGTCTGTTAAGGGTTGTCCTGTGAATACCAGCCCAGTTAAGTTAGTCTTGGAACCAACTTGGGCAATAATCAGCATACCTTTAGACAACCATTCACAATGCAATATCAGATAAAGTATTATTTTAATAAAATAATGTTTAAAGAATGATCTGCTGAATAAAACCAACCTTCTGGATGACTAATTCTCAACGGTGTCTCCTTAGCTGCCTTTGTTTATTAAAATAATATTTGAAGAAATATTAAGGAAATGGTAACATATTTAAGGAAATATTTTGGAAAAGAACCAAATCTTTTTGGAGCAATGGGGCTTAATTGTGTTTACTTAGTTGTCAAGTTTGGTAAAATAATGTTTAGGGAACTATTATTTACTAGATTGAAAACTAATACCCTTTCTGGGTAAATATTCTTTAGCAGCAAGCGCGTGTTCTTACCTGTTAGCAGTTGAAGCTAACAAAGGAAGCTGATAGCTTAGCACCAGAATCAAACACACACCTTTAAAATACCGTTAATAAAAGGGTTAAAATGCATAAGCGCGGACGGCACGTTAAGATCAATCTTCTGTGTTTAAAATCACCCTTCAAGTAAAGTTTGTCTTAACTTTAAAAACACACAAACCCTGATCACAAAACTGAGCATGTGTGCTGCAGATAGCCTGCTAGCACTAAGATACCTGAGTTCAACACAAACAAAATCAAACTTCATTAAATGAAAACGTTCAGATCATTCCATCCTAAATATCTCTCTATTGCTCTGCCCAAACACTTAACCTCATGAACGGTGGTGAGGAAACGTTGTTCGGGGCGACGAGGAAGTTTGAAGAAAGCTCTGTGAACAAAGGGTTGGCTTCCAGATAACCTCCGTAGCTGTGGATGAAAGACTGTTCGTTCTGTCCGCAAACCAACTGCACATTACCGTAACCACGGTGATGCGGGGCCGTTGTCCTTCCTTCAGACTTGGCTTGTAGAGACAGCGTCTCTGCAGGGAATTTTCTGGATCACAGTTTGCTTCTGCAGGCCTCAGAGAGAAAGTAAAGCAATGCTTATACCTTAATTTCCCCTTTTTATGAATGAATACTGGGTACACAAACAGTGATTCACTCGTACTTAACTTGTGCATATGATCGCGTGATTTTATGACACCCTTGAATCCAGTTTGAAGAGTTTGTCTTTTTGCCAGCAAAGAGACATTAGCGCGCTTGTCTCTCCGGCCAGCCTCGCACAGAGTCCGGGTGGAAGAGAAAGACTTGTGGGAGAAGTGGGGGTTTTATGTGGACAGTGGCATCATGGGAAGTTCGCTGTTACCCCAATTCCTAAGTTGTGCCGGAAGTAGGTTAATGCTATTTTATTTTGAAAATTCCAGAAAGGTTTGTACCGGAGTTTAATGTTGAAATCCATGGCTGGGTCCCAACAATGCAGAAGAGCAGCCGCTTGTATCCAAAATCTCTGGTCATTATCCATATCTCATCACTATAGGACCAAATTTTGATCTATGAACATCATTATCAGTTTATGTAAGATTTATAGAAACACCGTTGCTACACACTGCATGTCATCTGCCTATAAAGGAGACAACCAGTCTTTTTTTCTTGTTCTAGAGAAACACAAATTCAGCTCTTCTGGAAATTTTTCTGGGTGCAAAACAGTCATGGCATAGACTATAAGAGCGCTACCTATCAGTCACCTAAGATAATGCAGTTTTACATTAATCTTTGTTTAAATATTAGGATTGCAACCAGTTTATTGAATCCTATATGGTCACAATTGTCCAAACAACTTGTCCAAACTAAGTGTGATGGCAGGCACTAGAGCTCTACAGCTTGATATGTTAGTCAGGGTATTTCCTATCAAAAATGTTTTTTTTCAGGAATATTTAGGGTAAAAAAAAGAAATCTTATTTCAATTTTCGAGTCTGGATCATGAGCTACATGTGTGCTAAAGTTGAGGTGACTAAAACTGTCCTGTTGAGACTGGCTCTTAAAATAGTCCATCCAGCAGAGTTGAGATTTGGTAATACATCATTAAAAGTATAGGCTCTCTCAGTGACAGTTGAGTGCTGACATGCAGTGTGTCATTTTCAGATTCATCCCTACACATCACTTCTCACTTCAGAAGTCCAAGGTGGTTACAGCCAAATTCTAAACTTGGGGTTTCAGAATACCACACTATCATCAACTTGTGGTTTTAACTTATATCTTTTCCAAGTCGGCACAGATATTTTTCATCGTAATTAGTTGTGCTTATCTAGAGATTTAATTTTTGCGCAGCTTTCCTTTAGGGTGCTCGCTCTTTTTACCCACCTCAACCCCACCACCACACACTTGTAAACACACACCCCCCTACCCCACCTGCTGTGGACCTCACGCTGTTGTCACCTCCACGGTTTTGAATTGCTGGGCCTGACCCTGACTAGCAAACACACATTCTGTGCTCACAGCAAGCCTCAGCTGCAGTGTGAGTGGCTGGACATGCTGTCTAGAGCTTGTTCCCTGGCACCAATACAGACTCGTAATGAGTGGAGTCGTTCCCCTTCCAACCAGGTGCCACTCGTCCACATTATTCACATTTCTACCTTTTACACACAGCAGCTGTTCTTCATCTAATGATGCTGGAGCCAGCTACTGATAGAACAGCGTGGCCAGAAAGCAGTTCTCTATCTAGTTGCCTGAAAATGTAGGTACTCTTTGAAGTTTTAATACTTAGACATGAATACTTTGTTTTATATGGCCTTGAGTTAATTTGATGCTGGTTGTCCTTCCTTATTTATGGTGTTGATTGCACTGAGATAATCTTAAAATTAGTACCGTAATTTCTGTTGATAAAGATAAGTTGGCCTATAATTGAATGTCATGTCAAGGCTGCTAAGTGGTTTTTACTTCGTAGCAGAACGCTTAATAAAAAGAGATGGATGCACTGTTAGGAGAGGTTCTCATAAATTCCAGCCTCTTTTCTTATTTTGAAGGAATTAATGAAAATTTTTTTGGTCAACATTTTTCTTTGTTGATGTGGGCATTAAGCCAGGGGTAGAGAACATTCCTACTTGTGTGTGAAAGGTTTTGTCGTTTTTATAAATCATAAGAGTTAAATAGTCTAATTAGAACAATACAAGAAAGGAACTAATTGACATGTCTTTCTGGCTGAAGACAAAAGAAGTGACAGAAAACCCTAAATAGGACCATTGTTGTAATGATTATGGTTAACAGTTAAATGGTCACATCAAATTAAAGGAGAATGGTTTTAATTGCTAAACTGTTATCCTAGGGCGTATGTAATTATATTCATGCTAAAGCTGCAAAACCATACTAATTTTAATTTTACATTGACTGTAATTAGAATTTATGCCATGAAAATAAATCCAGCACTCAGTACCTTAGCAGGCTGACAGAAAAGATGAGTCTTGCTAATTAGAAGTCTTTAACTTTTGTTTGTCCAATGCATCTAGCTGTTCTCCTTTTAAAGTCTCATGTTTGTTAAATTGTGAATTGCACTTTATGTGGGTCCCTCTTGATCACATACCTACACTAAAGATAGCAGCCAAGCAGGGACAACGCATCTGGAAGGTATTCACAGTACCTCACCTTTTACTTACTTTATGTTCTTATTTTAAATTTGAGTGGATTTACACATACTAGGCCATAATGGCAAAATTAAAATGGTGTGTTTGCCTTATTCACTTGGTAGAAGCACCTGATTGGTGGTTTCTAGCTGTATTAACTGAAGCTGTGTGCTAACTTTTAAATGCTCCTTCTTTTGTCCAAAGATTATTACTTCTGTTTTGTTTTGATTCAGCTGAAGAGACGTTTGGCACATCCATGCATTGATTTCTTCTAAACATTTACCAAGCGCTTGAATTGGTTCATAGTCACCTGGTGACATCGTAACGTATAGCTGTGTGTCGTCTGCATAGTTATGATAACTTACGTTGTTGTTTATTAAAATCTGAGTTAGGGGAACATGTAGATATTGAATAGGAGGGGCCCTAAGATGGACCCTTGGGGAATGCCACATGTGATTTTTGTGGTCTCTGATGTAAAGTTGCCTACTGACACAAAAAAGTCCCTGTCCTTCAAGTAGGATTTAAACCAATTGAGTGTTGTACCAGAAAGGCCGACCCAGCTTTTCAGGCGCTCTAATAAAATGGAGTGATCAACAGTGTCGAATGCTGCACTAAGGTCCGATAATACCAGCACTGTGGTTCTTCCACAGTCTGCATTTATATGGATGTCATTGAACACCTTGACAAGAGCAGTCTCTGTACCGTGGTGAGCACGGAGGCCTGAATGGAAGACATCGAAGCGGCTGGTCATTTTGGCTCCTAAGTGGCCCCTAGTTTCCTCGAGATGCGATGTTTGGCATTCTGACCAAACATTGTTTTAGACTAGACAAATTTTCTTTTCATGGTCTTAAGAGTCCTTTACCTTGGGCAAACTCTAAGTGGGCTGTTGTACCTTTCCCAGATGGTGTGGCTTCTGTTTGTTCCTTCTACCATACAGGCCTGTTGGATGAGTTCTGTAGAAATTGTTCTTCTTCTGAACCTCTCATTCTCCAGAGTGATGGTCCTTAGGCAGGCATGTTTAATCATGTCTGATAGGAAAATTGTGCTTCATTCAGACTGCAAGTTCTTGTGTGTTTGTGTAGTCTGCCCTGGGGTGAATTTCTCATTATCCCTTCGGCAAAACTGTCTTCCTGTCTACTATGATAAGGATATCCACAGCAGAACCAGTCTGAACCTTTTAAAATGCAGAACAAGGTGCTTATTGGGCTACATTCAAGCTCTGACTTCCTGCGATGTTGGACATTCCCACAAAATGTAGCACCTATCTAGATGTATTAACATTTGTGACCTTCTCATCTAAGAGAAAGCTCATGCTTCTGCTGTCTGTACTCTGATGTGTGATCTCTCTCCTTCCAAGTTTGAATAAAACCCCAGACAGCTTGGCTTGACATCACTGTGTTTATTTCTCATGGGGTCTTTGATTAGAAGGAAATTCCTCAAAAACCTCTTCCAACCTGATTGCTGAAATCGGCTGGCCTGCCAGTTTGAAGGAGAGTGCTAGCGGTTCAGTATTTCTTCCATTTATGGATGATGGATTCCACTGTTCTTGACAAGTCTTTCAAACTGCTGATTTTTCTGTACATTTCTTCAGATCTGTGCATTGATACAATCCTGTTTCTAAGACAATTTCTTGAACTTAATGGCTTAGTCTCTGCTCTGCACTATCAACCACTTATTATAGGTGTATTGTGTGTATACATTTCTGGAAAATGTATTTTAAGTCATTTTGGCATAAGGCTGTGATGTAACAAAATGTGAAAAAAATCCAGCTCTGTAAAGACTTCCCAGGTGCAATGCAAGTGAAAACTGTTGTAGACTTGACAGCCGATGGTGCTATTTCACTTCCGCAGGATTTTGTTACTGCAGAAGATGTGGTGGTTAGAGGTCAGACTCTTCCTGGATGATCTATTATCTACCAAGGCATATATTATTAAATCAGCGATGCAAGTTAGCTTCTGAAAGGTCAGCTCACCTGTCTGTCTGCGCTGGGATGCTTTTAATTTTAGATGGAAAATAATGATCCCCCATTGGTATTCTTCACTACCCCTGGAAAGCTTGATTCACACTGTCAGCATTTGGAACCATTACCTAAATGGGAATGACCAGTGGTATTTTTCACAGTGGTGTGCCTCTTTTTAGGTCCAAAAGAGTTCTCTTCAAAATTGGCCAAATGTCTGCACATTTGAACTAATGTGGAGAATACAAATCTATCTCATAGTATTTTTGGACCGGTGACAATTAAATCAAGCCATTAGCGTCAGCCAGTTAGCCTTTACAGGTGGCAGAAACAGGAGAGATGGATACAAGAGACCGCTTAGATGCCGCCTTTGTTTACATTTTTCAGTGAAGGCTTTTCCAGTTACAGAAACAGTAATTTGCTGTAAGAGACTCCAGACTGTTGGCAACAAAAGAAAGGAGGAGGGTAATTGGTGATAGTAAGTGGGGTTTCACATAAGGTGCAATCCATATCCCTTTCTAGAGGGAGTGAAGCCGTGTGGGTCAAGCAATAGGATCATTTGTTTTTTTTTATGGTGACAGAAACTGACGGTTCATAAAACATCAGTCAGTAAGAAGAGAAAGTAGACTTTCTCCTGTCTTAGCTCCCTACTTGACATGCCCCAAGGGAGTGCTGGTTCTACATTGACCAGCCTTACTGGGGATGTCTCACAAGACCTCTAGCAGTTGCATGCTCTGGTAAGGGTGTGTTTTGGCTGCTAGATGATAGACCATCCATTCATTAAGAGTAACTGTAGTCCTCTGGGGGGTCTCTTATTATAGCAACAACTCTGTCTTGCCTCAGTGATTTCTTCATAAATTACAGTGCCTTACAACAATATTCATACCCCTGGTACTTTTTCATATGTTTTTGTCATATGTTACTTCTGATGATTTTTTTTTTTTGTAAATATAAATCCTAAAAGTGTGGCATGCATTTGTATTTAGCCTCATTTTATTGAATACCCTTCAATAAAATCCAGTGCAGTCAAGTTCTGTCCAAGGTTACCTATTTGCCATTCCCTTCACAAATCTACCCTTTTTGGAATAATGGCATTGTTGAAAGAATACCTTAAGAAATCCAATTTATATTTTGCAACAAGCCATGTAGAGGACACAGCAAACAGGTGTTCTGGTCAGGTGAGAACAGTACTGGACTTCATCACCTTCATGTCAAACATGGAAATGTGGAAAACTGACTCTGCACATCATGCTAAACATGTAATCCCAATGATGAAACATTGCTGTGTCAGTATTATGCTGGCGGTATGATTTTGTACAACAGGAACAGAGTTAGAGTTGATGGAAAGATGGATGGAGCTGAATACTGGGCAATCATGGTAGAAAACCTCTTTGAGGTTGAAAAATGCTTGCGACCGGTGCAGAGGTTCACCTTCAGCCAGGGCAACAACCCTAAAGATAGACCAACAATCTACCAAGGAATGGTTTAGATCAAAGCCTATCCATGTGTTAGAATAATCCAGTAAGACTCCAGACCTAAATCTAAATGAGAATTAGTCTTGAAAGTTGCTGTTCATAGATCCTGTCAATTTAATGTGAATGTGCTTTAGTTATTTTGCAAAAAAGAATGGGGAAAAATGTCAGTCTCTCGATCTGAAAAGCTGTTACAGTTAGAGCTACTGTGGTTCTACAGTGTTGACATTAGGGGTTGAATGTCATGCATGCCATGCTTCTCCAGGTTTTATTTGCAAAAGATTTTTAAACAATCCATCCTTTTACTTCTACTTTACAATTCTGCATAAATGGGTTCAAGTTCTTGGTTTGTTTCCTGGTCACCTTTACCTTCTACGTCCCATGGCAAGTGTCATTTTTCTAGATAGACATCAGTTAGGTTCAAAATGTATTTCTTATAAATGTTGAAATATGGAAATTGGGCTGCTTTTACAAACAACCACTGCTCTTTCTGCCTCAGCCTGTGGCTCGCTCATACTGTGTGATTATTTATCCTTCAGTGTTTTAATGGCTTTTGTAAACAGCTTAATAGAATTCACCAGAGCCTTGGGATGCCTGCTGAAAGGGCACTTGAGCCGCTGTTTTCATTGGCTTTTTCTCTTCCCACCCCTTTGTCTTCCCTTCCACACTGTGTGCCACAAGATCATCTAATATGATCATAACCAACCTGTAAAACCGTCACCACCACTCTCATTCCTGTCTGCTTCTCTCCCTCTCCTGCATTCTCCATTATATTTAGTTCTTTTAAAGCCTAATCGGTCCTTCACTTTGTGCTCAGTATTCAAAATGTAATTATATATGATTTACAAACAGCTGCAGCCATTATCATGTATAAACAAATTACAGAATGAGGGAGGGGAAAAAGACAGAGGGATAACAAGATGAGGATAAAAAGAATTTGGCTAGCATCAGGCACAGTCATTGGTTTGGCTGCGTTTTGGATCATCGCTTTGGCTCTTGCTTCAACACAAAATGAGCACTCATGCTTGACACGGTTTACCCCTTCTGCAAGGAGATATTTGATTGTCCCTCTGCCAGCATTGAATAGGAATCTGCTTCTGTAATGCAGTGTATTCTAGCTGCACTTCCTTCTTACTGGCTGTTGCTTTTTCAGAATTCAACTTGGGCTCTTTTCTTGGGCAAAAGTTTCTTTAAATCACTGCAGATGGTTTATTGCTCGCTCTGCTCACCTGCAGCATGTAAAGAGTGTTTTTGTTACATGATATTGGCAGCTAGGTTTGAGTTTTAATTAGTATTTCATGAAAGTCACAACATTAATATTGCTAAAATATAAGTCTGCATGTTATGTCAAAGGACTGCAAAAATGGCTAAATCCAAGATGTCTCGTAACAGATGAGAGGAAGCTGAGTACAGGGCACCTTTTGCTGCAGTTTGTTTAGCCTTGCTGTTAGCTGCTGAAAGTCTCATTCTCATAGCCTAAATAAACTGCTGATATGTCATGGAAAATAAATGCTTGTTTGTTGAATATATGTTGCTCAAGCTTGTAATACAAAAAATATTACTTCCTATTTTACCATCTCCTTGAGGTTGTAGGTGCCTGCATGTGTCTGGGCACAGACCAGTTGTCGGTGTCGAGGTATAACAAGGTTTTAAAGAGTTATGGCTTCAAAAAAAATTGTTATACTGAGCCGTCAGTTTAAAGTCCTTTTTAAGGAAATACCAGAGTATGTGCTGGAATTAGAAGAATTTCGTATGGCAGTAAGGAGCATAGATTAATGCAGCAATGCCCCTCTCCCAGCTGTTGTCGCACACTGTTCATCTGTCGTGTGAATAAAGGCTGTTTGAAAATATTTATTTCTGGTTGGGAAAACTGTGGACAGTCATGTTGTGGAAACTATTGATCGCCATCCATCTGTACCACAAACAATAATCCAACAAATTAACCGGCTAATATCAGCTTCTTATAGCTGTGCACATTCGTTGACTTGGAAATTACTTGTAAAATTAGCATGTTTATATTCAGTCTTGCCTTTCATGTATGAAAACAGCCCTGTTATATATTATTGTTTTAAATTTCGGTCACCCCATGAAATCATGGTCTTTTTTTGATTATGCTGGAACAATCTCATACAGGTCAATGCCTTTATGTGTCATACAGCTTTTAGATACTATGTTCGTTTGTTAGATCACCACCGGGATGTTTTCATTTATTGTTGTATTCATTAGCTACCAGCATAAGAGTGGCTGGGCAAGGAGATATGTGGACACCCATACTCTCATTGTCCAAAATTAAACTGACCCCCAGCTTTCTCCTCCCACTGTACTTCTCACTAAATTTCTTTGCATTCCTATCTTTTTTCCCTCTTCAAGTTTGACATGCAAATGAATGTCTCCCGAGCTATTGGTTGGCAGCTGTCTGCCTGTCTCAGCATAGATAACTGTGGGAAAACAGCATAATTATTCATATTTTCTTGTTCTCCGCCAGCATAAATAATATTAGGGCTAATGACAACCAGGAGCAGTTGTACAGAAATATAAAGGTGTCTGCCTGCAAGCTGTTTGTTTGGTAGTAACATGCATCATCAGCAGAACTACACTGGGTCCATTTATTTACTGTTTCTGCAAAAAGCTTCTCATTGATAAGAGTATTAGAAATAAGGCTCATGTAATTTTAATGCCTGAAGTGATGACTAAACAGATCATTAGCCCTGCTTGGATTTATAATCATCCAAATGTCTGAATAAAGATGACCAGTTGCCCGCAGACCCCTTCCAGGAGGCTGATTTGTGAAAATGGCCTCAAGAAATATCACCTTGGAAATTCCAATTGGCCGCTTTACTAAACTGGCTGCTGTAATTGCTTCCATACACTTCATAGTGCTCCAACGAAAACACGCAGGCTGAGTAATCACCCTCTAAAACACACAAATGTGCCGTATGTATTGCACGTACAGCTGAAACCTAGCTCTCTCGAAGATTCACGTACTTGGCGTTAACAATCAGCTTCCAAATTTGGACTGATGGTTGCAAATCAGGCAGCCACTTACCGCAGTCATTGGTTCCCCAGATGCAGTGACTTACTATCCGATTCCTCCGTCTCCCAGCGTATCGACAGCCACATTCTTACCTTGAATCCACCATAATAGGTCTGCGGCAGATGATATAATGGCTTGATAGGCCATAAAGGCCCGCTGGGAGAGGTGGCTTAACTCAAAGCTCTACTTTACCACCAGGGTCAAACCAGAATAAGCTGCATAGTTTTAATGGGCTTAACAGCTGCAAAAGCCACTAAGCATTTCTTTTAGTAATTTTGGTTGCAGTAAGTAAAGGTGCTAAGAACACTTTTGACCTCATTCTTGCTCCTTTTATGCTATCAGAGCTGGATTATTTTGAAAGAAAAATCTCCCATCTCTTTTCTTATACAGCTGCTTTGGAAATAAGGTAATTATATATTTTTTAAGTTGTTAGAAGCAACATGATATAACAAAAGGAAAAGTAATTATCATACATTAAATTTAATAATCGGGCGCAGCGCATGGTGTAGAGGTAGAGCGCGAGCATCATGCACAGAGGCTATGGGTCCTCCCGCCCACGGTGCCATTCTCGACCCTGGGACCTTTGCTGCATGTGGTTCTGCCTTCTCTCTCGGCCCATTTGTCGTCTGTAAACTGTGAAATAAAGACAGCTAGTTCAACAAAATAAAAACAAAATCTATCAATCAAATTTGTTTAAACTATGCAGCGTTATTCTTTGGACAGCTGTGTTGAAATTGTTTTTATGTAAACAAATGGTTAAAAGCTCTACTTGAGGTAAAATAAAAATGTTGTCAGATTCTGGTCGCACAAATAAAAGCCAAGGATTTGCACTTCTTCAGCAATAACCTTTATTTAAAAGACAAAAGGGGAAAAAAATCAGGCCCGTCATTTATAATATTTTGTAGTGTGTCCATTGATCCTGAATGAGGAATCCGGTAATAAAGGAGAGACAAACATAACTGCATCAACGACAAAAATTTAATTGCTTGTATAACACTAATGTTGTATCTTATAAATAAGATGAAACTTAACTATAATATGGAATTTTTAATTTTCACCCATCTTTGTTTCCATCAGGAGGCCAGTTAGAGAGTCTGATGGAAACCATGAGAGCAGAGATCGCTGCCCATCCACCTGTTGAAGGATCCTATTCAGCACAGAGAGGGGATAACTGCCTAGCCATGTTTGCTGATGGTGAATGGTATGTGTGCATTTCGTTCTTTAAAAACTTCACCAGAGTTTATTCCAGCTGTTCTAGAGGTGAACCAGTTCTTTGCTATTATTTTTAAAGAAGTGGTTAGCTCTTCCACACCAGAGAACCAGCTCTGTACAATATCATTATATTAAATTATCTCTCCAGTAAATGTTTGATCCTCCATCTCCTGTATTCTGAATTCCTGTGGAGGATTACAGTGCTGGGACACCATTTAACACACAAGTCACATAATCGGTTATTCCATTATGACTGTAAATGAATGTCCTAATGTCACCAAGCTTTAGAAACACTGTTTAAACAAGACTGTTTGTCAGCGCTTCTTACAATCCCAACCAGCTGCTCTCAGATTGGCCTTTACCAACAGTGTGGTAAACTGGTAGACTAGAGATTTTATGGCTGATTTCTGTTCATCAAGTTTATTAAGCTGTGACCTGACATTACTGATTTTTGTAAAACTCTATGCAACATCATAATAGTGTTTCCCCTACTTTCTGGATATACTGAAAATTGGCAATAACAAGATTAATGCAGTTAGCATTACAAAATGTAAAGTCTTGCTTTAAATTGGAAACTTTTAAACAGGCTGCCAACATTTCTATTTCCAACATGTTCCACAGCAGAAATAATTCAACTTATAAAGAGTACAGAAAAACCAGTATGCTTCTGCAGAATAGAGTTTTTCTTTAAATACCTTCTTGTATATCTTTGCTTCATCTGACTTTGTTTTTAAACACCTCACTAAAGTGGTAAAGCAACAGTCATGTAAAAAAAAAAATACCCCATAAATTTTCAGTTCTCTAGTAAAAAAAATTCACATATCAACATCTAATCTTGTTTTAATTTATTTCTAGAAAAGAAAGTGATTTTATTGCAGATAAACAAACACATAACTGTTTTAATCATCAGACAAAAGAGTTCAGCAAAAATGAGCATCTTAGCCAAGGAAAAGGTTAGACTCCCAACCCCCTAATAGAACTACCTATTAGCCATTTTAAGTTAGAATAGATGTTGAGGTGTCCTAATATGACAACAGATTTTCTTCACCAGAGCCTGCTCCTTTTAAGGCACTCATTTGACCCTTTTTTTTTCTTGAGTGGTTGGGTTGCTGTGGATCTCACTGTTCCAGCACACTCCGTCTTTGTCTGGTTTGTGCACAAAAGACTTAATCAGTTTGAAACGGGGAGAATATATCAGCGCTGCTAGAGAAACATCCACATGAATAGCAGGAGCCAACGTTTCCTTGTAAAGCTTCACATGAAACAAAGGTGATTTATTTGTTTATATTCATTTTTCTTTCCTCCGGTATTTGAGCAATTTTAAATTCAACAGATATTGTTCTCTGATGCATCCGCTGCAGTCACCTAGAGTGTTTTGATTAGCTCTTAAGAAGCAGGAGTTTCCTATGAGTAGCAGACAAAAATTTATTCTCAGAGTCTCTTCACTGGGTGTTTAAAGTTCACAGATGGTCATGGGGGACACATAGAAGTCACTGCAATCGAGAGGGGGAGAGGGAGTATGTCAAGATGGCGAGGGGGGCGGGGAAGAAAGATCACGAAACTAATTAAAACCCAAATGTTCATCCAACACAGGTGTTCTCCTCCATCTTCCTGTCCTGCTTTTAGGGCAAAACACAAGTTAATCTTTCATACGTCACCAGTACAGGTCAGGGGACACTTTAAACAGGAAACCTGTAGTCTTTATCTTCATGTTGGAAAACAAATGTCTGTCATTAAAACTGCAGGAAAAATGTGTTGATTTGTGTCTTTCTGGTACCCCTGTATTATTCAGCAAGCTAATTATGTTTGCATTGTTCTTTCTTTGTATCCTGGTACTCCATGGTTCATTCACCATGGAGACTTGTTTCTTTAGGGGAGTAATTAAACATTTGTTACCATGCAAGTCCTCCCAGAAACACGAACAGAAGAGAATAAAACCTCTGTTCATCAGTCACTTTCATTTTCTCAAACTCCTTCTTATTCTCTCAGTTTTTGTTCATTATTCTCACTTCACCCACGTAAACCTAATTATTTGGCCTTTTTCTGCTCTCCTTGCTCTGCAGCCAATTTGTCATCACTGCGCTCATTTCTTTCTTATATTCAGGAATCAGTGATGGCCAGCTGAGGTGACACTCTGCATATATTGTGAGGAAGAATATGTTCTTATTGCAGCTATGTTATGAATTTAGGCATTACTCAAGCAGTTAGATTTTTCATTTAATCTGTCACTGACTGATTGTTTTTTCATCAACTTTTTATTTTCATGGAAATTGAGCTTTCCAGATGTGCTTGAAAATCGCAAATTACAATGAAAAACCTGCAGGGTCTCAATGATTAGCACTAATGCACTAACATCATTTTCTACAAGGCAAAAACCAGGTTTAAATTTCTGCCTTTTATTGCAAAGAGGCCTCCGTGCAATTTTCACCACCCGCCCATGTCCTGATAGATCCCCCTTTGTCCCCCCCCACCCCCTCACCGTCACACCCCCAGCCTGTTCATCCTATCCCGCTACTCTACCACGATCACAACATACAGATCCTCCAACACCTTCTCCCCAGGGAAATAAGCACTGAATCATTTACTCATCTCCTTTTCCTCTTGTGCCCTCTGTCTTCATCTCTCTTTCCCTACGCTCTATTCTCTCCCCTCTCCTCCTCTCTCTGTCCTTCTTTTTCCCCCCCATTATTCTTCTGCTGCTGCAGGTACAGAGCCAGAGTGGAGAAAGTTGAGTCACTGGCGAAGGTTCACGTCTTCTACATTGACTATGGGAACGTGAGTAACTTTGTGGCAATAAATCTGATTGTGTGCGTGGAGGAAAAGTGTTCTTATTAAAGCAAAGTGCTGATCTTTAGAGTTGAAAAACATGCACGTAAGACATTTTACATCCAAAATTTGGGGGGATTTTTCTGCTCAGTTTTCATTTTCATGTTCAAAGAAGTCTCTCTCTGCCCTTTTAGCTGAAATTTATGTGAGAGACAAAATGCCAGCTTGTTTGTTTTTCTGGTATTGTTTACTGACGAAGCAGAAAAGGTTTAGAACAGGATTTTTGCTTGGTCTGGAAAAGTAAAGACTTTGATTTCAGTTTGTAGCATTTATGTTGATTTGACACATAAAACTTGAGGGTTTTTTTTTTATTGTTTTTCAACAGTTTTTTTGCCTCCAGATCTACGGTCTTAATCTGAACCTATAGTTCAGAGCTTCAACAATCATCATCGGAGTATTGGGATTTGCAAAATTTCAATCACAAAGTGCCATTCTAAAGCTCACGGAACACCTTGATGGCAAAAAAGAGTCACTTTTTTAAAGAGTGACAAAAAGATTGTGATTCAGTTGAAACGAGTATTATCATCATCACTGCAAAATTCTACAGTAATATTGCAGTTGCACATTTTCCTGTCCCTGGATATTTTTAATTTTACTCAGTGATGACGAAGGCTGTGTTTTTGTCTCTGCCCACGTGCATGCACATGCTTGCATCATAACTGAGTGGCTCATGCAGCCAACCCCCGCCCTGCGGGAGTTTTCCCATGATGCAGTGGAGCGGCACAGTGTGCGACTGACCTCAGAGCAGGGGGACAAACCGTGGTTTGGTTGGCAGATGCAATGCATCCTGGCGTGTTGCTAAAAGTGTTATTCTCCGAGGCTGACCTGGTACACACACACACAAAAGACAAGCTGATATCTGCAGCGCATCAGTTGTAGTAGTTTTGCGTCATTTCAGGTTGAGTCAGGGTGGCCTTGATTTTGTGCCCTTGTGTCACAAGCGATTAGCTTACAATATTGCTACCTCTCGCGGCTAAAGGCCTCTACCTGAATTATTATGTGGTCATTAGCAAACACAGCAGAGCACTTTTGTCATTTCGGGTTTAAAGCCTACATTCAAAGGGCCATCAAAGTCTAATATCATGTAGATAAATCTTAACTTTGTATCATAATGAATCTCAGATATATTTTCTGTCTAGACTGGACAGTTCAATGAACACATTAACCTAAGATATGAGAGGGTCATTAAATTACTACTTTGGTTCTCATGGCTGTATTTATCTGACTTTTCAGCACACTAATGCCTATATGGATCAGTAACTGATCAGAGCTTTCACAGACCTAATAGATTTTATGCCATTAACATACATTATTATTCATATGTCGTTTGTTTATATTTAGAAATGAGTCGAGATGCCCCAATCAGGCTTTTGCTGTCCGATATAGATATTTCTGGTTTTCTTTAAGGTGTGACTTTGGGAGATATACATTTCTAAATGATGTAAGCAATTTTTATTTCAATGATTAAGAAACAATAAAAAGAGAAAGTAGTAAAGATTATATTCAATTATCCCCATTTATGCATCAAATCATGTCCTTTTAGTTTTTACTAAACTCAAAGTCAAGTGTGTTAAAGGGGACATCATATCATGCTTTTTAATCCCTTCTTTTCAACTTCAAATCATTCAGCTGTGGTCTACATAAAGTGGAACTGCAATGCTTTGGTCTGAATACCTTGTTATTGTAGCTCCACAGGCTCTTTTTTTATCCCTGTTCTGCGGTGCATCTGAGAGCAACTCGTTTTGGTGCGGCCTCTTTAAATGCTGCTGAGGCACTTTACACCCCGCCACCCTCGAGGTAAAGGAGCGCTGCACTTTTACCAGTTCGGCCGTTTTTGTAGTGTGATGACAATTATCTAGTGCCGCCGAAACAAGACAGTAACGGCAAAAGCTGTTCATGTAATAATACTATTCAAAACACGCAGTACGGTTCTGTCCTCAAGGAGCAGCAGCACACAGCTCTAGCATAAGCAGAAGGCACAATGCTACTGCTATCAAAACAAAGGCCAGGATGTCATATCAACACACAATAAATTCATGTCGAAAATAAAGTTTTCCGTCATTTTAGCGTTATTTGCAGCTACTGTGACGTAATAGTTCAAAAAACATAACAGATGATGGTGAAAACTGAATGGAAACAATCAAGGGAAAATTGACAGATCCCGATCACTGGCCCATTGATCTGTGCACCCATGCGCATCATCCTCCTTTAGACATACCAAACACGACTATGTTTTTGAATGTGATGTAAACATACCATTCTCACTGCATCATCAAATTCCGACTTTTCAGGCATAGTTTTAATGTCAATAAACTATATTTCTGCTTTTTTGCAGTCTATGCATTTTAAATGCATTACATCTCAGACAGTCTTCATCCTTGCTTTAGCAAAGCTGAAAAGCAGATGGAGCTTGCACCTACTCAGATGTATCAACAGCTGTAAAATGATTAGAAGGTTATTTATTTATTTATTAGAAGCAATTTATCAACAAAAAAAGATTCCTCTCCCTTTTCTAGTTCAAACTGCACCAGTATGTCCCATTGCATTGTGGGGCACTCCTGGTGCCAGGAGGATTCAAAGTAGATGCTTCCTTCACCTTTGTTAGCAACTTTAGCAATGGTTAGCCTGATGCAGTTCTCCTAGATCTTACAGATTATTCCTATTTTGTTTTTCCCTTTGTCTAACACTCTTTTCTTCCACAATTCTGCCAAACAAACTTAAAAGTGGTGCAGGTTGCTTTGCAAATGCACCCAAATTCTGTCCAACAAGAAGTCTTTTTTTTTTTTTTTTTTTTACAGAGAAACCAAGAAGTACTTATTTTCATAATTGATGTCTCAAACATATGTTGGTAGTTAAGGAGTCACTTCCAGGGCTCATAATAAAATGATGCCATCAGCAACTGGATAGCGCCTTCTTAGACAGTCTTTACTGTGATAAGAAATATTGGGGTGTTTTTACCACCCATATGTACAATGATCTATGGTGGGATTCAAATGTCCTTCCTGTGTCCTTCCTCAGAGAGAAGTTGTGTCAAGCACCCGCCTGGCTGCCATGCCTCCTGCCTTCAGCACCAGGACCCTGCCAGCACAGGCCACAGAGTACACCTTCGCCTTCATCCAGGTCCCACAGGACGTAAGTGCACAGACGAGCAGATATGTTTTGCAGCCACAAGCTCCAAAATTAACTGAGATATGGGCTTCTTCGGTCTCATTATCTGCCAACTTTTGAAAGTTTGACTTTCCTGGCAAGACATGAAAAGTGTTTGAGTTTTAGAAATCACACAGGGTGATAAGTCTGGAGCTGATAGTCAGGGCTGAGTTTCCATTCCAGGCAGTCTTGTGAAAATGATGCTTGCTCACACATAATGGATGTAACAGAAGCAAAGAGAGCAATGACAAACACTAAGTCACTGGTTTTCGTGTTTGCAGAAAGATTTAAAAAAACTTACCATCTGTGTTCTTTTTGAACAATTTGATAACATTCCGTTCAATTATTCAGCAGCCTGAACTGTTCTTTCCTATGCAGAGATATCATCTACTTCATGTCTTGGAGTACATACATGGCTGAGCACCTTTCCCTGTTTTCTGCAGCCATAATTATGTTTACTCAACCTTCAGTGACCGCATGCGAGCGTGTGCATGGGTGTCAGGGGGTCGGCTGATTGGCAGCATCTTGAGCTGACCGCATACAAATCAAACGGAAGCAGGTTTACTTTAGCTACAGGCCTTGTTGGCGCCGTGGTAAATCCTGGATTTATTCTGCTGTGTGTGATTGCTTTTAGATGATTTATGTTTTACATAGGCAAAATAAGATGCAGAGCACTTCAGATATGATCCTGGGATTAATTGAGCTGCAGGATTTGTATATTTATGTCTATTGAGTTTAAATCTGCTTTTGATAAATGCAGTGTTTGGGCTTTTGCGGGTCATAAATTAGCAAGTGATTACAATCGAAAATGGAAATTTTTCTCAAGTTTTTTTGTTACTTTCTTCCTTAGAATACTAAATGTAAAGCTGGCGGCCTGAGGTCGGTGCTGTCACCTCTCACGAGTCGGTAATGAAGTAGCCCATCTGTTGGTGCAACCCATGGGACACAGGGTTCATCTCCATGTTGCAGTTCTTATGCACACAAAACAAAAACCTGCAGCACACAATTCAATCTGACAAAACACCTTCCACCTTTTCTGCTCACTCTCCTTTCATCAGTCTGCGCCTCAACTTTCCGCTTTGTCTCAGATTTTTCTTGTGGTTTCTGTCTGACACAATGACAGCGTGGTGCCCCACTGGTACAGAACCGTTGCTGCCTTTCCCCCAATAACCTGCCACTTAATGCCCCTGCATTAGGCATCTGTCTTCACAAGTCATAATTGGCATCTTAGTCACTCTCTGAAAAGTTATTTTCTAAGTCTAAAAGTCATTTCTAGATTAAAATCATGCTGCTTGAATCACTGTTCTGTAAAGTGACAGTATCTTCAAAAAATTTCAGAATCGTGGCAAACTCCTACAGTTCTTCTGCTTTTAAAGGGATTTTTACTTTTATCTGAGCTGTGTCCTGGTGACTTGTATCAAAGTGGGAGGCATCATGAAAGTCACATCCATGACACCTCACAGCAGCAAACACATCTTTAGGGGCAAAAATATTGCATTTTTATATTCACTCCCCTTAAAAGTTGTCATACTGTTCATATTGCTCCATTTCATATTTCTCCTCATGCCTTTTGAGCCAGTTAGAGATAACATTTTTACCAAGATTGTCAGCAAGAAAAGTAAAGTTGAAAGAAAAAGGCAGCTCACTAATTTATAAGCTCTTTTCACTTAGACTGCATTATCATTTAACATGTTCCCATCAAAATCGTGGCAAAATCCACTGGCGGCAAGAAATTACGTTTTTAAGCTAATATTGCTAAAGGTCGACAAACACGTCTGAAAAATATCCTCAGAAACCCTGCAGGTTTTTTTATGCTTCTTTTAAGGCAGGTAACAGTTTATGAAGGTCAGTTCTAAAATGGTTTCCAGTCACATTCGAGAGACATTTGATGCTGAAACTTGATTTTTAAAAGGTATCTCTGTCAAACTTAGTACTGACAGTTTGACTTATAGCTGAAGTATTTATACAAATCAGGGTTCTTACAGACTTTGGGCATTTGTAGTATAAGTATGTAAAAAAGAAATCTGTATTTCTATTATTGTTTTGTCAACATCCATAGGTGTTCATGCAATCAAAATTATTTGACATTCTCTCATTCAGGCCTAACCTCTGCCAAAATATTTGCTGTAAATTAATACTTACTTAAAAGCTGACAAAAAAATAGATTGAGACCCCTGGAACCGCATGGAGTTGTTTAAAAAGTAACATTATGGAAATATTTTATTCTCCCAGCATCAAAGTGTTCTACTCAGAGTAAGGTGAAGACGATGAAATGGTGTTATCAGCTTTCTATTGTCTTTTCATAAGCGTTATTCCATTCCTCATCTGCAGTCGTTTCCCTTTTTCTTCAAGCTTGCAGCGACTTTGACAACTTGACCGGGGGGGGAAATAAGGTGACAAAAAGGCTCTCCTAGCTTTGTTCCTCGAACAAGCCTCCCTGCCCACACTTGCTCGCGCACACATACACCAGACACACAGATGCCCAAGGGTGGCTAGCTGGAAGGGGGTTACCATGGAGACAAGACCAAGGCGAGAAAGAAAGAGATGGTTAATGGCCAGGAGCAGATTTTTTTGGGTGGGGGGTGAGGCCATCTTCTGGGCTTTGGAAGGTGCCAACTCCATGTGGGTCTCAGCCTTCTCCGTATGTTCAATTAGAGGGTGAGGCAGGGGTGGACTAACGTAGATAGAAACATGATCAGGACAGTGGCAGCGCTAGAAGATGTTCTGTTTTCCTCGTTTTAACCTAAATTAATATTTGACATCCCAGTGTCCCTAGGCAGTCTAAAAAATGTTAAGCGTCAATGTGTATTCCATGATATGTTTTTCATCCATCATTGAAATGACCTTCAGTCAATCTTTTGTCAGTTTATTTCTTGCTTGTGTCCATGCATTCCTCCATACATCATTCATCTGTTAGTCCATCCATATGATTCATCCATCTACAAACCTCTGTAGAAGTATCTGATGTACATTCACAGTGAAGTTTTATATTTCTACTTACTACAAAAAATGACAGAGTGCATGAAATTTGAGTCTGAAGTATTGCATATTGAAAAGAAACTATTTATCAACTATTTAATTTTAGCTCTTGTAGTGTGAACCAAAGATAGTTATACTAACTATTCATTCTTCTTTCCTTATCCTCCATCTTCAATCTGCTTCAATCCCTAACATTACCTCCACCGCCTACCTTCTTCAGGAGGATGCTCGTGCGGATGTGGTGGACTGCGTGGTGCGGGACATTCAGAACAGCCAATGCCTGCTAAACGTGGAGTACTCAGGTGCCACCTGTCCACACGTCACGATACAGTTTGGAGACACCAAGGATGATGTGGGCCTGGGGTTGGTCAAAGAGGGCTTGGTCATGGTGGACGTCCGCAAGGAGAAGCACCTGCAGAAAATGGTGAGTGTTAAAAATGACCTCTGAAACAGCTGCACTTTCTAATGTAGGTAAAGCTGTTTGGCTGAGAAGAGTGGCTCATGCAGAGGGTATGGATCGATATTTCACTCTTCTGACTCAACATTGGTTCTGATTAAAGTTAGCTCTTTCATATGTGTATTTTTTTAAGTGCCTTTTCTCTTGTTTGTGTGTAAAATATTGATGGACACTAAAGTCCTTGCAGTCAGAATGGTATTGAGCGAGATTCCCATGACCGGCATCTCTTTAACAGCTGCTGCAGTTTGTAATATAGTGGTGCAGTTAAACATGTCAAAGTAAAAGTGCTTGTATTTGCAACAGACAGGCTCAGATTGTTTATAGCTTTGCTTGACAAGATGATGTAAAGGATGCCTGCAAAGATGGACCCTTTAGTTTCTTCTTTTCCAGACTGTTGTTTCATTTGTTTCAGTCCCTGTTATTTACTGATTCCAGTCAGTCAGACATAAAGAAGGAGATGGCTGATTTGTCTGCAGGGAAATATTTTAATACCTCATTTGAAGTCACATGCCAGGAGAATTAAAAACTCTCTTTATTAAATGACCACTCAATCCATTGTAATCTATTTAGAGAAATTTGGTTATTTAATTTGGCAATCTTGGTTTTCATGCAATGTTTCTGATGCATGCAGTATAGTATTACACATGAATGCCTTCAGCGTTTGTAGTGTAAATCTGTGGCATAAAGCAGGTAGGACCTCTCCAAATCAATCCACTGTAAAATAGTTCTCGTCTAAACTTTAAATGAACTTACCTTGTCTTAACGATTAACTTAATTCGTTCTTTGAGGGCTGGATGTTTACTTTACGAGCAACTAATAAGATTTTTTTTTTTGGCAAACATATAGGCTTCAATATATACTTTTGAGGAATGTATCTCAGCAAGTTCCAGAGAAACCACACATTTTCTAGCCCTCTAGAAACTTCTGACATAATTTTGGCTGAATATTTGACCGCTCTTAATATCAGAAATGAACTCATTTAAATTGCTTGGTTTGCTGGCAAGGACCCAGCTTTGAAGCATAGTCCATAAATTTCCAAAAGGGTTTAGGTCTTCACTTCATTTTCAGAAGTGCTATATGAACCTGATTTATCCATTCGATCCATTTGATGCGTGTTTGGGATCATTGTTTTGTCAGAACACCTAGTCGTGTCCAGGCTTCACCCCTCTACCTGTTGATTTACTTGAAAGTAAAGAATTTTGAGGTATTTCTCCTCCATTTTTCCACCCTCGCAGTATTCTTACATTTAAAGGCCTCACCTCGACTCCTCCAAACCTTCTTATAGTCATTATGGCCCAGTTAACTACATTTTGTCTACTGTCTTCCTATTTCTTATTTTTAATTAGATCGTTGAAGTTGTTTGTGTAATTATTCAACCCTGAAAAAGAAACGATTATATCGCATTAAAATGATCAAAATTAAAGACCATTATACAGGGGTGTAAACTTCTGACTGAACCTGTTAACATTTAAACACCTCTACAGAGTGTCTCGGATGGTGGTCATTTTGCTAAACCGTGAAGCTTTGCTCATTTACTTTTCTCTCATTATGCTAATTCCCCCTGCAGACTCAAAGCTGCTCTCTACATGAGAGATAAGTAAAAGCAAGATATGTATTCTTACTGCAATTACTGGTCCTGCACAGCCCTAATATTAGTCACTATCTACTATATAAAAATGAAATGCACAAAGAAACAGTTAAATGTTCATAAAAATAACCAGGTATAGGAATCAAAGTCTAAATGTGGTAGCAGGAACACGCTTGTTCATAAAGTTTTACTTCCCACCTCAGTGTGTCCATTGTATTCTGACATCCAACCTCCACTGAGGAGCAAGTGACCATAATTCAGTCTTGGGATAATGGACCCTACAGACGAACGACACTGATTAAAACCTCCTGGCTACTCGACTAATAGGCTTATAGACTGCACACAGATTTAGGTTTTGTTGGATCTAATGGTTCCTGTTTAGTATGCAACAGCTGTTTCTCCATGTGCATTTGCCCCCTCCTTGCTGGCTACAGCCTGATATTTTGATCTGGAAGAAGCTTAACAAGCAGCAGTGTTGCCAAAGTGCTTACAAGTTTGTGTTAAAAGTAAAGCTCTACAGATTCTCATGACGGTGTTTCTAAACAGTCGAGGCTCTGAGCATCATTGTGATCTTCCATGTATCCTGCTGGGAAAAATGAGAAGTGCGATCAAACTAATTTTAAATGACAAGTAAATTTGTGTCCGATTCAGTTCATTTTCTTTTTTTTTTTTCTCTTCCTCCCTATTTATAATATCCACATTGCGCATGTTAAAGCTGTAAAAAGATATATTGTGCACTGTTTTTAGAATTTCCTTTTTAGAATACGTGCCGGAAAGATAATATGTACACAAGTGATGAACTTGTGTAGAAAAGCTATTGTTTACAGTGTTAGTTGGCTGAATTTACAGTTTCCCCTGCTGCTTTAGTGAATGGTTGCAGCTTTGATCTTCAGTGTTGGTGTTGGTGTGGAGTCATTTGTTTACAAGGTGCACGCTGCCTTAGATTCATGGGTGTCACGACTCCTCCTACTGCTGGTGACACAACACAAAATACTGTCTTGCAGGAGCAACAGCCAAAAAATGTTTTAAGATATAACCTTTTGTTGCCACCTGGATCAGTGCCTCATTTTTCATCTCGTTTAGCCTTCGGTAGTACAGTAGGCACACCTTCTTTTGCACCCTCCCTCACACCCCTCCTGTTTTTCCACTCATCCAGACTATCAGCCTCATGTAAAAGTGACTTTTGTCCTTCATATCTCATCCATTTTGTCTCTTTTCTGTATCCAATCCTGGGGATTGGAACATGGTCACTGTAATCTGTACTCAAGTTCTAAAGCATTATATAACAGATGGGCTGTAATGTTCATTGGCACTTGAGCAGGCATTAATAGTCAGTCATAAGTGCACTGAAGGTTAACACCAGTCTTCGAGGGTGGCATTGTCCCAAGAGAGAAAGGAGGGAAGGGATATGCATCATTTGGAGTCATTTTTCGAGTGCATTTCCACCTTAAGCTGTACTTTAGTAGATGCTCATGATGCACACCATATGGACGGCTGCTATTTCACATTTCTACCCAGAGAGGGACATGCATTTTGATTTAATGCCTGCAGCAGATTTTTATTGGGAAAGTAAGTGGAATTAGAAGATTAGACGGAGGGGTAAATGGATGAAAAGTAGAAATTCTGATCATCATAATGTAATAACTGTATCTACATAGGCAAATTTAATATTACCAAATAATTTTGTAATGACGCTCTCTCACACATCTTTATTATATTTTGTACACTTTGTGTCTGCAAAATTTGCCTCATTTTGCAAAATAATATCAGAGCAATCTACAAATAATGACAGGGAGAGCTCTTAAAAGCTGAAGAGATTCACCAAATAGTTTTGTGAATGGTTTCCCATTGATTTTTCTTTTCTTTTAAACCTCTGATCTGATAACACATTTTTGAGAAATTAAAATTTTCTTTAAGAGCTACAATTAACAGCATTCAATATTTTTTTTTTGACAAAGTCACACTGTGTGAGAGAGAAGTTATGAAACCGAGTTTTACTAGTATTTTAAAGGAGTCCAAATTATTTGGGAAGTTGACATCTTATGTCAGTAATTGTAATCTTTGCTTTCTGCAACTATTTTCCAGAGAATGTAGAGCCTTCTCTTAACTGAGATTTCTGAAAGCCTGACAACATTTCCAAGTTCAGCATGTTTCCTAATGGAGGATGAAATGAAGTGACTTTGCTGTCAGACATTCAGCCATCCTGCTACAGTCTTATTCTCTGGTGCAGCAGATATCTCTGTAGAAAAGAGTTTACTTTTTTTAGCAGCTTACTTCTTATGTGCTGACTTTCACCTGATTTTTAAACACTGAAGAGTGTTGTTTTGGGGTATCATATGTTCACTGATGGAGTGGAAGAAAGATCAGATTGTTTAGTTTCTGTCTCTGTGCATTACTATCACATTCAGTGCAGTAAAATGTAATGCACTTTGTCACTATATATATATCGATAGATATATAGAGATATATATATATCTATCGACAGATATATATATATATCTATCGACAGATATATTTATCTATATATATACAGATATACATATCTATCGACAGATAGATAGATCTATCTATCGATATAGATATATACAGTACAGACCAAAAGTTTGGACACACCTTCTCATTCAAAGAGTTATCCTTATTTTCATGACTATGAATATTGTAGCTTCACACTGAAGGCATCAAAACTATGAATGAACACATGTGGAATTATATACTGAACAAAAAAGTGTGAAACAACTGAAAATATGTCTTATATTCTAGGTTCTTCAAAGTAGCCACCTTTTGCTTTGGTTACTGCTACACACACTCTTGGCATTCTGTTGATGAGCTTCAAGAGGTAGTCACCTGAAATGGTTTTCACTTCACAGGTGTGCCCTGTCAGGTTTAATAATTGGGATTTTCTTATAAATGGGGTTGGGACCATCAGTTGTGTTGTGCAGAAGGTGGATACAGTACACAGCTGATAGTCCTACTGAATAGACTGTTAGAATTTGTATTATGGCAAGAAAAAAGCAGCTAAGTAAAGAAAAACGAGTTGCCATCATTACTTTAAGAAATGAAGGTCAGTCAGTCCGAACAATTGGGAAAACTTTGAAAGTGTCCCCAAGTGCAGTCGCAAAAACCATAGAGCGCTCACATGAGGACCGCCCCAGGAAAGGAAGACCGAGAGTCACCTCTGCTGTGGACGATAAGTTCATCCGAGTCACCAGCCTCAGAAATCGCAGGTTAACAGCAGCTCAGATTAGAGAACATTTCAATGCCACACAGAGTTCTAGTAGCAGACATATCTCTGGAACAACTGTTAAGAGGAGACTGTGTGAATCAGGCCTTCATGGTAAAATAGCTGCTGCTGAGGACAGGCAACAAGCAGAAGAGACTTGTTTGGGCTAAAGAACACAAGGAATGGACATTAGACCAGTGGAAATCTCTGCTTTGGTCTGATGAGTCCAAATTTGAGATTTTTGCTTCCAACCACCGTGTCTTTGTGCGCCGCAGAAGAGGTGAACGGATGGACTCTACATGCCTGGTTCCTACCGTGAAGCATGGAGGAGGAGGTGTGATGGTGCTCTGCTGGTGACACTGTTGGGGATTTATTTAAAATTGAAGGCATACTGAACCAGCATGGCTACCACAGCATCTTGCAGCAGCATGCTATTCCATCCGGTTTGCGTTTAGTTGGACCATCATTTATTTTTCAACAGGACAATGACCCCAAACACACCTCCAGGCTGTGTAAGGGCTATTTGACATATTTTCAGTTGTTTCACACTTTTTTGTTCAGTATATAATTCCACATGTGTTAATTTATAGTTTTGATGCCTTCAGTGTGAAGCTACAATATTCATAGTCATGAAAATAAAGACAACTCTTTGAATTAGAAGGTGTGTCCAAACTTTTGGTCTGTACTGTGTATACATAATATAGTACATCATAGGAATTTATTGTGTACAGATTATGTTCTGTATGAATAATATCATCTCTAAATTGTGAAGAAAGATTTAGTTTATGCTGTGCTAGTTTTGGTCTGCCGCTAGGCTTGTACCAGTTCTTGCCTGAAATTATATTTTCTGTCAGAAATATATCAGTGTTGTCTATTTGCACCATATGGTTCTCTGTGCTGTTTGTCTTTTTTCAGCTTTTGAAATTCAGATAAAGATCTGGAGAGCTTCTGTTTCTGTGCCACAGGAGAGTCTTTGACCTTGTAGGTGTTTGTGTTTGTGTCACCAGTCCCTAAGGCAGAGTTCTGCTGTACTCTGTAGATTGCCAGGTAAAGTGGCTGCCATGTAAAGTGTCCGCCACTAGTACATGTAATCAGCATGTTGGTGTCATAAATGAGCTGTTGGCAAAGCTCAGCAGCTCTGTAATAGTTGCCTCAGGCAGCCAGATTTAGAGCAGTGTCAACCATGTCATTTGGTCTGATTGCCCCTGATGGCAACTGCAATTCTTGAGTTGGTGAAAGACTTTTTTTTTTCCCCTCATAGAATCTGACAAATATGTAATTAGGTGGGCATTGATTTTTCTATAGTGGAAAGCGCTAGAATTATAATTGGTGTGGGTGCAAAAAGGTAATTGGATTTATTATTAAGTTAAAAATTCAACTATGAAGTGTTAAAATTTTTAATAACCAATGCAAACCAAAGATGATGAATGTTTGCCATGTTGATTGATTGTCTGTGTACAAACGTTATATTTAGCCCCCCTCCTCAGGCGGAGCAGATAAGCTGCTCCTGGCACTATAAACTCTTAAAGCAATGGCAACATGCTATATGGATTCAGATACTCACTAACATTTTTTTTTCTTTTTTATCCCACTTAATTCCGTCCTTCATACATGTTTAAAATTCAGAATTAGTTTTTTTTACAGTAACTTCCATAGGTGCTCGCACCCCTTGAACAAATTTTGTCACATTACAACCAATAACCAGATTTATTTCATAGGGATTCTGTGATCAAATTAGTACACAGTTGTGATGTTGAAGGACACTTGTACGTGATTTTATAAGAGGCTTTTTGTTAGAGAGCAATAGTGAATGGCACAATCGTGGCTTAAATTCCAATCAGATACCAATTCTGGTATTGGTGTATGAATAGAAAAGCTTTGTAGAAGATGAATTTACCATTTATCAAACAGTACCATGAAGCGCAGGGGACACACTTTGACAGATCAGGGATAAAGAGGTTTAGGCATGGTTTGTTTTTAAAAGTTTATCACAAGCTTTTAAACATCTCACAGAGCACTCAACACATCTGGCCTTCATGTAGGAGCAATAAGAAGAAAGCCATTAAACGTCCTTTGCAGTTTGCCTGGGGCCATGTAGGGGAGACCGAAATTGAACTTTCTAGCCTACAGGCAAAACACTGAAAGCTGAAAACTAATCTGCACATCACCTTGCATTCAGTGCCCTCTGTATAACGTGGTGGTGGTAGCATCATGCTGTGGGACTGCTATTCTTAAACTGGTCGATGTTTATGGCACAGATTTTTATTTACAAAGAAATGTTGAGACCATGTATCCTTTCAACTTCACAATTACTTTGTGGTTGTAACTTGGCAAAATGTAAAAAGGGTGTTTGCAAGACAGTGTTCTTCACCAATTTCATCATTTTAGCTTTGTTCCCTATCACTTTGTATCTTTTCAATATCTTTCTTGTCCTTGTACTTTTCCTGTGGTGTCTATCGCGGCTTCTCATGGGTTCATGTGTCATATTGCTTTTATCTCCACTAAAAAATTCATAACTAACCCCCACTGACCATGTTTGCTCTATTTTTATTTTTGTAATAGCCTTTGGTATTCATTTTATCTAAACAGAGCAACAGCGAGTGATCTGCACAGCATTTGGAAGGCAGCTTGCTTGGCTTTTGCGTGTTCTAATTTGCATTTTGTCTTTCAGTGGTATGTCATGATGAGTAATAATCCCCTGGAATTAGAGTGGAGAGCTGCTCAGATCAGACCTGGCAGCAGCCTGATAATGAGCTCTGATTTAAAATGCTGTTATGTGTGATTATTTGCAGCTTGCATCAGCTGATGTTGCCCTATGAGACTTCTACTGATATTATAATGCCTCCTTTACTATTTAAAGCGTTGTTAGAGTTGCAAGGTATGAACAGCATGTGTTTCCTTAATAAAAAGGTACCTGGCTCAACAGAATTACAAAATAGACCTGAAATATATTTTTCTTTCTGCCTGATTGGTTACACAGAAAGTGCCTGCAGCAGCTATTCTTGACCAGCGCACAGAAATCTGCACCACACCTGATATTTCTTTGTCCAACATGTAATGAGTCTGTCATGGCAGCTCAAGTGGAAGATGGCTGTGTGGTTAGCAGCACTATCTGTTGTGCTCGGCTGCTTTTCACCAGTGTTTTCTGTCAGCAGCTGCCAGCAACATGACTGATTCAAACTGTGGCAGACCACTTGGTGCTAACTGTCTTGTCCAGTCACCTCAGCTAACTGACAGTGGTGCTAGCCCACAAAGTTCATTAACGTTACAAGCTAATAATCTCCAGTGTGCTAATCACAAGTCAATTACAAATAGGGATTTTTCTGTCACTTCTCAGCTGGTGCAATTATAAATCACCAGCCCCCACTTCTGCAGGCCTCATTTCTAAACAGACCGTTAGGACTAGATTAAGATATAGCAACAACATTTATAGTCTAAACTAATGTATCTGAACATCTGTGTGAGACCTTTAGTGAGAGGTGGTTTGTTGGAGTTTGTCAGCATAAGGTAGACTGCAGGGAAAACAGCTGTGAGGTACCTTCCCAAGTGCAAGAGTGACAGATGAGTCTAGGAGTCTTTAATTACCCAGGAAGCCCCTTGGGAAATATAGTTTTTTGTTTTTTATTTTATTTTCTCTCCCTATGTTGTTACTGCATTCAAACAGAGGTCCTTCTCTTCATATATAAATGTTAAGCAGCACTCTCTGAAGCTGTAAAATGCTTTAGGCCCAAATAAGATCTTTTTTATGTATGCATCTTTTTTCTACACAAACTGCCTCATGTGGTTCTTTTTTAAAGTTTACAGTTAGATTCCCCAATGTAGTTAATGGCACAGCAGGGTAATTGTGTTAATGAAGTTGGAGAGTGTAGCTGGATGTGGGGAACCCATACAGGAAATAAGTAAGGAGGCTCACGCACAGGATGCCTCCTTCCAATTTCTGCTGTTTGGCATATATAGTATATGTGCCAAACTAAAAGACAACTAAGGACAGTGATACATGGGAATGAACGTTGGAGCTTCTTTACTTAAGATACACGGCAACAAATTGCGGCCTGTTGCTCATTAGCGGTCCCCAACCACACTGAAATTGCAGGGCTGGTCTTCACGTTTTTTTAATGTACAGAAAAAAATTTTGATAACAGTTATGAGGAGAGTGGTGATGGAGGGTTCACAAGTACAGGTATATGTCAAAATAGAATATTGCGTAAAAGTGCGATATTCTTTGCCAGTCATTTCAGATAGTTAAATGTTTATTTTATAGAGATTCATTTCACATAGAGTAAAAATATTTCAAGCTTTTATTTCTTGTAATTTTGATGACTATGGCTCACAGGTAAAGAAAACCCAAAATTCAGTGTTTAGAAAATTAGAATATCACATTAGACCAATCAAAAAAGGATGTTTTAAGCACAAATGTCAGGCTTCTGAAAAGTGTGCCAATTTCTATGTACCTCAATACTTGGTTGGTCTTGCATGAATTACTGCATCAATGCGGCGTGGCATGGAGGAGGTCAGCCTGTGGCACTGGGTAGGTGTAATGGAAGCCCAGATTGCTTTGATAGCTGCCTTCAGGTGATCTTTTTTGTTGGGTCTGGTGTCCCATCTTTCTCTGAACCCCATAGAATATATATGGGGTTCAGTAAAAAGAATATCATGGTCATTGAATTGGTACCTTTTGCCAGTGTGGGGAGGTGCTATCACTGACTGTGGAAACGTCACACTGGACTTCAAGCAGTGTGGATTCTGTGCCTCTCCACTCTTCTTCCAGATTCTAGGACATTGTTTTCCAAATGAAATGCAGAACTTACTTTTAATATGAAAACAGGACTTTGGACCATTGGGCAACAGTCCAGTTCCCTTTCTCGATAGCCCAGGTAAGATGCCTCTGACGTTCTCTCTCGAGGAATAAGACATTTGTAGCCCATGTCTAGTGTTCGTCTGTGTGTGATGGTTCTTGATGCACCGACTCCAGCCTCAGTCTACTCCTTGTGAAGCTCTCCCATATTCTTGAATAGATTTCACTTGACAATCTTCTCAAGGCTGCGGTTCTTCCTGTTGCACCTTTTCCTACCACACTTTTTCCTTCCACTCAATTTTCTGTTAATATGCTTGGATACAGAACCATGTGAACAACCAGCTTCTTCAGCAATGACCTTTTGTGACTTACCCTCCTTGTGAAGGGTGTTGATAACTCTCTTCTGGATATGTCAATCCAGCAGTCTTTCCCATGATTGTGTAGCCTATGACCCAGAATGAGAGATCATTTAAAGGCTCATTTAAACCTTTGCAGGTGTTTTGAGTTAATTAGCCAATTAGGGTGTGACACCATGAGTCTCCAATAATGAACTTTATCACATTTTCTAATTTTCTGAGACACTGAATCTTGTGTTTTCTTTACCTGTAAGACATAATCATCAAAATTACAAGAAACAAAGGCCTGGAATATATCACTCTATGTGTAACGATTCTATATAATGAGTTTCAGTTTCTGAGATCACTGGCAAAAAAAAATATTGCACTTTTACACAATATATAAATTTTTTTAGATGTACCTGTAAGAGTTGGACAAGGTTTAAGCATTGGCTAACCTTTTGTGTTTATCACTTAGTAACAGCATTTACAACAGGCCCTGGTGCTGCCCCCAGTAGGTACTGTGGATTGGCTGATTGAAATTTTAAATGTGCTATAGAACAGAGATTCAATTTATAGTCCTTTTAAATCTGTGAAATATCTTTAATTTAGAACTAATAGAAAGCTGTGAAACAGATTGTAACAATTAGTCAGAGGGATTCTTACAGGGCTTACAGATCATTCGTGTGTTCATGTTATTTTTGTGATTTAAAGTAAGAGTATCCAGCATAGACACACCTTCATTTTTGGGGCCCCTAATAGGACAAAATTGTTTAAACAGATGGAATTGCATGTTGACAGCAACAGGATAGTGTTTGGTGCGACTGTTATTAGCTTTACAAGAAATAAAATGTCACGGAAAAACAACAAAAAATTATGTCTACAGATTATATTTTGATCACATCCTACCTAAACCTTTAAGTTTTTCTTTATGCCACCTATAAATGGCTTTTAACTATTTTCCAGGTTGTCGTCTATGCTTTTCAACTGCGCCTCCACAGACTCGTACCCACTGCGCTCTCCAGTTGTGTGATAGCATGTCCTCTCCCCACCAATAGCTTTATACCTAATTTACAAGTAGAGTTGGTAATGGGGTTCACCTCCAGCTACTATTGCTCTGAGAGCCCTTTCATGATATATACACACAAATGCCTGCACACCATCATTGCAGACAGGTGGGAATCAGAATGTAGGTTTATCAAACTTATCTATTTTTTGTAATTTTGAAAAGAAAATGTAAAGATTCAAATTAAAATGAGGCTTTAAGCTTCTATAGTTACAACGTGCCTTTGGGAGAGAACTGGACAGTATACTTGGATCTGTGCACATGTGTTTCATGAGTATGACCTCTTAACTGTATGAACCCATGCTGGTGGGCTTGTCATGTTAGTTCCCACCAAAGTGTCTGATCTCACCCGACAGCCATGCTAGAAGGGGGGGGCAACAGGAGGTGATCCCAGCTAGCCTCAGATCAGTGGCACTGACACTCATACATACAGTATCTCACAAAAGTAAGTATACCCCTCACATTTTTATGAATATTTTAACTTTGCATGGGACAACACTGAAGATACGCCACTCTGATACAATGTGAAGTAGTCAATGTACAGCTTGGAAATCTGCTGGTAACAAAAGTGAGTACACCTCTAAGTGAAGATGTCCAAATTGTGCCCAGGGTGTCAATATTTTGAATGGCCAATGTTATTTTTCTTATATCTCTTGGGCATAGAGTTCACTAGAGCGTCACAGGTTGCCACTGAAATCCTCTTCCATGACGACATCACGGAGCTGGTGGATGTTATGCCCCATGTACCCCATTACTTATTTTAGTACTTGCTTGCTGTTCCAAGCGAACCGACTCGTGCAAAAATCGCAACGTTCAAAGACTGTTGAGTCACTGATTGGGAAAGGGGTGGCGTCGGTAAGATAGCAATTATCGTCAACCGTTTTTGTTGTTTGTGTCACTTTAAATCAAGTTACTTTGTTGGACTGCGGGGCCTTGCTATTGATGATCCTGGCCACATTGAGGTGGTCCTTAGTCTGCTTGTTTTTAACAAACTGTGGCCTTTCTTGTGCGTCATGAGAAGAGGCTATCTACTGGAACGCCAACCACAAATACCAATTTAATGCAGTGTGTGGCGTATGGTCTGAGCACTGACAGGCTTTCCCACGACTTTGCAGGAATGCTGGCAACACTCGTAATTCAAATTTTAAAAGACAACCTCTGGATATGACGCTGAGCATTTGCACTCAACTAGACCATGGCGAGGCCGGTACCATGTTTACCTTCCAGTGAGAGAGCGAAAACACTCCTGTACCTCATTCACATCTCAGACCTTGTAATAGGCTAATTGAGCACAATTTGGAAATTTTCACTTGGGGGTGTACTTACTTTTGCCAGTGCTTTAGACATTAATGGCTGTGTGTGGAGTTTATTTTGAGGGGGCAGCAAATACACTGAAAACTTAACATTGTATCAAAATTTACTGAAGCAGAGCCTTTATTCCAATAATTGTTTTGAAATTGTAGCTGGGATATAGGCACCCAGTAACTTAAGTCAAACTTTACTGATGTATGCAGGCCGCACCATTTTTGTTGAAAAGTTTAACATAAATTCATAAAAATTATGCATCGACCAATTTTTGTGGTCAGCCTAATCGATTGGTACAACGGTCCTACTTTTCATTCAGCATGTTGATGCGCACTTAGGGATTCCCTTGTCTAACTCAGCAATTACAGGCCTTAAAGGGTTAGCTATGGTGCTTACAAGACAAGCGTCTCTCCATTAAACCACTTGTAAGATGACAAATGTGAAGAGATGCCCCCCACCCCAAACCAACACCACAAAATCCTGGCCTCCTCGCTGCTTGTCATGCAGAATTCATGCATGGGCATGTTAAACGAGAGATGTCTCTTAGGACACTCTCTCAGCCAAGTACTTTCAACTTGAAACAGTGTGGGCTACAAACATAAAAGCCGTTATGTTCCAGTACATGCTCTGATGACGACTGTTTTGTGCAGTTTTCCGCTGTCGGTGCAGTCAAAGAGAGTCTGAGATTGTATGTGAGAACAAAATCGGAGGCATTAGCAACAGTTCTATGCAGTCCAGGGTACGGAATCTGATTTCAGTGTTTTCCTTCCAAGTATGAAAAAATATTTGGATTTATAAACTACGTATTCTCATCTCTTCATCTATCCATCAATGCATCCTTCCCATAATTCAACCATCCTACTTCTGTCCATCCTTTCTTCCTTTATTTCCTGTGCTATTCAAGTTTTTATAACCACACTCTCATCTGGTGTCTCGGTCCATCTGTTCTTTATCCCTCCTTTTGCTAATTCACCCATTCACTCATTGTATATCCTTCTTTCCACATAAGCATAATTCCTTCCACCCCTTCCTCCTTCAGTCCATCCATCTATACATCTGTTCTGCCTTTTATCCTTATTTCAATCCACTAATCACTCCTTTTGTAAACCATTTTATCAATCATTTCTTTCTTCTTGTTTGTGCATACATCCTTCCTTGGAGTCTTTAATCCCAGGCTCCACATCTAAAGTTTTGTAATAATCCTTTACGTTTCGCTAAAGGAATAGGAAAGTATGAGAGTTTGAGTCTGAGAAATCCTGAAATTTTGACCAGAACAATTAGTGTGAACCCTGAAAAAGTTCTGATTGAGCAACAATTACAACAAAAAGGGAGAAAAGGGTAAATGGCAACAAAGGCATAGTATCAAAATGAGAAAAGGTGGTAATTTCTTTAAGTTTGCTTCTTTATAATTACTGATTTAAAAAAGCTAAGCATACATTAAGAGCCTTTTTGCCTTAGCTACGCACCAGACGGACTCAACCTGTTAAAGATGTGCAGCATTAGCTCATTCTTACGTCCATCACTTTCACACCACGTTTACCCGAACACCACCTGGACATGGCACAAGGGCCAGCGCTCAGCTCACACTTTCAGATTCACAGCCAGTCATACAAACCAAGCGGTGCCAAAGCACCGGGCCTACACCCCCTGTCGTTCAGCCTCACACCAACAGTCTCTCATTTAGTCTTCTGTCAGTTACCTGCATACATTAAATTTGACTTGTAGTATTTATGCATATATTTTCCCCTAAATCTGACAATGAGATCAGCTCAATGAAATACAATGCAATACAAACCAATGGACTGATGAACTGAAAACTGTAAAATCTGCAGTTGTTTGTTTTAAATAAAAGGAAAGAAAATAAAAACAAAATGCAGTTACAGCTTTAACCAAACTATTACCTACTGCCAGTATCTATAGCCACTGCTCATCTTACTGGCATCTGTCTGGCATATGGGGGCTCTGTTGGGTCATCCAGACAAACACCATCACCAGCTGCTCTCTAATACTCAAACCGTTCAAAATTGCTGCATTTTTTCGCCTTCAGTTCCCTTTTCTGTGATAAATATTTAGCTTTTGAATGCTGTGCTTCATCTGCAAACTAACCATCTTCAGGTTTTCCTAATTATTACAGTCGTCCTCACTTTGCTGGAACATTTATCAACAAAATTCCGGATCACACCTCACTGCCATAATTTGCGTTCCCCTTCCTTCCTGTGTATTTCATGCCACAGTTGTTTCCTAAATGAGAAAAATTCCTTGTCTTCACCACCCCGGGTGGGTTTTTGCATGCATTTGAGTCATAAATGAGCCATTACGGATCCCTACTGGAGAACATAGAAAAGCAGTGAAAAACGGATCCAGCGCCTGATAGACAGCAATGTTTAAAAAGAAAATCCAGAGTTGGGCTGATTGGATGTTGTGTTCACTGAACTGGAGTATGGAGAACGGTGAAAGATGAGGGTTGAGCTAAGAAAGGCAGCCTCACGACCAGAGCAGTGAAAATGTCAATACAGCACCGTTTCATCTTTGCATATTGTGTGGTAGTGCTCTGGACGTTGCATCTGTTGTGAAATATTTACCATTTACATGGAGAGAAATTTAATGGATTTTGTTGGAAGATGAGCGTTTCTTTTTTTCTCAATTTGCTTGTTGTATTAGATATGCAACGCCCCATCCACCTAACTTTTTAAATGCAGCTTTTAGAAGACTGTAAAGCATGCTATGGTTTCTGAGAGCCCCCCCACAGAGCCCAAATGGCATCCCTGGCCTTTTGTGTCTGTGAAATATCATTGGCGGGGTTCTCCATATGGTGACATCTGTCTGGTGGGACTAACATGCCATACCCATCCGCCTTCCAAAAAATTTCTTGCTTTAGTTGGCTTTGATGGATGCCTTGTGCAGGCAAAGCAGTTTCCTTCCCACTCACACACCCACATGCACGCATTCAGAGTTGTGTACGATCCAGTAGTAGGTCTGTTATCTTGGCCAGGCCGTGTGCAGAGCAGATATCTAATCAACCTATGTGCACAAGCTAGCTAAGCAATTAAACTCCAGAGTCCTATCCATCCCCATCCCACTCGACTGTTTTAACATCTGGCATGCTTGTTTTGGTGCTTGAGTGCACGCCAGCTCGTCTGCTGCTGTAATCATCTACAAAATGCAACGCACAATTGAATCCATGACATGGTCTCGTCTTTGCTGCAAATGAAATTTGATTGTGTGTTCTTCCTGTGCAGCTCGTTTTTTCGTGTTGAACCAGAAAAGGCCAAAAATATACACCTGCTGCACACATTGTATGAACTAAGCTATACTTTAGTGACAAATTGATGTGTTGTGGTATTACCTTCTAGAGTTTGTTCACACACCCTCTAGATAATGTGGCCTGATATTGGAAATGTTGAAGGACACCTTCACTCTGAGGTTTTGCCACTCAAACTTGTGAACTCCCTGGTGCCACTGCCACACTTGGTGCCACTCCATACATCCTCTCATGCTTCAACCACCCCCCCCCCTCCCCCCCCCCCCCCACCCCCCCCACCCCATGCTGCTAAATGGCTGTTCCAGCACAACAATAAACTCAACTCTTCCCACTGGCCTTCACTCCTCCTCTAACACCTAAATATTCTGTGTTTTCAGTACACTACTCTAAGTCCTACTCTACGTTTTTTAACCATAATTATAATACAGACAATAAATTGTAGTGTTGCTCCTCCTTATGTGAGCTGTGGTCAGAGGGATGCCCAGTCTGTTTATTCTGGGGGTTCACCAGGTCTTCCCAGGACAGAAATAATATATAGTCCATCCAGCTGGCTCCTGGTGTACCCCAGGGTCTCCTGCAGTGGGACATGCCCAGAAAACCTCTGGAGAGACGTACAATTCTGTGTGTCTGTCAGCAGGGTTCCAGATTTGGATAGGTATGGAAAAGTAAAATATACAGTAGTATCAAACACATTTTTTTGTTCCCATCCGTCCATGCATGCATCTTCCAACTTCCAAAAATTAATCCATCCATTTTTTTTATGATCTTTAGATGTTACATATTTAAAGCCTGGCCTCTGGAAAAGTCTTGTCATTTGCCAGCAAAGTGTATAGGGAATCATGTATATATGTCTGGAATCTCTATGGGCTGCAACACAGACCAAAACATCATCGTGAGAATGTTTATAATTATGGTACAAGCAGAAAAAATGACACAGAGAATATTTCTCTACAAGTATCTTTGCAGAACTGTCATGTGTCTTTTGATTTTTAAACATCCATACAGTTAAATAAAGGTCATACTGTGGGCTTATGCTCCTTTCTAGCTCGTGGCTCCCTCATGGCGTCCTGCTACTGCACTTGATTATAAATTGCTACTCTAAACTGACGAGGTGTTGGCCCAAGGCTAGTGAGGCAGGAGGATTTAAGAAAGGCTCTCATCTCAGTTGACTTTGATGGTTTAAGTTGTTGCATGAAGAGCAAAGACTTGCACCACACACAGAGGGGAAAGCAATGACCCTAAAAAGTGAGCCATCATGTGACGTCAAAGTCTCTATGCTTTCCACCCTCCCTGTGGTGACATAACCAGTCTGTGTGTTATCTTGATCCTGTTGATCTTCAGAGAACACTCTGCTCTTTCCAACCTCTGTTGCAGAGAGACTGGGCATATACCCTTCCTCCTAGAAATGTGGGCTTTTGAACAAAAAACTTCCCTGCAAGCTTGGAAGGCAATGTACCCAGCAGAACAGCTGGTTGAAATGATGCATGGGTTCACTGTAGTCCTTTAAATCAGATGTGACGCAGTTATGTGGTATGCTAATGACTCACCTCTTTCTACCGTAGGTGACAGAGTACCTGAACAGCCAAGAATCTGCCAAGAGTGCCAGGGTAAGTAGTTTTTTCCCAATTCTATCACCCTTCTCTGTAAAACACTTTGTTCATAAAATAATACGTCACAGTGAAGATGTCTTTCATCTCCTTTCAATAGGAAGAGCCTTACAAAAGTATTCAGACCCTGAAATGTTGTCATGTTTCAACAACAAGCTGAAGGTGTTCCCTTGGATTGTATGCGATAGACCAACACAAAGTTGTGCATAGCTGTGAAATAGAAAGAATACGATTCAAACATAGATAAACAGAGAATCCAGCTACTGAAAAAATAATAATGCATTATTTCCATCTCAAAAAACTTTTTTGATCAAGTAATATCCCACCAATTTTAAACGTTTTATGGAACATAAACAAGTGTCCTGAAATGGATTACAGACACGATGAGCCTCAAAGCATGGAAATTAAATCATTTGCAAAGGTTTATTACAGTCCAGGCAGTTCTAAATGATATGCATATTGCATACAGTGATACTGCAATGATGATAAATTTGCCATATATTGTGCAACCCTTGTATATAGCTTACTTTACAATGTTCTAAAGGCAATCCATTGTTGACAGAAAGCCTTAAGAACGCATTCTTAAGTTTGCTAAAAGCCACGTAGGTGAAACAGTCAGATGAGATGAACACTGAACTTTTTGGCCTCATGCAAATGCTATGTAGGCTGAAAAACCAACACTACTGTTAGTTATGGTAGTGGCAGCATCATGCGGTGGGGATGTTTCTCTTAATATTCAAACTAAATAAAGGGCAATCCTGTACATAAACCTGTTCCAGGCTGCAAAACAGCTGAGATTAACATTCCAGCAGGACCATACTGAATATACAGCAAGAGCTACAATGGAATGGTTTAGAACAAAGCATATTTATGTGTGGATGGCTCAATCAAAGTTCAGACCTAGGTCCAGTTCTCACAAATGCTCACAAATGTTCTCCAGTCAGCATGAGGTTGAGCTATTTCACAAATGGGCAAAAAAGGAAGTTTTCCTTTCCTTTTACAATTAGGCACTGCTTAGTGTTGATCCACGACATAACATTCCCATTCTCCAAAAATCTGCATTGAAGTTTGAGGTTGTAACATGACACAATGTTAAACTTTGAAGCGGTTTCAATACCTTTGCAAGACTATTAATAAGTAACATTTAACTTACTGTTGATGAACTTTTGTGATTTCAACTAATTTCTTCTTTACAAAACTGTTTTAAGAACATTAACATATGTATTGGTATTGAGGAAAAACGAATATTTTTTTTGCTGAACTATATTCCATAATGGCCTTAAGTAATACATTTCTTGTTGTAGGAGCTCTAAGATGCAGAGTGACTGTCTGGGGCTACCACTGCAGCCATAGCTCAATAAATTAAAGCATCACAGCTTCAGCTGTTAAACAATATAATCATAAATAATAACTGTAGTTCTACAGCATGTTCCCACAATATGACAGTCAGGTGACTTTCAAGTAATTGTGACCTTGATCTACATCAGTCACTGCTGTGTTTTTAGGATGTCAGGGTGGAGCACCAAACAGGCAGCAGTGTGAGAAATGGAAAATGGCTTCATTCATACTAATAACAGGCGCTAATTAGTACAGTTGCTAATTAGCAATGAATCATGGTGTTAACAGCTGAGTGCACATGCCTCTGAGAACAAAAAAACCATCCTACCCAGAAACAGTTTCACATTCAAACAAAAGGATGGGGTAGTTTTATAACATTTGCATAACTATACACACTTTCGCAGCCACTTTGTGGTAACTGCGACATTTAGAGGATGCATGTGGCAGTTTATGAGGCGATGCGGTGTCTGGGTAATGAAACAGGAGAAGTAATAGACTGAGTGGTGTTGGAGGACGGCTGGATGGAAAAAAATGAAAATAATAAAAGGAGATGGTGAGGCAGGGACCCCTTTTAGCTTTGCAGGAATTAGCTGTTCTATATATCTGGCTGTTTCTCTCATTGTGGTTGATTAAAGTCTTTGTCTTCTCATCAGCTCAACATCTGGCGCTATGGAGATTTTCGTGCAGACGACGCAGATGAGTTCGGTTACAGCCGTTAAGGAGATAAAAACTAAAGCAACCATTCAGTTAACGCCATTCCAAAGACCGACATGGACAGGAAGCGATGCATTGACAAGAAGATTAACCTAAACGACAAGCATGGACTCACTCTTCTTCCTTTTAGAAATTTCATCCCTTCTGCCTGGCTTCACTTCCACTCGAGCATAATTCTTATACGTTTTTTTTTCCTCCAGCTTTCTCCTTTAGTGAGACCTAAAAATGTCATGATATAATTACTTTCCATTTATCCTCTATTTCTTAATCACATTCTGCACTGATGCCAATCTGTTATTTGCCATGTTATCTTGTCAGCAAATTTCCTGTGTGAATGATGTTAATAGGTATGCATTTCAACCAGTCATGTTCTTCAAAAAGTGAGGTTCTATCCCCATCCCAGCTTTTCCCTTCACTAGAACGGAGCTGTTTTTGGTGTTACTGCTCAATTGTTCTCCTCACAAATGCTTCCCTAATGAAATGTGAGACCATGTTGAAAGGTGATAATTCCTTTAGCTTAGAAAATAAGGGTAGGTGAAGCCACGCAGATGAAAAAAGGATGAATTTATTTTTATCTTCAGTGTATATCTGTGTGACACATTTGCAGATGTTTTTGTGGGGAGTGTTTTGTCGTTTATTCACTGTCACTCTTTTCTGAACAGTAATAATGGATGCCTTGATGTGGCATTTCTCTCTCTCTGTAAAAGTTTACATTCTAATCATGGTAATGATCCTGTCTCTGGCAGTCTCTTCTCTTTCTGTCTCTTTATGCCATATCAGATACAGTGTTTGAACTTGTTTCCAGGTAATAAATCTTTGCATTCTATTAAAAATCTGCAGAATAAAAAAAAATAAGCAAACTACAAGTATATCGTTTTCTCTTTTAATATTTTATAATTTACTATGATTAGTCCGAAATTATTTTCAGAGTTTCTGAACTGGCTTAAACAAAACAAATATCTAAATTGCTCAGATGATGCCTAAAAGAAATATTTGGTATCGATAACTGCAAGTCCCTATGCAGTTGTTAATTATGTTTTTGGTAAAGGGGGTGGACATTTGAATATCTTACTAGGTTATGTAGCGGTTACACCACATATCCTCTTTGTTGTTCCTCATCAATCTCGAGTAGTGTTAGTAATTTTCTCTTGCAAACTTTAGGACACAAATCTGACAAAACTCTTGTGGGATTTTGAAGCTTCAAAAGCTTCGAAGCTTTAGCAAAATGTCTTCCAAAATATTTTTCTATAAACTGGACGTCGTCTATCATACTGAAATCTGTTTTGTAACACATGTTCCTTTTAGCAATTACCATTGTAATCTACACTCAATTTGCCATTACTCCACTGTCGCCTGATGCTACATTAGTATCAGATTATTTTTAAGAAAATCATTGGCAAAACTACTCTCTGCACACTTCTCAGCATTTCCAATAACCATTGCAATTTAGGCTCCAGTTACTTTATAACCACAACTATTACAAAAGCGCGGACCACCTTTGGCCTTTCCTTATTTCAGTTTGCTGCTTGTAACGACTGGAATGAGTTTAAAAAAACACTCAATCGTCATACTTTCATAAACCTGTCTGATCTAATAATTCATTAAAAATATCTGCCGATCTGTGCACTTGTTTCTAATTTGTATATATAGTGAGGTTTTGTTGTGTGTGTAACATAAAAGAGTGTTATTTGTTATTTTTGCCAAGAGATCTACATCTCAATAATCTTGCATGGTTGAATAAACTCACATATGAACAAAAGAGTCATCCACAGTGAAACAAGTCCTGTACTGACATGGTTAGAAAGTGGCTTAAGGACAACAAAGTTAGTTTCTTGGAGATAAAATTACAACACCCTGATCACAGTCAAAATTTGTGGGTAGAGGTAAAAAGATGTGTAGTTACAAGGCGACCTATGGCCCCGAACTATCGTGAGAAGCTTGTGAAAGTATACTCAAAACATCTGACTGAAATCGTACAGTTACGAGACAGTTCTACCAAATGCTAACCAGCGACCCCACCCCAACCCAATCAGTGAGTTGTCTGGCGTATTTTCAGCCTGAGACTGCTTGCTTGGAACCCCAGTCAAGTAATTACTAAAAAGCAACCAACAACAATCAAGTAGAGCCGAACAGAGCTGCATTAAGTAGGTACTAGTTGAAAAGGGCCATAAGGGTTACTCTAAATGGTTATACAGTTCTACAAATTAACATGTTAACTGTTCAAATACTTTATGTGTGGACTGTAGTTATGTGTGCATATTAATTACAAAACCAAACAATTAGCACCATTTTCCCCTCTTTGGATATTATTCAGTGTTAACTAAACGAAATGTGATGAGAAAATGAAGTTCCCATGAACATTTAATAGTGCTTGCTGACTAAATGGATGCTACATTTAATTACATTTGTAAATAGACTTTCTCTGGTTTGCTAAATCTGCCATAAATTGCAAGTTTGCTTCCATAAACCACCATTTAAAGCTTATTTCTTAAAACCATTTTCAACAAATGAGACCGAGCACTTCCATAATGGATAAAAGCCTTGGATCTTTGTTACATCAAGGTCACCCTGCTGAAACCCACGTCTTGGTAAAAAATACATGCCTTCATTCATGTTCACTTGAATGAGGCAGATAGTTCATTTGCATTGGAGATGTATGGTGGATGTTTTCATCACCAATGAAGATCCATCATTTTTACCGTCTGGGGAGTGACAGCTCAGCATGTGAAGCCGTCATCCTTAGCAACCTAGGCTGATAAAATGAGCAAGAGACGCTCCCTGCTTCAGAATGAACCCTCTAAACTGCATTCATCCCATGATGGGAAATCTGGGCTCGGGTTTGTGCACATCACTGTCACAGTGCATATCACCACAGTATTTATTGTGCCATAGACCTACTACAGATGCTGATATGGGACAATAAAGATTTTCATCACTGCCAGATGAACTTGCGGTCACCTATGCCTTTAGCTTATTCTTTTTTTATATATATATTAAAGAGGAAATACTTAAATCTATTCTGCTTTTCCATGAAAACTTGATAGGTAATCAATGGGGAATGTAGCACCTAAAATATTTTAACTAGCCGCAAATAAAATGTCTGGAAACAGACAATTGCCACTCAGTTATTTACTGTATCCTTATCAGCTGATAACATACAGTTATTGTGACTTAACTCCTTTGTGAATGCACAAAAACATTTAAATCTGTTTTTTTTATTTAAAATTCAGATCTTCATTTTGGCCAATTTGAAGAGTGACTGTGTCAGGAGAGGTTAATTTAAAGATGAAGGGACTCATCACAAAGCAGAAATTACTGAAGAAAAAGATCTAACTTGCTAACTAGCTCTGAGTCTGTGATTTTCCAAGCAGATAAGTGTTCTGGCAAAAAAATCCAAGGCAATTAAATTTCAGATGGACTGAAATGCTAAAAAACAGCTGCACTTGTAGCAGTCAAGCTTGGCTTTTTAATTTAAGGTAACAAAGGTTGTTTTTCTTGTACACTTGCTTGAGAAATGGGGCAGCTGTTATATAATGTTATCCAATTTAAAAAATGCAAATTCAGTCTCAGAGCTTTGCTTTTCTCAAAATGGTAGACCAACAAAAAGTAGAAGCACAGTGACATGGTTTTTGATAAATGTTACCAATAAAAATCTGAAAAGTGTAGCATGATTTGCATTCAACCCCTGTAGTCTGACAGCCCTAAATAAAATCTAGTGCAGTCGATTGTGCTCAGATAGTCTAAATAGTAACCACAGTCTATGCATGTAGAAGCAACAAATAGGCCAATAACTGGGGAAGCGGCAGAGATCCCCCACAAATCTGGCCTTAAAGGACAAAAGCGGCAAGTATAAAGTCACTGTGCAAGGAAAGCCATATGAAAACCCATATGCAGTCTGCCACAAGCCATGTACAGCCATAAAAAAGTCGCCCCGTGCACGTGCAAACATGTTGGAGAAGATGCCCTGCTCAGATAACACCAAACTTAAGTCTTCATGCTGTTAGGAATAACCTTGCTTACTATTACTTATAGATGAGCTTTCACACACAGACCAGAATGATAAAGTATGAATGCCAATGTTTTCACTTTTCTTAGAATCGGATAATAACCCTCTGTGATTTACAGTTTGACATGAAGTTTAGTGCATTGAGTTGATTGTGGTATATACTGTAATAGGAGCGATTAGATTTCAGCAGCCACACTTAGATTCAGGGTTTGACACCTGCTAATACACACTCTATCAGATAGACACCAGAATGGTGGCACATTGTTTACTGATAAACACTGAGAGAGTGTACATCCCTTGTAGGGAGTACCAGACGTAAAACCCATGCGTGACCTTTTTTCGGGGCTGCTTCGTCACTTCAATCAACAAGTGGTTTAAGGACAGGAGCGTCAGCGCTGATCTCTGTAACCATTCCTCTGCCTTATTTAGAATAAAAGTGTTGAGAGTATAAAACATTTTGAGAGTCATTCTTTTTAAGAGAAAGTGATTGTAAGTAGAGGTGACGCTTCTGGGGAAAAGAATCTGGGGGAGATCCAAGGCATCTGTCCACCAACAAGGTGCTGTAGCTCGGACAATGCAAAACACAATGTGTGGCAGAGGACTAGCACTGCACATCAGTCTGACACAGCTGGACAGTGACCCTAACGCACATCCAGAGCTACATGGGTATGGTTTAAACTAAAGCATAGTCATATGCTAGAGTGGCCCAGTCAAGCATATGACTATAAATCCAACTGAGAATGTGTGGATAGACTTTATATTGTATGTGCAAGTTTCCATCCAATTGTCTCAAGTTCATCCATTTTGCAAAGAATGCAGTCAAAGGTGGTTGTGATTGTAAAGTTACAAAATGTAAAAAGGTTTGAGGGGTATGAATTGTTTTTGCAAGACACTTTACAAGCTTAGTGATGAATTTGGACGTATAAAGGAAATTATGACTTGTCTGTGGACAAATGAGATATAATTTCATTATTCAGACAATGTCAGGAATTTAACATAAACAAAATGAAGCAAATATCTCTTCCTGCTGGTTTCCAGTTGAAATGTCTCAGCCACAAAGTCGTCACTAAATCCAAGGTAGCCTGAGCAATTTATCACCAGTGCTCACGTCCACTTTCCAAGAGTTAGGATAAGAAATATGCTCTAAGGGCAATTAAGAAAGCTTGCTATGCTGCCAGCTGACTCATGGACTCTGCTATGGCTTTCTCTGTTAGATCCATGTCCTCTCTCTGTCTTTTTTTGTCACAAACTATCCATCGTCTTCCCGTGTTTGCCTCACTGCGCCTCTTCTCCAAGCTGGAGAGATAGTGGTTTTGTTGAGTGTGGAAGTGGAAAAAAAACAAAAGAAGAAAAAGCAATCACAGAAGATATGAAAAGCGGTTGTCTGTTCTAGTTGTAAGTTAAGCCTTCAGATTTCATCTTCACTTGCTGTTTGTAAAAGCTGTCACAGTTGAAGCTACGCCCAGAAGACCTAACAGCCAGATTAGGCAGTAGGGCTCTCAGTAAATTGTTTGCTCAGAAGTGTCGATTATTCGGTGTCTTCAGCAGCATCTGAGACAGCCAAATCCAAATTGTCAACAACAATTAAACTAGGAAAGGATGCCTTGTTCTGAGGGATTTGTAAGAGAAAAGCAGCCATCACAGAGGTCCTTCTGCAATCAAGAGTTTTCCCTGTGATCTCTCTCTGTGTGTCACCAGTGCGCATACTGTACAAAACCGACAGGGAGACAAACAAACACTGATTTGATGTGAACAAACAACAGCAGCAGACGACGTGTATTTTTTTCATGAACTGGTGACATATTTCCTCTCTACTTGGTTCATTGGGGATGATGAACCTTAATAATTAACAAACCAAAGAACAAACAATGAAACATTTGAGGGCTCAAATATAGTGATTTCTATTTTTTCACAACCACAAATTTCAATGTATTTTATTAGAATTTTGTGTGTAAGACCAACAAAGAGGAAGACAATTGTGAAGTGAAAGGAAAAGCTTACTTGGCTTTCTACCAGCTTTACATAGAGACTGAAAGTTTTGCCCATTCTTCATTGAAACCTAATTCAAGCTCAATGAGATTGATTTTGTGAACAACAGTTTTTAGGTCTTCCCAGATGTTCTCAATTAGATTGAGGTCTGGACTTTGACTGGACCATTCTAAAAAATGCTTCAATCTAAACCATTCCATTGTAGCTCTGGGTGCATGTTTAGGGTTGTTCTGTTACAGGGCGCAAGTCTTTTGTGCACTTATAAAGTTACATAGCAGCTACAGCAGTATTAGGCGACTTTATTTTAACTAAGCTAACCTTAGAAAATCAGATTCTCAGCATACAACAAGAGCAAAGCTGTACCATTGTACTACATCCAAAAAGCACAAGTAACTGAATAAAGAGGGAGACGTTCCTACCAAACAACATTTAGAGCAGGTCTGTTCGTCACTAAGAATAATAGGCACAGTCCAATAATAAAAGAACTTTTAAATGGGGACAAAAAAGTATTAATTAAAGTATGATATTTGTGAGCTTTTTAAAAACAATTAATTTATTTTTGACTTTTCCTGTCTCTCCCTTGTCCTAGTCACAGAGGAATACAGTCCAACAACCATTTACCAGGTAAAGGCTGTTCTAACATCGTTTCACTGCTGTTTCAGGTGGAAAACAAAAACAGAGAACTCAATCTACCACATTAGCATTCACTCCAAGACACTGTAAATTCATTTAAACACAAACTAATTCATTTCAACATTTCCTTACCTATCCGTTAGATAAGCTGATTGTGGAGCATTGGTGGGTAGGTCCAGTTTTCCTTTTCTGTACTTTTGACTGACAACACTCGGAGGTTTATCAGAATGAAAAACACAAACATAACAGCAGCATGGGGGGGACAGGTTGTTTTTATTTTCTGCATTCTTATTTTTAATACAGTGCATGAGAAAAAGGGGCCACTCAGGGCCCACATTGTTTTTTTAAATTATATTTCTTTCTTCTTTTTTGAGTTGTAGCAGCCTCTTCAGCAGTTGGTGCTCTAGGCAACCAGCAAAACATTTGAATGTCCTGAAAAAGTTCAATAATTTTCTCGTTTCAGAAAGTGAAACTTTCATTTTATGTAGATTTGACACATGAAGTATAAAATCTCAAGCCTTTTTTTGTAAATTTGATGTTTCTGGCTTACAGATGATGACAACCCAAATTGCAACCTCTAGGTGGTCTCTCAGTCTGGGTCAGTAAGCTACACAATCATGGGGAAGACTTTTGACTTGACAGATGTCCAGAAGATAGTCATTGACACACTCCACAAGGAGAATAAGACAAAGAAGATCACTGTTAACGAAGCTGGTTGTTCACAGAGAGCTGGATCCAAACGTATTCATGGAAAGTTGATTGGAAGGAAAAAGTGTAGCAGGAAAAAGTGCACCAGCAACAGGGATAACCACAAACTTGATTGGGTTTTCAAGCAAAATCCTTTTAAGAACCTAGGGGAGCTTCACAAGGGGTGGACTGAGGCTGGAGTCAGCGGATCACGAACCACTATGCACAGACGAATCCTACACAAGGGCTACATGTGTAGGATTTCTCTTACCTGGGCTAAAGAGAAAAACTGTATGGAGTGCATAGAAATTAACATACTTTTCAGAAGCCTGACATTTCTGTTTAAATATCCTTTTTATTGATCTTATGTAATATTCCAATTTTCTGAGACAACATTTTGGGTTTCATTATCTGTAAGTCATAAACATAGGCTGCAGATCTCTGCTGCAAACAAAAGGCCACTTTAAAAAGGATTATCAGTCACTGCTGTAGATAAGGATTTTATTTCTATTATTAAAAGAACCAAATGTCAATAAGAAAATTAAAATAAGCAATATACCTTTTTGCATCAAAATGTTACACTTCCAGTTTCTGACAGGTTTTATGGAATGTTATTTAGAAAGTTTATGATTTATTTTTTCATCTTCACAGGAGTTAGATCTGGTCTGGTGTTCTGCTTTGCTATGACGCCTTCCTGAAGGGGAGCATCAGCTGCCAATGACTTCATGTTCTCTTCCTATAGATACACTTGTTCTAGCATCACAGCCACACTGCACATATAGTAAATTCTTATATTAATTTACTATTTAGGACAGAGAGTCCCGATGAACTGTAAAAGTCTGCTAATTTTAGTTGTGGAAATGAGGGCTAGAAGTTTCAGATTGTGGCACTGCTTTCAGATTTTATTGAAGAATGTTGTGAGGATATTTAAAAAAAAATATTTACCAGGTTTGGTTTTTGATCAAATGATTAAAATAAAGTTGTTTCAAATGATATATGTTAATCTGTGCACTGTTCACCTAGGTGTATATACACAAGTAAGCTAATTTAAAATGCAAGGTCAAAACAAAAACAGGTGTCTGTGAGATATTCAAAGCGTACGATATTGTTACAACTAAACCCTGAGTTAAAGTTCTTCACCTTATCCCTGACTTCATTTTCATTATTTCACACTTTTATAATCTAACCATGCTTCAAACTTTCCCACAATGATATCCCTGTTCCTTGGTCTTCACGATGCTGATTGTTCACTAATGTTCTAACAGACCTCAGAGTCCTTCAAAAACAGCACCAAATTACAAACAGGTGGAGTCTCTTTATTTATCAGCCAACTTGTAAAAGCAACTGGTTCCACTTTGATTTCATCTTAGGTATCAGAGTGATGGCTGAATAAAATGCATAATTTACCCTTCCAGTTACTCATTACTTTCAGTCTTAACACAAACCCCCTCCAGTAAAACACATTGTGGTTTGTGGTTGTAATGAGACAAAATGTTACAGGTTCAGGCAGTATGAATAATTGTAAAGCTCTGCAAATGTATGACACATGGCAGTTACATTGTGTTCATTAGTAAAAGTGAATGCTTAGAGAAAAGCTTGTTAAACCTGGTTTCTCTTGAATTTTTCTGCACTTTTATACACTGCTCAAAAAAAATAAAGGGAACACTCAAATAACACATCCTAGATCTGAATGAATGAAATATTCTCATTGAATACTTTGTTCTGTACAAATTTGAATGTGCTGACAACAAAATCACACAAAAATCATCAATGGAAATCAAATTTATTAACCAATGGAGACCTGGATTTGGAGTCAGACACAAAATTAAAGTGGAAAAACACACTACAGGCTGATCCAACTTTGATGTAATGTCCTTAAAACAAGTCAAAATGAGGCTCAGTATTGTGTGTGGCCTCCAGGCTCTGGACACTACACTGACAGACACAGCAAACCTTCTTGCCACAGCTCGCATTGATGTGCCAACCTGGATGAGCTGCACTACCTGAGCCACTTGTGTGGGTTGTCGAGTCCGTTTCATGCTACCACGAGTGTGAAAGCACCACCAACATTCAAAAGTGACCAAAACATCAGCCAGAAAGCATAGGTACTGAGAAGTGGTCTGTGGTCCCCACCTGCAGAACCAAATCCTTTACTGAGTGTGTCTTGCTAATCGCCAAAGATTTCCCCTGTTGTCTATTCCATTTGCCACAGCGGTGAAAATTGATTGTCAATCAGTGTTGCTTCTAAGTGGACAGTTTGATTTCACAGAAGTTTGATTCACTTGGAGTTATAGTGTTGTTTAAGTGTTCCCTTTATTTTTTTGAGCAGTGTATCTGAATGTCACTTTAATTCAAGATGCCATCATTTAAGTGATGTATTATCTCTTAAATGTTAGAATCTGATTAATTCCTATTTAACAAGCACAGATTAGGAGCTAAAATATACAGTTTTGGCAAACAAAGTTTATTTCATCCCATTTATAATGTGAATCTGCTCTTCTGGCTGGTTAATTTTTAGTTTTGTGTTACCTAATGTTATGTCCTTCCTTAAAAAAAATAAATCACATTGCTCCCCTGTCTGTCCTTATCTCTGCCTAACACCTGCTCACATCCTGCCCTCTGTCCTCCAGTGGTCCAAGCTTGTGTCCAAAATTTACCTGCTTCAGTCCCTCCGGATAGCAGGCTCCATCACAACAGGACCAGCTCACTTTCACACATGTTGTTAGGGACGGCCTGTCCTCTGTGAGGGCTTCTTCTGTCTTTCTGACATTTTTAAACGCATGATGGTGTGCTGTCATGCAATGCCAGAGGTAGATCCCATTACCCTATTAAGACAGTGTCTCGCCCACGGCCAAAATTGAATAGATTAAAAATAATCTAAAAAGAGGAAATCAGGAAAATCTCATAAAAATAAACAACTCAGACTAAAAATAAAATAAAAAAATTAAATGTGGCTTACTGAACATAAACCCTCTCTTTAAAGACTTTGCTAGTTAGTGACCTGATTTGTGACAATCAGATTGATTTATTTTGCCTCACAAAAACCGGCTGCAGCAAGAGGATTATGTTCTATAATGAGTCAACTCCTACTAATTATTTAAAAATTTCACATTCCCTCGAAATACTGGGCGAGGAGGAGGATAGCAACCATCTTTCAGTCCATTTATTACTAGTCCCAGACCAATCAATAGCTACAACTCTTTTTGAATATTTAATCCTCAGTTTTCCTCATCCAAATTGCAAAGCACAAAACCACTTCTGTTTGTTGTTTTGTACCGTCCCCTCCCCTTACTCTCAATTTTAGATCAGTTTTCAGACTTTTATCTGATTTATGTTAAATACAGATAAAGTTTTTATAGTGGGGGTTTTTAAACATTCATGTTGACACTGAAAGGTTAGCTTAAATATAGCCTTTAATGGTATTTAGACTCAATTGGTTTTACTCAAAACTTAACAAACCTACCCACTTTTCTTCATTCTCTGGACCTTGTGCTGACATATGGCATTGAGTGTAAAGACATAACAATATTTTCTCAAAACCCTGTGCTGTCCGACCTTTTTTTAAATAACCTTTGAGTTTAAATTTTAACCGAGTACTCCACACCTGAAAAGAAAATTTCATTAGTAGATCATTATCAGACGATGCTGTAAAAACCTTTAAAGAATCTGTTCCTTTTTAATTTGCTCATTATCACAAAAAAACACAGGGGGGGAAATAATTTGTTTCTTCTCCTTCACAAATTGATTCTCTTGTTCAGAGTGTTACTTCATCATTGCGTGGTGCATTAGACAATGCAGCCCCCAAAAAAGAAGAAAATTATTCATAGGAGGCAGGCTCCCGGTTTTTTTCGAGCTGCAAACTTTAACCCAAAATGTTTAGAAATTGGAGCGAAAATGGCGCTCTAACACCCAAAGGGGTTTCCCCACTTAAATTGGGAAAAAAATAGCCTACTGTTGTATAAAAAGCACTTCACCAAGCTAGAACAGCTTATTTCTCATCCTTAATAGAAGAGAACAAAAATCCTAGGTTTCTCTTTTAGTACAGTTGCTAAACTTACACAGAGTCATAGCTCTGTTAAGCCATCCATTCCCTTAGCTCTCAGCAGTCATGATTTTATGGTTTCTTCAAAAATAAAATTGATTCTATTAAGAAAAAACTTTGACAATCTCCCAGAATGATTACTTCATCCTCAACATGAAAAACATTGGGAAAAAAACTGTAAACCTGATCTTGTTTGGATTTTTTATCCTGTGGAGCTTCCTGAGTTATCAGAAAATATTAGCTTCATCTAAACCTTCAACTTGTATTTTTGCCCCCAACCCCAAATTTTTAAGGAAGTGTTCCCTCTGATTACCAGCCCCATTTTAGATATGATTAATTTATCCTTAGTAAAGGGATATGTCCAAACAAGCTTTTAAGGTAGCTGTAATTAAACCTTTGCTTAAGAAACCTTTGCTTGATCGAGATGACTTTAAAATTACAGACCGATATCCAATTTTCCGTTCTTATCTAAAATTCTTGAGAAAATAGTTGCTAATCAATGTGTGAGCATTTACACAGCAATGACCTATTTGAAGAGTTCAGTCAGGTTTTCAGAGCTCATCATAGCACTGAAAAGCTCTGCTGAAAGTCACCAATGATATTTTATTGCCTCAGATAATGGACTTGTGTCTGTACTGGTTTTTTTGATCTCAGTGCTGCATTTGATACAGTCGATCATAATATTCCCTTTAGAAAGGCTGGAATATGCTGTAGGGATCAGGGAACAGCACTAGGCTGGTTTTTAAATCTTATTTTTCTGACAGATTCCGTTTTGTTCATGTAAATGATAAATCATCTTAAAAATCCAGGTTAAAATTTTGGAGTACCACAGGGGTTCAGTACTTGGGCCAATTTTCTTTACTATATATATGCTTCCAATAGGTAAAATTATCAGGCAGCATAGAAAAAATTTTCCTGTTTCGCTGATGACACCAGCTTTCTTTTCCATAAAAACCTGATGAGCCCAACCAGTTAGATAGACTACAAGCATGTCTTGAAGACATAAAAAATTGGATGACTTTAAAATTTTTTGCTTCTAAATTCAGACAAGACAGAAGTTGTCATCTTTTGGGCCCGGGTTTTTTAAAAAAAAAACTGCTTAGTCAATCACTTAAACCTGGATGGCATTAAATTGACCCCGATAAAAAAAGTAAAAAAACCCTTTGGGTTTTTTTTGACCAGGACATGTCATTTAAATCCCATATTAAACAGGTTTCCAGGATTTCCTTTTTTCATCTCCGAAACATTGCCAAAAAATTAGAAAAAATCCTTCCAGGATTGATGCTGAAAAAAATCCTGCATTTGTTACTTCAAGGCTGGACTATTGTAAATTTTTTCTATCAGGATGTCCCAAAAAAGCAGTTAAAAGCCTTCAGCTGATTCAAAATGCTGCAGCAAAAATTCTGATGAAATTAAAAAAAAAGATCATATTTCCCCCCTTTAGCTTCCCTTCATTGGCTCCCTGTTAAATCCAGAATAGAATTTAAAAATTCTCCTCCTCACATATAAAGCCCTTAATGATTTAGCTCCATCATACATCAGAGAGCTGATTGTTCCATATGTTTCCTAAAAGAGCCTTCGTTCTCAGACTGCAGGTTTTACTGGTGGTTCCTCAAGTCTCTAGAAGTAGAATGGGAGGCAGATCCTTTAGTTTTTCAGGCTCCTCTCCTGTGGAACCAGCCCCATTTTTTTAATCCGTGAGGCGGACACCCTGTCTACTTTTAGGCTAGGCTTAAAACTTTTCCTTTTTGATAAAGCTTATAGTTAGAGTGGCTTAGGTTATCCTGAGCTATCTTTAGTTATGCTGCTATAGGGTTTGGCTGCTGAGGACATAATGACCACTTTCACCCTCTTCGCTACTTTCTCACACTACTCTTCAATTTTTTATTTTTGTGTTATTAGCTTTTTAACTTTTTTCTCTCTTCTCTCTTCTAGAAGCTACACCTGGCCTGACTCTGTGTCTACCTGTGACAACTATCTGGGGAGGGGCATCGTCCGAGCTTCTTGCTGGCAACAACTTGTGCTCCCCTCTACCGATGATCCACATGGCCCTGCCCTTTTGTTTAAACCCTTTTCTTCTCCTAGACATAGCTACTGACGGAGCTTTTACTGTAACTAACTCTATGTGCTCTCTTTCAGACTCTAACCTTAAACTGGCTCAGATTTTTCGTTCTTTCTTTTTAGGTGAAAAAACTAAAGGAGCTACATCCATTAACTTTTAACTTTTCCTTCCCCCTGAAAAGGACTCCTGGATCAGTGCTTCTTTGTTCTCTTTTTGCTCTGCTCTGTTTTCTCTAACCCCCAGTCGGTCGTGGCAGATGGCCGCTCACACTGAGCCTGGTTCTGCTAGAGGTTTCTTTCCCGTTAAAAGGGAGTTTTTCCTCTCCACTGTCGCTACATGCATGCTCAGTATGAGGGATTGCTGCAAAGTCAACCGCCAGTGACTGTCCCCCTTCTCTACATGCTCATCCCGGAGGAGTGAATGCTGCAAGTCCCTGACTGGATGCAATCTGCTGGGTTTCCTTAGTAGAAAAACTTTTTATCCAAATTTGAATAAATAACAGAATCTGACTGCACTGTTCAGTGATTTGGATTAATTGTAATGCATGTACCTGACTTTGTGAAGTGCCTTGAGACGACATGTGTTGTGAATTGGCGCTATATAAATAAACTGAATTGAATTGAATTGAATTGAATAGATTCACAGTTAATAGGAGGCAAACAGAGTGTTAATTGGTTCTTTACTCATAAAGGGGAAATTCTAAAGCAGCTTTGCAATGAACGAAAGCACTGCTGCCCATTCATTCTGTTGCTTCCTTTCATTACAGTGACAGACTCAGATGTGTGAGGTCACCTCTTGATTTATTTCATGCAAAACATCCAGCAGACCAATCTTGCCTTGCTGTGCAGTGATTGAACTATAAAACTATGTAGCTTTGCAATAAAAAGACACAAACAGTTACCTTTTTAATCAATGAATTGCATATCAAGTTCTGCAACAAGTTACAGCAACAATTATCTGATTGTACACCTCACACTGCTTTAAATGTGGCATTATTCAGACTGAGAGAGGTGTCGTTTGGTTTTAAGTGGTGTCATTTACGGGCACACAGAAATCTGACTTTTAATGTGCAGTAACAGATGGTGTAGTAAAAATGACTCAGCATTTGAGCCATTTACTGTAAAGCTTAAACAGTAAACATCTGTAAACATGCTGATGTAAAAAGTTAAATGCATTTTATGCATTGAAGTGAAATGACTCTGTATGAAATCATTCATAAATCTGCAGCTTATTATAAGCTTAAGATCTCCTTTTAATTTAATGTATAATTTAGAAGTCATCACTAATCTAAACAAATACACATCATGATTTTTTTAAATCTCCTACAGTAGAAGAATTTCTTGTGTTAAAGGCAGTGCAGTAAAACATAATGCTATGTTTTTGTTGACTGCCAGTTTGCCGTGTTTTTATCAACATAACTTTGCCACTATCAGAGATGAAATCTACCCTGAAAAAGCTTTTATAGGGGATGCCAGCCGCTCCATTATGACACATTTCAGGAGCATTAGACTTTCTCTGCACATCATCATGTTACACCACAAACAGCAGTGACACAGAACTGTACAAATCAGAACAGATCTAAACCATTTTCCACCTGATTCACGAGGACACCAAGCTGCCTCAGAGTGCCTCTTCGCATTATTTACAACAGAAACAGAATCTTCGTATTCAATTGCTGTTGTATTTCAGATTAACATTCCAAGAGTCTAGATGTGAAACAGACAATACAACCTTGCTGTTTACCTATGTTTGGAAATGCTCTGCGGATGCCACGTGTTTCTGATCAGTCCTCACCGTGTATTTGTCACGATTCCGAAATCAGATTAGCTTAATATCACACGCACGATTCATCAAACACCTTGAATTTTCTACAGTCTGCAACTGCAGTTTGTTGAAGAAGATGACGGTGTGTTGCTATGAAACAGCTTCAATAAATGTAAGAGAAAATAGTCAAAGAAACAACTTTATTGGGTTCTTTGTACTCAACTGATAATGCCCACGTATAAATAAGCCTACCAACCATGTAACATTATATTAGACCTAAAACCTTTAATTAATAAGTTAAATTGTTCTGTTTTTCCCATTTTGTCCTGTTACCACGACATACTTAGATGAATTTTATGAGGAATTTATGTGACATTAACTGTTACAATTCTTGGAGTAGCTTTTTGAAATAAAAAAAGCACTTATAGGGGTAGTTTTTTGCTCCATACATTTTGCTTATACTTGAGCAATATTATTTGTTGTGACTAACTCTATGTGCTCTCTTCAGACTCTAACCTTGAAAACCGGCTCAGAGTTTATCTGTTCTTTCTTTCTAGATGAAACGACTAAATTAGCTACATCCATTAACATTTACTTTTCCTTCCCATAGAAAGTACTCCTGGATCAGTGCTTCTTTGTTCTCTTTGTGTCTCTGCTCTGTTCTCTCAAACCCCCAGTCAGTCGTGGCAGATGGCCGCTCACACTGAGCCTGGTTCTGCTGGAGGTTTCTTCCTGTTAAAAGGGAGTTTATCCTCTCCACTGTCGCTACATGCATGCTCAGTATGAGGGATTGCTGCAAAGTCAACGCCAGTGACTGTCCACCGTCTCTACATGCTCATCCGGGAGGAGGGAATGCTGCAAGTCACTGACTGGATGCAATCTGCTGGGTTTTCTGTCCTTAGACAGAAAAACTTTTTATCCAATTTGATTAAATAACTGAATCTGACTGCACTGTTCAATGATTAGGATTAATTGTAATGTACAGGGTTTGGACAATGAAACTGAAACACCTGGTTTTAGAGCACAATAATTTATTAGTATGGTGTAGGGCCTCTTTCTGCAGCCAATACAGCGTCAACTCGTCTTGGGAATGACATATACAAGTCCTGCACAGTGGTCAGAGGGATTTTAAGCCATTCTTCTTGCAGGATAGTGGCCAGGTCACTACGTGATACTGGTGGAGGAAAACGTTTCCTGACTCGCTCCTCCAAAACACCCCAAAGTGGCTCAATAATATTTAGATCTGGTGACTGTGAAGGCCATGGGAGATGTTCAACTTTACTTTCATGTTCATCAAACCAATCTTTCACCAGTCTTGTAGCGTGTATTGGTGCATTGTCATCCCGATACACGGCACCGCCTTCCGGATACAATGTTTGAACCATTGGATGCACATGGTCCTCAAGAATGGTTCAGGAGTCCTTGGCAATGAGGAACCCATCTAGCACAAGTATTGGGCCAAGGGAATGCCAAGACTTGCTGTCTTGGTCACAGATGCGCCAGCAAGACGTGCACCAACAATTTGTCCTCTTTTGAACTCTGGTATGTCACCCATAAGTTTGTGTGCATTTCAATATTTTGAGCAAAACTGTGCTCTTACCCTGCTAACTGAACCTTCACACTCTGCTCTTACTGGTGCAATGTGCAATCAATGAAGACTGGCTACCAGGCTGGTCCAATTTAGCCATGAAACCTCCCACACTAAAATGACAGGTGTTTCAGTTTCATTGTCCAACCCCTGTATGTACCTGACTTTTGTGAAGTGCCTTGAGACAACATGTGTTGTGAATTGGTGCTATATAAATAAAACTGAATTGAATAAAATAAAACTGAATTAATACTGCTTTAATTATTCCAAATTATGGAAATTCCCAAACTTGAACAGAATAATTAGAATTGTATGTGACAGACTAACACAATGTAGTGCATCCCAGTGAATGGGAAGGAAAATTATACATATGGTTTTCTTGACATATTAAAATCGAGAAAAAAAATGTTAAACACATTGGTATTCAGCCCCCTTTCCTCTAAGTAAAATCCAGTGCAACCAAGTGTCTTCAGGGTTAGTAAACACAGTCCATCTGTGTGCAACTAAATCTCAGTATCTTAGTTATCCCAGCTGTTCTGTAACACCTTCAGAGGTTTGTTAGAGAACATTAGTGAACATACATTGTCATGAAGACCAAGGAACACAGAAGACAGGTCAGGGGTCATGATCTGGTCAATCTTAAAGCAGGGCTAGATTAGAAAACAATGTTTGAAGATTTGATAATAGATTAAGGAAAGAGCAACATGCAGTTTTCTTGAAAACTTGAAGGCCTTAAAATAGCTGTCTTGTTCTGGCAGGGAACACAACAGTAGCAAAAGCTGAACAAAGTAATGATTAATTTTCTATTCACTTTATGCCTTTATTTGTCTGAGGAGTGTACTTGGCATTGTTACTTAGCAACAGTTTAATCTTAAGTTCTGAGTTGTGGAAACTCCTGAAACTTTAGAGGTGCACGTCAGTCAGACGGCTACTATGTGCCGTGTTGTTCTTCATCACAGAGAATAGCTGCTCACATGAACAAGAATATATACAGAACATTCCAGAAGCTTGAAGGTGGAGTTGGTGCATCGCCTCAGGGGGTGTGCTGTTACGTAAATTCTATAAATCCAATCTGGATGTGTGCTGGTACTCTCACCTCATGAAAATTGTAATCATCAAGTTCCTGTGTTGCATCTGACACACCACAAGACAATCCATTCATATTAGATTTAACCTTTTAGGGTCATGCAAAACACTGGGTGGCATAAAACCTCTTAATTTTACCAACACGGATCAACGTATATTAAGATTTTCATTTATAAACACATTAAGCTATTAGTTGCACAATATATTATTCAGATGTATAACAGGGTTCAAAACAAATGAATGCTACACTCCAGATTTTAATTTGCAAAACATTAAAAAAACTATGTATAATTTTCTTCCACTTCATGCACTACCTTTTGTTGGTCTATCACATGAAATTCCATTAAAGTCTCTGGTTATAACCAGGGCAAAAAGAAATTAAAAAATGTTGTGATGGCAATAATATTGGTAAATACTGCGATGAAGATACCAGGTGATATGTCTATTTTTTTCTTTCCTCTCTTTGTCATCTGTGCTTTCATCAGTCTGTGGCATTTTGGGCAATGCCATTTGTGTCCGGTGTGAGCATCTGCTGCCTTGTGACTCTGTCCAACTGGCAAAGTATTACATTAGCCTGTAAAATGCAAGTTCATGACACTTGGACTTTATTAGCAAACAATTAATCCACTCCAAACAGTGCTTTGCAATATGAATATTTAACACACTGATAGTGTGCTCATGATACATATGCAATATACTGTGCAGCTTTAGATGAAACATGACAAAATGTGCCTTTAACAAGAAAAATGTTCAGGTGTTTTTCACTTTTTTAACTGTCATACAGTATGCGGCTGACTGACCAAATCTCCTAACCAGTCTCCTTTATGTCAACATGTTATAAAAGTAGTATAAAAGTAAAACCATAGGAACAATTATTTTTGAACCTTCTACATGAGATATGCATAGTTCAAACAATGCACTATTACCTACAATACTATTTAAGGACTTGTTAGCTTACATACACAATTCAAAGTATTTTAAGAGCAAAATGTTTTATCTAGTTTCCCGTAAGTGAGATTGGGTATCTCAGAAGGGGCAATAGACAGAAAGCAATTTCTAAATAGAAGGAAGAGCTGCTTTTAATAATTTTAAAATTGATTTATAGCACATAGAACACACTTTATTTGTGCAAAAAACAAACAAACCGGCAATCATGAAAGCAAATACCATTGGGAAAATATTAAAGAAAGTACCACAACTAGTAGTAACATTTAGTCTTTCTTTGCAAAGATTCTGCAACTAATTGCATTTTGAAGCATACATTTCACCCTTCATAATGTATCTCACTTTAAAATCTTTTATTTGCTCCATAATTCACCCCTACATTGGTAAACAAATTGTTAATTTGCTTGAGGTATGAAAACATACAATGAAGGGGAACTAATAATTCTAGGCACACCTGTGTTTCATTCTTTGTAATACATTGTGTTGCATAAATCTACATATTGATTAAAAAAATAATTTTCCTGTGTTATGACAATTTTTATTAAACTCATGATAGTTGCTAATCTTAATCAATGAAAAATATTTGTGATATATTTTAATTAAAGCAGTCTAAATGAGATGGATGAGTTGGGATTGGAATCTATCCTACTCACAGGGGATGTTGTTCTCAATCTCAGTATTATTCCAGGGAGCCATCTGTGAACTTTACTATCCCAGCCATTAAATTTGAACATCCTCCCAGCCATCATGTTAATAAAGTACCAGGTATTAGACTGAGCCCCTGGCATTGGAGTCCACTATTAATGTTCCCACTAGGCTAGTTGTATCAGCATGTGGCTATACAGCTCTACAGCTGCTCTAGAGCCATATCATTCATCTTATTTAAATTAATTCACACTCCACCCTTAACTGTGGCTTGCAGAAATGAAATTATAAATGTTGAAGTTTTTTTCTTGGGGGCAACTCTACTGTAATTACTCATTATTCAGTCATAAAATGAATTTAATGTTTTGAATGCACAAAGGAGAGCGAGGAAGCAGGTTGAGGTTTAAAATAATCCTTAAAAATACAACTTACATAAAGAAGCGCTGCTTTGTAAAATGCACCTTGGTGAGCCAGATTTTAAGTTTAATTAGGTAGACATTGTCCAGAATATATAGATTTACGTGTAATTCCTTTTGAGTTTCCAGTGTAATCCTCCTTAACTTTTCCCCACCCCAGAGTATTTTTGTCTGTAAGCTTCAATTCCAACTCAGCGCGAGCTCTATTGTAGGTCCGAGATAGAGCAGAAGTTATTGTTAGTGGAAACAGAAATGGGGATTTGTCTAATTTAATTAAAGCTGTTGAGCTAGCTGTGGCTTCTGCATTATAGTCAAATGTGTTCATACTTACAGAGAAAAGATTTAGGTTTGTACCTGAAATTATCTAAATTGAACAAGACCAGAAATGCTCATTTGTTAAATAATCAGTACTGCACTTTTAGCATTCCCAACAGACCAAGAGTCAGATAATACAGTAAGAGCCAGACATTTGAACTCGTGCATTCGGTCAGCAAACTGACACTACTGGAAGCCTTTTATAACCAAAGGCCATTTTCAGAGCAACAATAGCACAGTGTCAAACTAGTTCTGAGGAGCTGCTGTGGAGTGCAAAGTGATGTCCCTGTGTTTTTTCATAAAATGAAAGTCAATTTCAAAGATCAAATTTACCACTGTGTCAGAGATTTTGTCAGAAATTGTACTGCTAAGGGCATATTAGGTTTGTCAGAAAAGATCCTTCTGAATAGCAATCATGCTGGTAAAACTTGTCACCAACCCTTTTTTATAAGCAACTTTTGTTCAACCTTGGGCAGCGTTTTGTATTTTTTGATTTAATCAAAAAACATAAAAGCTGTCTCTCTCCTAAAAGGCTGTTATCCTTTCTGAGTTTATTTTTAAAGAACTAAATAATCATGGTTGTAGAACCCACATTGTATGCAAACTAGTATATTATGTATATATATATATATATATATATATAATATATATATATATATATATATATATACACTGCTCAAAAAAATAAAGGGAACACTCAAATAACACATCCTAGATCTGAATGAATGAAATATACTCATTGAATACTTTGTTCTGTACAAAGTTGAATGTGCTGACAACAAAATCACACAAAAGTCATCAATGGAAATCAAATTTATTAACCAATGGAGGCCTGGATTTGGAGTCACACACAAAATTAAAGTGGAAAAACACACTACAGGCTGATCCAACTTTGATGTAATGTCCTTAAAACAAGCCAAAATGAGGCTCAGTATTGTGTGTGGCCTCCACGTGCCTGTATGACCTCCCTACAACGCCTGGGCGTGCTCCTGATGAGACGGCGGATGGTCTCCTGAGGGATCTTCTCCCAGACCTGGACTAAAGCATCCACCAACTCCTGGACAGTCTGTGGTGCAACGTGATGTTGGTGGATGGAGCGAGACATGATGTCCCAGATGTGCTCAATCGGATTCAGGTCTGGGGAACGGGCGGGCCAGTCCATAGCTTCAATATCTTCATCTTGCAGGAACTGCTGACACACTCCAGCCACATGAGGTCTAGCATTGTCCTGCATTAGGAGGAACCCAGGGCCAACCGCACCAGCATATGGTCTCACAAGGGGTCTGAGGATCTCATCTCAGTACCTAATGGGAGTCAGGCTACCTCTGGCGAGCACATGGAGGGTCATGCGGCCCTCCAAAGAAATGCCACCCCAAACCATTACTGAGTGTTTTATTGAGAGTGTCTTGCTAATCGCCAAAGATTTCCCCCTCATGTCTATTCCATTTGCTCAACAGCATGTGAAATTGATTGTCAATCAGTGTTGCTTCCTAAGTGGACAGTTTGATTTCACAGAAGTTTGATTTACTTGGAGTTATATTGTGTTGTTTAAGTGTTCCCTTTATTTTTTGGAGCAGTGTATATACACACACACATATATATATATATATACAGGGGTTGGACAATGAAACTGAAACACCTGGTTTTAGACCACAATAATTTATTAGTATGGTGTAGGGCCTCCTTTTGCAGCCAATACAGCATCAATTCATCTTGGGAATGACATATACAAGTCCTGCACAGTGGTCAGAGGGATTTTAAGCCATTCTTTTTGCAGGATAGTGGCCAGGTCACTACGTGATACTGGTGGAGGAAAACGTTTCCTGACTCGCTCCTCCAAAACACCCCAAAGTGGTTCAATAATATTTAGATCTGGTGACTGTGCAGGCCATGGGAGATGTTCAACTTCACTTTCATGTTCATCAAACCAATCTTTCACCAGTCTTGCTGTGTGTATTGGTGCATTGTCATCCTGATACACGGCACCGCCTTCAGGATACAATGTTTGAACCATTGGATGCACATGGTCCTCAAGAATGGTTCGGTAGTCCTTGGCAATGACGCGCCCATCTAGCACAAGTATTGGGTCAAGGGAATGCCATATCATGGCATTCCCTTGACCAAACCATCACTGCCCAAACCATCACTGATCCACCCCCATGCTTCACTCTGGGCATGCAACAGTCTGGGTGGTACGCTTCTTTGGGGCTTCTCCACACCGTAACTCTCCCGGATGTGGGGAAAACAGTAAAGGTGGACTCATCAGAGAACAATACATGTTTCACATTGTCCACAGCCCAAGATTTGCGCTCCTTGCACCATTGAAACCGACGTTTGGCATTGGCATGAGTGACCAAAGGTTTGGCTATAGCAGCCCGGCCGTGTATATTGACCCTGTGGAGCTCCCGACGGACAGTTCTGGTGGAAACAGGAGAGTTGAGGTGCACATTTAATTCTGCTGTGATTTGGGCAGCTGTGGTTTTATGTTTTTTGGATACAATCCGGGTAGCACCCGAACATCCCTTTCAGACAGCTTCCTTTTGCGTCCACAGTTAATCCTATTAGATGTGGTTGGTCCTTCTTGGTGGTATGCTGACATTACCCTGGATACCGTGGCTCTTGATACATCACAAAGACTTGCTGTCTTGGTCACAGATGCGCCAGCAAGACGTGCACCAACAATTTGTCCTCTTTTGAACTCTGGTATGTCACCCATAATGTTGTGTGCATTTCAATATTTTGAGCAAAACTGTGCTCTTACACTGCTAATTGAACCTTCACACTCTGCTCTTACTGGTGCAATGTGCAATCAATGAAGACTGGCTACCAGGCTGGTCCAATGTAGCCATGAAACCTCCCACACTAAAATGACAGGTGTTTCAGTTTCATTGTCTAACCCCTGTATATATATATATATATATATATTATATATATATATACACACACACACACACATATATATAACACACACACACACACATATATATATATATATATATATATATATATATATATTATATATATACACACACACAGACACCCACCTCGACCACCCAGGGACATATGATCAGAGACTGTACTTCCTACGGCAACTCAAAAAGTTCAACCTTCCACAGGAGCTGGTGATCTTTTACACCGCCATTATTCAGAATTAGCTTTATTGCCAAGTTTGTACGGACAAATTAGGAATTTGACTCCGGTAAACATTGCTCTCAGTAATAAAGAATATATTTTTAAATCTACATTTATACACTATTGACACAATTGACAATTGACTACAATAAGATATGATGTGCGATCAGTCCAAATAAAAACAGCCTGGGAGAAGAAAGCAGACAGCGCTCTGTAGCTCCGACCTAAAGGTAAAAACATTTTGTGTGCAGGATGTGTGGGGTCTGCAGAGATTCAGTCTGTCCTGTGTTCATCCATCAGTGTGTGGTTTGACTCATCCACAAAACAGGACAGGTACAAACCACAACAAACAATTAGGTCTGCAGAGAGGATGATCGGGGGTGACCCTCTTTCCATCCAAGACTTGTACAGATCAAGAGTCAGGAAAAAGGCAGCCAACATATCTGCACAACCCACACATCCCTGTGAGAAACTGTTTAGACTGTTACCTTCAGGTTAGCGCTACAGATAGTTATTTAAAAAAAACAAAAAACGCTGCCACAGAGACTGTTTCTTTCCCCAGACTGTCACTCTGATGAGCATTTAATAATCATATAGTCCCAAGATCAACACATTGCATATTTGCACTTATGTACTGATCAAATAGCTTTTTCCACAATTGTGTTGTATTTATAACAATGACAATAAAGGATATTCTATTCTATTCATTTATTCAACCATCCATTTCTGTTAAGTAAAAACACTTTAAATATACAGACCATTAAAATGTCTTCATTGAGAACAAAGTGGAACCAATTTCAAATTCCTTGTTTGTGTGGGCACAAGCTTGGCGAATGAAGCTGAGTCTGTTTCTGATACTTCAAAGTTGTTCCTGCTTTCCAGAGATATTTTGTCAAGGTTCTAATAACCCTCATCCCATTCATGCAACCTATTCTATTATAACACTGTATTGCTCTTGGTGCTGTTTAAATCATGTACTGCTTAAAACTTGAATCAACAATTAACAGCACAGTTCATTTAGGACATAAAGAGACTGATACGAACAGTCGTATACAATTTTGAGTATTATTGAGCTGAAATGTTTACACCTCAATTTTCATCTATCCATTGGTCTATCATCCAACCGTCTTTCTATCCATCGACCCTTCCTTTTAACCATCATCCATCTGTTTGTTCATTTTCCATCTATCCGTCCGTCAGTCCTTCTCTTTACCCATTCATTCTTCTATCCAATCTTCTTCTCCCTTCTGTCTGCTCGTCCGTCCATCCATCCATCCATCCATTTTTTAATCTAACAGCTATGGAAATATCTGCTGTGAACATTTGTATTCATACTTTAAAAAGGGGATACAAAAATTGTTTTTGGGAACTTTAAGTTTGGAAAAGTAATTTTTAATTTTAACATACAAATGTGTAGGAACTATCAGATAAGAAAGAAGGGTAGAAGTGTAGTTAAAACATTACCACCAGCATTGTTATCTCTAGCTGCCTAGCATCATGTGTATGTAAATTTAAAAAGAATGAAGTTCCAGAGTCTTCACAAAGCAATTAAATCTTGATACATGTAGATGCACTGCTCCATTTTGTTGCTCAGCATAGTGGCCCATCACTGCTGAATGTGACACTAATGCACATATCTGTTGGTTGGTTGCTTTTTACATAAGCCACTCTTGTAACATCAGCTGTCAGCTCTTTATGAGAGAGACAGGTGTGGATCCTGCTCCTCAGGAATAGGCTGTAGATTTTTTTGCGGGCCAGTGAATAAAAATGGTAAATAATACAAATGTATTTCTTGCTCTGTGTTTGGAAATGTTAGAGGGGTGTCATGGTGCAATTTAAAGAGAAGAAGGTTGAGCAATAATTTGCCAACAGATTTATCATGGATCCAACGGGGCAAAGATTCCTCTGAGGTTCTGAAAAGCAATAATTGTCTTGATATTAAATGACTTCATGGAAATCGTGAAGGCTCATGGGTGAATTTCTGAAAGTATTTTAGGCATGTGGTTAAATAGTGTGTGTACCAGTATGCCAGGATATTTTCTAGTTATTTTGGTGCTATAGAAAAAGCCCTTTTCATGTGTACTTCATATACACAAAAAATGGGACATTGTAACAGCTTATTTTTTGACAAACAGTTTAACACAATTCCTCTCTATTTTGATTTGTCCATTTCTCCAAAACCAGTGTCTTTCCCACCAGACTGATTTAAACTGATGTTATAGAGGTCCTAAAGCTTCTTCTGATCAATACTGCTGCAAAAACACTTCAAACTTGAAATTAAACTTTCTTGACTTCACCAAACGCATGGTGGTATTCAGAAGAGTGCTTGTTAGATAGTTCTGCATCATCATCAATTATTTCTTGCTATCGGTAAGGGGAATTACTTTGTTGTTGGAGCTTTTATTTATGTTATAAAGTCTCTCTGTTTTGTAGAGGCAAGTGAAAAACACTAGACACCTTTTCTAAGTCTGGACAAATTATCTTTTTTCTTATGACTTTAGAAGTTAGTTGCAACTAAAATGTTTCTTAGTATTTGTTCTAGTCACACTTTGCTCTGTTACTAGATGCACTGGAGTAAAACCAGCCTTTACTAACAACTGTATTGTTCAAATGCATAGTCAAAGGGCTGGTTTTCAAGATCCATTAGCCCACTTTCAAAATGAGACTGTTATAAATTAAAATAAAGTACAACAAAAGCACATAAATAGTGTATTTGTTGCCATGCTATGTTGTTATCATACCAAGCTTGTGCGATATAGACTTAACTACAGTATTGATCAAAGACATTTTTTTCTTTTCAAAATAGACCTCTATAATGGAAATATTTAAAATTGATTGTTGGCTGTTAAGTGGAAATGCAGCAAAAAGTTGGAGTGCCACTCCAATTTCTCGGCAGGTCCAGTTTTGCAGGAAAAGTGAGTTGAGTTCACTGAAAAAACCCAAAAGATCAGAGGGGTAGTCAGCACATCCACATCAACTCCAATACCAAAGTTGTCTTCAACTAGAACTGATTTTGACAATATTTCCCAATTTCACCAAATAAACTACAAAAACTAGAAGAAATCGTACACCAACTAAGCTCTTTGTCCTGCCGTCTCGATGTTTTACCCACAGCTTTCCTTAAGAAAGCTTTGCCTGTCATAACATCTAATTTAACACAAATAATAAACACGTCCCTTTTGTCAGGTGTTTTTCTCCCCGGGCCCTAAAAAACCCCCAAATTATCAAAACCCCTTTTTGAAAAAGAGCAACTTGGACAAGGCTGCTACTACAGAAATACAAGGCCTATCTCAAACTTCCCCCTTCATCAGTAAGATTATTGAAAAGCTGTGTTTCAGCAGTTAAAAAACTTCCTAACAATGACCAAACCGCTTCGATGTCTTCCCTTTGGGGTCCGGGCTCACCACAGTACAGAGAGTGCTCTTGTTTAAGGTGTTTCAATGACCTTTGTATAAATGCAGACTTGGAAGAACCCGGTGGGTGGTTTATTAACCCTTTGTGCAGCATTCGACACTGGGGGGGATCACTTTTCCCTTTTTTTAGAGCGCCTGAAAAACCCGGGCGGCCTTTCTTTTACAAAACACTCAATTTGGTTTTTAAAACCTCTTTTAAAAACAGGGGGCTTTTTTTTTTTCAATAGGTAAATTTTAAACAAGACCACAAAAAACACATGTGGGGTTCCCCAAGGGGGCCAAACTTAGGGCCCCCCCTATTCCAAAATCTTTTTGCCCCCCTAACGCAGATTTTTAAAAAACAACAAAGTAATTTTTTTAAAAAAAACTATGCCCGGGGCCCACACACAGGCTATAAAGTTACGAAAGTCACCAGGGGACATTTAACCCATTTTAAGCGCTGGTAAAAGCTAAGAAGAAAATCAATTCATGGATTGCCCCAAAATTTTTTTTCCCGCTTTAATCAAAACAAAACTGAAGAATAAACTTTTTGGGAAAAAAGGGAAGAGCATTTAAAAGTTTCAACAGCTTCAGTTTTAAAACAAACTAGAAACCACCAAAAAGGGTTTAAAAACTGGGTGTAGTGATGGAAACCCGACCTGACCTTTTAGAAAGGCACTTAAAGGGCAGTAACAAGGTCGTCCTTCTATCACATAAAGAACATCTCCAAGATTAAAGGACTAATTCTGCAGTTGTTCAATCTGGAACCTTGTATTGGAGCAATGTCCAGAAACTCAGAGAGAACCAAAATATCGCTCGCTGTTAATAAAAAAAAATCCTGATCATCATTATTGTTGCACAAGTTAGAGCACATTTACAAAACTACTGTGGATTATGTTATCATGTTCATATCTGACGAGTTTTTATCTTACAAAAAGGACTGCTTTATAACTTTCCAATGAAATGTGTGCTACTATTACTGGGTTTTTTAGGAGCTTTACAAAACATTAAGATCCCAATAAATGTAGGTTATTTTTCTATTGAACTGTTGAAATTGCTTATGATTAGATACTTTAAGGCTAAAGAACATGTTTGATTTATATTACATGGAATTATGAATAGTGAAAACAGAATATGGGAAATAATCAATTTAAAACTGGAAAAAATGAAACACATTTTAAAGGGTCCTAGGTTTCGGTGGCCCATTAAAAGCAGCTAGCGCAATTTTCCGAACAAATATTTTGTTAGTGTCTGTACGTTTTACCTCAGTTGTTTTGATGTTACTGTGTATTGCAGCACTTTAAGTTCAGTTTATTTATTATGTTTATTATTGTGTGTAAAGTAAAGCATTTTTTGTTGAGAGTAAAAAGTAATTAGGTTGGTCAAGTTTAAGTTCAAATTTCCAATAAAGTTAGAGTGCGCATTGCAGAGTGCAGAACGGTTTAGAGTTACAACTATAATGCAGATCTAAAGTACAATTTCTTTTGCAAATTTAATTAATAGGATTAGTTCACCCCTGGTTGTTCTGGACCTTCAATCTCATCCAGAAATCAGATTTGGACGTTTGGACATAAACTTTGACAACCAGTTATAGAGCTTGAGTTAAGTGCGTACGGGGGAATACTACACCACTGTTGAAAGTTCCAATATTGATATTGGCACCACAACTACAATCTCCCAATCAATCATTGTGAGCTTTAGTATCTCTGTAACTAAGATCTATGTCAGTGAGCTTTTACTGTAACTAACTCTGTAACTAACTATGTGCTCTCTTCAGACTCTAACATTGAAAACTGGCTCAGAGTTTATCTGTTCTTTCTTTCTAGGTGAAACGACTAAAGGAGCTACATCCATTAACATTTACCTTTTCCTTCCCATAGAAAGTACTCCTGGATCAGTGCTTCTTTGTTCTCTTTGTGTCTCTGCTCTGTTCTCTCTAACTCCCAGTCGGTCGTGGCAGATGGCCGCTCACACTGAGCCTGGTTCTGCTGGAGGTTTCTTCCTGAAAGGGATTGCTGCAAAGTCAACGCCAGTGACTGTCCACTGTCTCTACATGCTCATCCGGGAGGAGTGAATGCTGCAAGTCACTGACTGGATGCAATCTGCTGGGTTTCCTTATATAGACAAACTTTTTATCCAATTTGAATAAATAACAGAATCTGACTGTACTGTTCAATGATTCGGATTAATTGTAATGCATGTACCTGACTTTTGTGAAGTGCCTTGAGATGACATGTGTTGTGAATTGGCGCTATATAAATAAATTGAATTGAATTGAGTCAATTCAAGAGGGCATTATTGGCATGCAACATGTGAAACGTGGCACTTGAAGCTAATAGCTTTTCAAAAACGGCACCAAAGCAGTCTTTTTCTATTGAGATAAAACACACTGAGTTTCTGATGAGGATTGTGATTCTGTATACTGTGCAGTCTAACACAATACTGTTTTGCAATTAAGCCCTGATAATTAAAACATGCACTGATTATGTGTGGAAGAGCAAAAGTATCAGATGCTTCCATTCACTGTTGCTCTGCTTTTCACAATATAAAGTAGGTCATCCTGGTGATAGTTTCTGGAATAATAGGAGTGCTGGCGCAAACCTGCATGCATCAGAGTGACAACTCAGATAAGAACTGGAGTAGAAATTACAACTACATCTTCCTAAAAAGTGTCAAAATTGAGTTATTGAGTTAAAGATTATTTTTCAAGTGTTCGTTCACCATGGTGGTTTATTAGATGATAATTTATGGTTTATTAGACAGATTTATAAAACTGATTTATTAAAATTTATAAAAACGGAATACCTTTTCAGAAAAGGTTAACAAAATAAAATGATGGGTCAAATTTATTAAACAGCAGTATGCTCTCGAAGAAAAAGCTCGAATAGTCAATAACAATGAACATTAGATGAAAACAGAATGGCAATGAGACTTTTCAGCTTACACAATGTTCAATGTTAAACTCAAAAGTTAATGCAAGAATGTTTTGTATTAACTCTGCTTTGACCTGAACCTGAACTGATGGATCACAAACAACAGGACAAGCAATCAAGCAGTCCGAGAATCTGCCAGAACTGGTTGTCTGTTTGCAAAAGAGATTGAGTGTGAACCCACTAAATGACATCTTACATGCTCATGCTGTGATATGTCATTTTTACTGACTTTAACTGTCTTTTTAGTGCTTGTATATGTTAGATAGACATTAGGGTGTCTTATGTTTTTATTTCCTAAAAATGTTTGATACTTTTCTCACCACTTTGCCTGTTAATTTTTCTTTATTCTATAAATGACTACAAAATGCGATGCTTTACAGACTTTAACAGGTTTCAATTACTTCTAGCTGCATGTTTTTTATACAAATGTAAACATATTGGAAGGTGTGATTTAAAAAAAAAAGCTACCAATACATCACACTTAGATATTTTATGAGGCTGATATCAGTCAATCTAAGGCAAAATTTAATGCAAAATATATTCATGGATCCCAGTAATTGCAGGTTTACAGACACACCGGCTGTTGAGCAGAAATTTACCTATGTTTGATTAAAGAGCTGCAAGTGCACTGTTGAATACAAAATCATAAGTGGGGATGGAAAAGACAACTGGCAGTGAGTAAACATGGTTGAGTTGCCACCCCCACCCACACCCCCTACACCACACACAGTGTCTGTCCTCCTCTGCTGTCTTCTCCTTTTGCACCTTTCGGAGGAAGCCCTCCACTGAAGTGACAGCACACACCAGAGGCTGGGAGCTGCGTCGTCAGATCGAGCTGGCCGCTTCTTTCCCCAGGCATCACAGCACTTCCGGTTCACTGGCAAACCAAGCATGCACAATTCAAGTACAGCTTGCCTTCACGCATGCACATGGCACATGTTCATTTGCACTGGAAAAGCATTCCACATAATTGCAAGCCATTTCTGAAAAAAACATGGATGTCTTCTACACACATCTTTTTAATATCTTACCCTCAACTTGTATATATCGTGACACACCAAGCCAACAATTGTGTCTCCACATCCCCTCAGACTGCCATTGCTTCAAGCTTACATATGTTATACAATTCTGTTGGGCACCCATGGGATACAGTGTCATCCAGTGGCATTCTAGTTCCTATTCTGTGCCCCAAGTTGCCACTGTTTTCTTTTGCGTGTCCTACTGCTCTAGGGGTGGCCTTAGCCCAGAAACACCATCAAAGACAGAAGAAAAAAGAACACCCCCAGTTCCCCCCCAGAGGGGTGTGTGTGTGTGTGTGCAAGTACTTGTTGTGCTGTCTTGACTTCAGGCCATAGACATTTCCTGCATCTCTGGAGATGTTGCTTTATGTGACAGGTGGCAGCTGGGGACAGTTCAGGCTTTCCACTGAGCCCTGTAGTTAGCTCTCTGCATATTAAAAAAAACAGGACAGGGAAAAGTTTTAAAACCATCTTCTACCCAACATTTGACAGATTAAATGCTTACATTCTTATTGCAAAGTTCATCTGTGATCTAACATATGTCTAGTTGCATGTCCATTCATTTTCACATTTATTGTATTCACAATTGCCAATTTACTGGTACAACTTGGGCCATTCTTTCCAAAGACATCTAGCCCTATGGATACCAAATGAAGAATTTCATGTTTTAGTTTGTTTTATTCTTCATGATGCTTAGCCCTTTTCTAATCATAGTTTTGCAATAAACATGCAACCCACTTTGTTATTCATATCATAGAAGTTGATCCAGCATATACTGTGCTTTCAGAACATGCAGCTGGGATTGCAGAACCAAATGGAAAATAATAATATGCTACACATTCATCTTAGCAATGTGCATAAGGTCAGTCAGTCATTTTCTACCGCTTATTCCATAGTAGGTCGCAGGGGAGCTGGTGCCTATCTCCAGCAGTCTACGGGCGAGAAGCGGGGTACACCCTGGACAGGTCGCCAGTCGATCACAGGGCAACACACAAACAACCATGCACACACTCGTTCATACACCTAAGAACAATTTAGAGTGACCAATTAACCTAACAGGCATTCATTGCATTTTAGATTTTGTACTGGAGATGATCAAATGCAGCAAATTTCTTAAAAGTAAAAATATCCCTTAAGTTTTGTGTTGAACAGAAATCCCGAAAAAGATGCCATTTTCAGGCACATAACCTCATAAAGTTGTGTTGTGTGGCAATATTTTCTGCAATCTCCACTCACTGGACTTCATAATAAGAAAGAGAAAACCCAACTTGTTTTTTCACAAGTGCTTAAGTTGCCCCCTGACAAAATGGCAGTTACCCATAAATATACCCAAAATATACCCAATATCAAAAACTGCCAGTGATTGTGATCCTCATACAGGCTGTCCAAATGCATTAAATACAAACATTCTCAGTAGGTTATTTGCATTGGCTCATGCTAATGGGCCAATGGAAATAACATATGTATTTTACAGAATAGAGTAGACAGATGCTAGAAGATTATCCATTGGCTCTGCTCTGTTTGAACTCCGGGGCTTTGCTGCTGTTTTTGGTTTAGTATCTTGTCAATGCAACACACTCATTCCACCATCCCAATTTACTCTTAGATATCATGTCTGTTATGGCCTTGTCACAGCTTTCAGATCGAAAGGTACATGGACAGAGTTTGCCACTTTAACCTGTGCTAAGATTATATGGTTATCAGACCCAAAGCAGCAACCGCTTCTGCTTTCACAAACAGAGGAGAGCACAAAAAAGGCAGATTGCAAAATAATAAGCGTATAATGGATATTTTATTGGCAAAGCTGCATTGCTATCAGATATGATGATGAAATTGTCCCTTGAATAAACCAGCGTAGAACCAGACCAGCTACAGTGAGAAAGAATGGAAAAGAAACAAAGAGGGAGAGAAAATTATGATGACATTCATGAGCAGTGTGGAGGAAGAGAAGAAACAGTTTTCCCATTGAACAGCTACTTTCTGCTTGTTCGGGAGCAGTTTGAAACATATCCTTTGATGTATGCTGCAAGGTTCAACAAATTTTAACTTTGACTGGGGCCCAACATAGGCTCCATTGAACTCTACACATCTTGAAGGAGGGTACTGTGCTCTACCTGCACTTTTCTCTGCGCAGTTTAAAAGTGCTGTAGCGCAGGGCTTGCAATACAGATGGATGGGCTTCAGAGTACAGCGGATGAGGTGAAACCACCATGTGACTACCTCCTGACACAGATCAGAGGAAGAAGACAGATGTGTTGACTTCAATCCCTTCTGTGTCGAAACCATCCTACCTGATCGAGAGGCATAAAAAGCATGTGTAGATCGCAGACTGAAAGTCTGATCTAAAAGGGGCTGTTGTATTTTTAGATACATTTTTTTTTTCTTAAAGTACTTCATAGATTCTCCCATGAGAGCAGACTGGTTGGAGCCCTATTGAGTACTTGCACACTGCTCTTAGTAAGTGATCTTTTTATTTTCTTATTATACAATACATTAAATTTAGTTCTTAGAAATAATATTGCCATCACAGCAGAGCAAATACTAAATTACAAATTTTTGAGTTTTTGCTGTTAAAACCTTTGGTTGTTTTCTGCACTTACAATAATTTTGTTTCACAAAATCTGTATTACTGATTCACCTGACCACAATCTTTATTTCCACTTAGTGAGACATTGTATTGCTAAAGATTTCTCAAAGTAACCTCTCAGCCAAAATGGTTTAATAAGGTATTGATGAAAACATTGTTTTGACAAACCGCTGTCTGATGGAACAGTGATCCTGAGTGCCCATCTTCGAGTCCATCAGTATTCCTCCAGATTCCTTGAATTGTATCATACTTTGTCGTAGTATGTGATGGCAATAGAAAGTCCCTTTCAGTCTTTCCTTTAATCTTTAAATTCTGTATCCACATTCTAATAATGTGGACAAATTGAAGTATTACTAGCCTCTTGTGAACAACTAGACTAGCTTCCCCTTGTGAGTACTGCGAGAACAGCATAAATGGCTTTTTGGAAGTATAAAACAAAGGGCTGTTTCAGTCTTTTTTAATGAGTAAGGACCATTTTATTTTAATAGTTTAAATTTTAAAACTGCCCAACCCGAAAGCACTTAACAAAAGTTTTTTTACGCTATAGTTTAAGACAGGGTCTCCAACTCCAGTCCTTGAAGGGCGATGTCTTGCAACTATTAGATATGCTGCTTCAACACACCTGAATCAAATAATTAGAGCATCAGAGTGGCTCTGTAGAAATCGATTGCATGCTGAGAAGCTCATTCAGCAATTGGATTCAGATGGATGTATCTAAGAGTAGCAAGACACCGGCCCTCGAGGGCTGGAGTTTTAGACCCCAGGTTTAAGATTTATGAAATCTTTATTTGGTTTGTAAAAACAAAACAAGAAAATTTGACTCTTTAGCTGATATTAGAACCGCATTAGAATAAGGACAGGAATAAAAACCGAAATATATGGACACTGATTAGACAATGATTACAAATTCTTTAGAAAAAGTTTGTAGTTTGTGAAACCATTACTCTCTGAAAATAAAAACGTGTAGATTATTTCCTCCAAATATTTTCAAAATCTAAATTAATGTCTTTCTTGTGAACAAAATATTGTGTATCATTTTGCTTAACGAGATGGCCATATTATTATACCCCTAATTACTCCCCATGTTGGTATTAATAGATTTTAACAGTTCTAGTGAATACAGGAAAAAAATCTGCATTATTACTGACAAATGTGAAAACAATTCTGTGCATTTTTCTGGTATATAACTTTTGCCATAGTAACTCATAAACCTTTCTTCATATTTACCCTGCTAGTGTTGCTTCATTGTAGTTTCATTGTGTGCTAACTTGACCAGCAACAATACCTGGGTGTATGATCCAATACTGAAAACCACTATCCCAGACAGACTAAAAACATATATATACTGTATATAACTGTTGCATTGTTTTGCCATTAGTGCTCGGTTACATATTTCTGTGAGCCTCTACCCAAATTAAATCAATCCAGAATGAAAGAACATGTGGGATTTCTCTCAAATCCCAAAGAACCAAGCTGTTCATCTGTTTACATATTCTTTTTTGACAAATTTACATAAATAGCCAATATAGCAGCCTGTTTCCCCGGTAACACCGGGGGATTTACCAAGGCAACCTCCGCCCACAGAGACAGCTGCATTCCTCTGCTCTGGAGGAGAATTATACACTAGGTGGGACTGATGTCAAGTTAATGAGTGGAACACACAGTACACCATCTAAGTTAATTGGCTTTACTTTTCTTGTAACTTGATGAAATGAACAGGCAAGATTACTTGACTGTAATGGCTGAAAGGTATTCTCGTTTGCTCAGAGGTTTTGCCAAAAGTGGTGCACCTGACACTGGTGTCAAGAAACATGAGATCATAACCAGTAATAGAATAATAATCATTAAGTTAGGCACAAATAAGGCTAAGAAAGAAGCACTGATTAAATAAGTATTTATCTTGTTTCTTCTAGATATTTTTTAGTATTTAAAAAAGCATTTAAAAGAAAATGTGTCACTTCGCTGAAGTTAGAAGGACACAGGGTTTGAAAGCTGCACTGATACACATTTTAATTAGATAACCCCCTTTTTCAGCACACAAACAAAATGTGAAATGGTTAACCAGAGAAATTGTCATTTTCATAGGTTTATTTGGCATTTTAATGCCATTGTTAAGATTAAAACAGGCTGTTTTTTAATACAGCAAACATTTGAGTATTTGGAAACTGAAGCCACTGTTATTATAATACATTAGAAATATCCTTTATTATCTGAATTATGAAATTCAGATGAATCAGCAGCAACGTTAAAGGGAAATGGAAGCATGCAGGTACACACAAAAGTTAAAAACTATTTAAAAAACCAACAAAAAATAAGAAACATACGGTACAATTATTAAAAATGGCATACTCAGATTAAATGAAATGTGCAACTGAGTAGAGTTATTTTAAAATTATATAAAATGTGCATGTACAGGGGTTGGACAATGAAACTGAAACACCTGGTTTTAGACCACAATAATTTATTAGTATGGTGTAGGGCCTCCTTTTGCGGCCAATACAGCGTCAATTCATATTGGGAATGACATATACAAGTCCTGCACAGTGGTCAGAGGGATTTTAAGCCATTCTTCTTGCAGGATAGTGGCTAGGTCACTACGTGATACTGGTGGAGGAAAACATTTCCTGACTCGCTCCTCCAAAACACCCCAAAGTGGCTCAATAATATTTAGATCTGGTGACTGTGCAGGCCATGCAGATGTTCAACTTCACTTTCATGTTCATCAAACCAATCTTTCACCAGTCCTGCTGTGTGTATTGGTGCATTGTCATCCTGATACACGGCAACGCCTTCAGGATACAATGTTTGAACCATTGGATGCACATGGTCCTCAAGAATGGTTCTGTAGTCCTTGGAAGTGACGCGCCCATCTAGCACAAGTATTGGGCCAAGAGAATGCCATGATATGGCAGCCCAAACCATCACTGATCCACCCCCATGCTTCACTCTGGGCATTCAACAGTCTGGGTGGTACGCTTCTTTGGGGCTTCTCCACACCGTAACTCTCCGGGATGTGGGGAAAACAGTAAAGGTGGACTCATCAGAGAACAATACATGTTTCACATTGTCCACAGCCCAAGATTTGCGCTCCTTGCACCATTGAAACCGACGTTTGGCATTGGCATGAGTGACCAAAGGTTTGGCTACAGCAGCCCGGCCGTGTATATTGACCCTGTGGAGCTCCCGACGGACAGTTCTGGTGGAAACAGGAGAGTTGAGGTGCACATTTAATTCTGCCGTGATTTGGGCAGCCGTGGTTTTATGTTTTTTGGATACAATCTGGGTTAGCACCCGAACTTCCCTTTCAGACAGCTTCCTCTTGCGTCCACAGTTAATCCTGTTGGATGTGGTTCGTCCTTCTTGGTGGTATGCTGACATTACCCTGGATACCGTGGCTCTTGATACATCACAAAGACTTGCTGTCTTGGTCACAGCAAGACGTGCACCAACAATTTGTCCTCTTTTGAAGTCTGGTATGTCACCCATAATGTTGTGTGCATTTCAATATTTTGAGCAAAACTGTGCTCTTACACTGCTAATTGAACCTTCATACTCTGCTCTTACTGGTGCAATGTGCAATCAATGAAGACTGGCTACCAGGCTGGTCCAATTCAGCCATGAAACCTCCCACACAAAAATGACAGGTGTTTCAGTTTCATTGTCCAACCCCTGTATATTGTGCATAAAAAAACAACATCAGACTATTTACAAAAAATGAAGAAAAAAACTATGCAAATAACAGCAGATATGTAAACACTTATTAAGTTTGTCAGGAGCAGTGATGGATACAAAGCCTTACAGATCCTGGAAGGAAGGATCTGTGATAACGCTCCTTTGCGCACCTAGGATGCAGCAGTCTTTCACAGAGAAGGTCTCCAGTTCTGCAACAGCGCCATGCATAGGTTAAGAGACATTTTCCAAAAGTGATATTTTTTCTAGACTGATTTTTTCCTCAACCACCTGCACTGTGTCCCGGGGGCATCATAGGACAGAGCTGGGCTTCCTAATGAGCTTATCTAACCACTTCCTCTCAGCTGTAGATAAGTTGCTGCTCCAACACACCATAGAAGATGGCTGAAGCAGAGGGAATGAGTGATGGCTCAGAATCAGGAGGTTTGAAGTTTTGGGTTGAAAAGCAGGCAGGCATCGAAGATTATGGGGGATGGAGCAGGGGAGACTGGGCTGGGGAAGGGTTGAGTTTCTGATCAAATCTGTTAAAGAACTGGTTCATATAATTCACTCACCTTAAATCTCCTACAGCCAGGTAGTTTGGTTTGTTACCTAAAACTATTTCCAGCTGGTTCTCCATCTTCCTCCTTTAGATGTTTTATCCCATTCCTGATCTTTCCTTCTGCACAGCTCTCAGGTCCTTCTTATTTCCTGATATAAAGGCTTTCTTCTTCTCCTTGAGGAGAACCTTTGTTTCAGGGTTGATCCAGGGCTTGTTATGTGAGAACACCATACCTTCATTAAGGGCACAGTGATCATACACCTTTATCGCATTAACGTGTGAACTCCCATGGCATATATTATGGCCTCATGCCAACAGCTAGCAGCTCAATGTCCTTACTGCAGAGCATCTATTTGATAGTTAAACACCCAGAGTTGCACTATATATCATTCACAAACATAGTCAGACCCGCTTCTCTCTTCTTACCGCTGTCCTTGGTTCTGTAGGCCCAGATTAAATGAAACCCGCCCATATTTATGTGTGTCTAATATTAGCCAAGTCTCAGTCAACATGATTAAGCACTTTGTTGGTAAGTGATTTTCCATTTTCCATGATAATCAACAGGATGATGGGTCTCTACCTTCCTCTTCGGTTGTGACGTGTGATGCAGGCGTGGGTCACACGTGTCTTACTCCTCAGTTTGCGGGGAATATCGTGTCGCTCAGTGGGAGGTGGGAGAGCGGTGCTACCATGAGCTAGGTAGATGACCTCTGGTGTAAACAATGGGAACGTGGCCACTCAAGCCATCTCCAAACACAAATGCCAAAAAAAAGAAAAACAATGTTGTCCACAAAAGGGTCAACTCCATAGTGTGTACAAGGCAGAAAAACAGACACACGCTTCTTGAAAATATAGATTTAAAAGAAAAAACTTCAGTAAAGAGTGGAAGCTGCTGAAAGAAGCTGCCTGCTTGTGCTGTGCAGAAGTAAATATTGAAGTTCTCAAGGCAAAATTTTTATGAAATATTTCATTAGTCTAGAATTTTAAGCCTCCTCATGTTTTTTGTTTCATAATGATTTTTCAGCAAGCCACAAGGGATCTCTTTTACCGCAAGATGTGCTTTGACTTTATCTTGCTAAAAACAAAAAAAGAAAGTTTTTTACGTATGAATAAATCTTTATACCTTAATAGTTCCTGGCTTTTTTGTGCTCTATGATGTTTGGTTTTTAAATGTGGTCTTTAGATGTGTCTTAAAAAAACTGTAAAACTCTATTTACCTTGCTCCTTTCTCAACCATAAATACCCCCTCACAAACCGGTGACGGTTCAACGCGTAGAGAAAGTAAATAGATGGAGCTATGCAGAAGCAATTCTTCATATTCTTTAACTTAATTAGAATGTTTAAATAATTACAAAATGTCTGTAATTTCTATTTTCTTTTCCAAGTTTCTGTTGCTCGTGCTATGAAACATTTAATTATTAATACATTTTAGAGCATCAGTTTAATGACCCATATTCAATGAACCCATTACACAGAAAAGCGAAATGCATATTCTCTTAGCACAACAATAGTCACTTTCAGAATTTGTTTGCAGTGTGGTAACACATTTGATGTCCTCTGTTTTACTCTAGCACTGTTGTGAACCGTTTCCCAGTTAAAAGTTATGGGACATGAGTATATGTGGTGTGTGGTCCCCTCACAGCTACCAGTCACAGAGTTTATCATCCTTTTCAGATAAACCGAGAAGAGAAAAGATTAGCAATGCAAACACACATTAAACTTAAATTACACCAGCATCTCTCTCTCGTTGCCACTCTCTGTTCATGTCTGCCTGGAGGGTGAATGAGGTTTACCCTAATTTCAAATGAACACAAAAGCCATTTTCTTTCCCTTGTATTGTCAGAGCACAATCAACAGGTTTGTGTGGGGAAGTGATTACAGAAAAGGTTCTTGGATAAAGTGCCTGACTTCTTGTTCCCAGCTGAACAACAAGCACTACAACTACCATCCTCAAATCCAGAAAACAAGGTGCCTGTGCTATTGTAGTTTGTCAGGGAAATAATTACATCTACCTCAGCAGCAACTCCTTCTTTCAGGCCTTAGTGTATCCTTGGATGTTTGCCTTTTGATGTTTGACATTAAAACTGTCCCCTTGTCATTTGTTATACATATATAAGCCTTCACATGACTGATTTAATTAATTCATTATTTTGCTTTTTAACCAGCTAAAAAAAAGTGAAAACACTGCTTTACTGTAGTAGTTGTCTACTGGGGAATAAGTACAGTGCTTAAAAAACATATTCATACTTTACATTTTTCGCATCCATTATACACATTCATATCCTCGTACTCGTACTCATCGTCTTCCGCTTATCCGGGACCGGGTCGCGGGGGCAGCAGACTCAGCAGAGACACCCAGACGTCCCTCTCCCCAGACACCTCCTCCAGTTCCTCCGGGGGGAGCCCAAGGCGTTCCCAGGCCAGCCGAGAGACATAGTCTCTCCAGCGTGTCCTGGGCCTTCCCCTGGGCCTCCTCCCGGTGGGACATGCCTGGAACACCTCCCGATCCGGTATAGATGCTCGAGCCACCTCAACTGGCTCCTCTCGATGTGGAGGAGCAGCGGCTCTACTCCGAGCCCCTCCCGGATGGCCGAGCTCCTCACCCTATCTCTAAGGGAGTGCCCGACCACCCTACGGTGGAAGCTCATTTCAGCCGCTTGTATCCGGGATCTCGTTCTCTCGGTCATGACCCAAAGTTCATGGCCATAGGTGAGGGTAGGAACGTAGACCGACCGGTAAATCAAGAGCTTCTCTTTTCAGCTCAGCTCTCTCTTCACCACAACGGACCGGCACAGTTCCCCCATTACTGCGGCAGCCGCACCGATCCGTCTGCCGATCTCCTGCTTCATTCTTCCCTCACTCGTGAACAAGACCCCGAGGTACTTGAACTCCTTCACTTGAGGCAGGAACTCCCCTCTAACCTGAAGAGGACAATCCACCCTTTTCCAGTCGAGAACCATGGCCTCGGACTTGGAGGAGCTGATCTTCATCCCAGCCGCTTCACATTTGGGGGCCAGCAGGACCACGTCATCTGCAAAAAGAAGAGACGAAATCCGCTGGTCCCCAAACCAGACCCCCTCCGGCCCTTGGCTGCGTCTAGAAATCCTGTCCAAAAAAGTTATGAACAGGCCTGCTGACAAAGGGCAGCCCTGCCGGAGACCAACATGCACCGGGAACAGGTCCGACTTAGTGCCGGCAATGCGGACCAAACTCCTGATCCGCTCGCACAGGGATCGGATGGCCCCTAATAAAGGGCCCCTTATTCCATACTCCTGGAGCACCCCCCACAGGGCATCACGAGGGACACAGTCGAATGCATTCTCCAGGTCCACAAAACCCATCTGGACCGGTTGGGCAAACTCCCATGAACCCTCGAGTACCCTGCAGAGGGTATAGAGCTGGTCCAGTTCCACGGCCGGGACGAAAACCCCAGTGCTCCTCCTGAAGCCGAGGTTGGACTATCGACCGGACTCTCCTCTCCAATACCCTGGCGTAGGCCTTACCAGGGAGGCTGAGGAGTGTGATCCCCCTGTAGTTGGAACACACCCTCCGGTCACCCTTCTTATGAAGGGGGACCACCACCCCAGTCTGCCACTCCAGAGGCACTGTCCCCAACCGCCACGCAATGTTGAAGAGGCGTGTCAACCATGACAGCCCCACAACATCCAGAGATTTAAGGTACTCAGGGCGGATCTCATCCACCCCCTAAGCCCTGCCACCGTGGAGCTTTTTAACCACCTCGGTGACTTCAGCCTGGGTGATGAAAGAGTCCAACCCCAAGTCCCCAGGCTCTGTTTCCACCAGGGAATGCGTGATGGCAGGACTGAGGAGATCCTCAAAGTACTCCTTTCACCGCCCCGATAATGTCCTCTGTCGAGGTCAGCAGCCTCCCACACCCACTATAAACAGTGTTGGCGAAGCACTGCTTCCCCCTCCTGAGGCGCCGGATGGCTTGCCAGAACCGCTTCGAGGCCAACTGGTAGTACTTCTCCATGGCCTCACCGAACTCCTCCCAGGCCCGAGTTTTTGCCTCTGCCACAGCCCTGGCCGTGGCATGCTTGGCCTCACGGTACCCGTCAGCCACCTCAGGAGTCCCACAAGCCAGCCACAGCCGATAGGACTTCTTCTTCAGCTTGACAGCATCCCTTACTGCCGGTGTCCACCACCGGGTTCTCCCCCAGCAGAATAATGGAGTCCCCAGGAGGGGCACTATCCAGCACCCCCAACAGGGACATCAAGAAGGACGGGTACTCCACACTACCGCTCGGCCCTTAAGCCGAAACGACAGCCAGAGACCTGTCCCCAACCTGAAGGCGCAGGGATGCGACCCTCTCATCCACTGGGGTAAACCCCAACACGAGACGGCTGAGCTGGGGGGCAACAAGCAAACCCACCCTAGCCCGCTGCCTCTCCCCGTGGGCCACTCCAGAGTAGAAGAGAGTCCAGCCCCTCTCGAGGAGATGGGTTCCAGAGCCCACTCTGTGCATGGAGGTGAGCCCGACTAGTTCTAGTCGATATCTCTCGACCTCCCGCACAAGCTCAGGCTCCTTCCCCCCCAGTGAGGTGACAGTCCACATTCCTAGAGTCAACCTAAGCATCCGGGGATTGGGCCACTGAGGTCTCCACCTTCATCCGCCACCCAATCCTCTTTGCACCGGTCCCTCACGGTTCCCCCTGCAGGTGGTGGGCCTACTGGGGGATGGCCTCGCGGCTCTCGTTCGGGCTTGGCCCGGCCGGGTCCCACAAGGAGCAACCCAGTCACCAGGCGCTCTCCCGCGAGTCCCGACACCAGGCCTGGCTCCAGGGTGGGACCCCGGCTCCGCCGTACCGGGCGATGTCACGTGCCTCAATATACTAGTCCTCATGAAGGATTCTTGAACCGCTCTTTGTCTGACCCGTCACCTAGAGCCTGTTTGCCATGGGAGACCCTACCAGGGGCGTTTAAGCCCCAGACAACATAGACTCTTGGATCATTCGAGCACTCAAACCCCTCCACCACGTTAAGGTGGCGGTTCAAGGAGGGGCATTCATAACCTTTCCACATGAAAAGAACAGATCTCAATTTATTTTTGGGATGTTATGTCATAAAGGCAAAGTTTTGAATAATTGCAAAGTGGAAGGAAAACATTATATTGGTTTTAAGCTTTTTCACAAATACAGTTGAGGACAAACATATTAGCCCTACTGCGAAACTTGAATACATTTTTAATGCAGCTAATTTATGTTGTATGTACATATTAAATTATTCCACCAAACCTAAAAACTATAGCTCAAAATTATTACTGCCCCTTGAGATCTGACCTTTTTATTGAACAGCAGCACAAACCCCTACTGTGTAATGATTTTCTTTTACGTTGACTGCTCAAAGTTTAAACTTTGTGCAAACTAAGGGTTTTCTCCCCTTTTGCAGATTGTAAACAATATTAAATATAATTTTCAGCCGTGAATCGAGAAAGCATCATGCCAATAACAAAATTAATCAGTTTAGACTTGAGAAAAAGAATTGTTGGTGGTCACAAAGCAAGAGAGGGAGAAATAAAGTTATTTCTGCATTTCCAAGAACAATAGAACTTATTGAACAAGCCATAGAACAAGCCTGGTAAAGTTAGGAAGTGAAAGATTTCAAAGACTGAGAAAACAGAAAACTAGCGGGTGAGGTCTCTAGAGACCCCAGAACAACTGACAAGACACCACTGAATGACTGCCATTTCAGGTATTATAGTCAGAAAGGAGACAATCACTAGCACTCTGCACAGCAATAGGTAAAGAAAAAACAAAATAAAAAAACAACAAGTAAAAAATCCACTTCTACAGAAGAGACACCTTCAAGCCAGACGGATATAAACTGGATATTTGTCATCAGTTTTACTATTAACATGACAATTATCCAAAACATACATGGCTGGTGATGAAAAACAACCTTAATTAGACCAAAGTGAAAGTTCCTGATGAGCTAGACAATACACTCAATTGACAACCACTAATAATCTGTTGGGTGAAATGAAGGAGGAGGTTCATGCCAGAAGGCCATAAAATCTAAAGAAGCTTGAGAAATCTGCCAAAGAAGGTGGGGCTGGGATTCCTTGGGACATGTGCCAAAGACTAGCTAGAAAACATAACAATAATAAAAATGTTGTCCTAAATGTTTTAATCTGAAAAGTGTGGTGTGCATTTGTGATCAGCTCCCTTAACTCAAACACGCCTTATCAAAAGCTACTGCAACCAACTTTCTTCAGAGTTCCCCTAATTAGAAAATGTGTCAAAATATCTAGAGTAATCTTCTAATTGTGTGTTTTTTGTGTTCTGAAAAGGCTTCACAGGTTTGTTAGAGAACATGAGTGAACAAACAGTATAATAAACACTGAGGGACGCAGTAGACAGGTCTGGAATAAATTTGTGGATACGCTTAAAACTGGATTAGGTGGTAAAACAATGTCCCAACCATTAAATAATTCAGAGAGCAATTTTCAATCCATCATATGAAAATGGCGAGTATGGCACAACTGCAAATTGACCACCAAATAACTTAATGCAAATCCACACCGGATTTTTATATGTAAATAATTTTCACAATTAGGCACTACTTTATGCTGGTCTGTCAAACACATTGTAATGTTTGGGTTAACATGACAAAAAATTTAATTGTTAAAGGAATTTAGAAAGACATGGTAATTAACCCTCATAATCTTTTGAAAATGAGATATATTTCGCCTACAATCCAAATTATGTTAAACACTGGCTAATCACTTCAATAGTTTTAGATGTTCGATTCACTGTAACCATATACTGATTAAATGGGCAAGCATGATTCAAAAAGTCAAGGTAAGGACCAAATGTAAAATGTTCCTGCTATGTGACATTCAGACTGATGCACTCAGTAACATAGTTTTTTTTTTATGAAAAGACTGAAAAGGGAGGAAAACACGTGCACTGGCATAAGTATGAGACGTCATTTTTCTTGGCTGCCGTGTCAATGATGTTTGATTACTTCAATGCAACTGCACCCCACAATGACACACACTGTACACCTTTTTAAAAGACATGTCATGTCTTTGTCAGAATTATAAAGCAAAACCCTGCAGGCTAACACCTACTTTCACATGTGAGAGGAAGCTCACATGGGTAATTTCAGTGAGTAGGTACGTCAATGACAAACATTTTCTCTATCAAGAAAAAAGAATGAGGAAAAAAAAGAAAAATACACAAAGTAATAGTCATGTACTCCGTCCGATCAAAGCTTCGAATTACAGCTTTGAATCTGTACACCTACATTTAATTTTAATGAGCAATTAAATGTCCTGATTAAAATGAGCTTGTGATAAGGATTAAAAAGTCATTGGTAAAAGGTCAATGCTTAAATCAAAACATAACATTTTTTGGGTAAAAATTGAAAGGTTTTGTTGCATTTCTACTGTTCATGTACACCACAACAGCACATGTTTTCTGTGGAAACGGCACAATTGTGAAAGCAAGTTTCGGAGTGCAACGTTTTGATAACATTCTGGTCTCCATTGTGTACACAGGAAGATAACAAATCTTCCTGTGGAAGGACTGTGCAGTGTAATTGGAATCATTAGCAATTTATGCACACTTGCACGGCATAATGGATGCCGACCAGTTTGAAACCCACAAAAGAAAAAGATATCAACAATAACAATGGCGGACTGCAGAGTACTGTTTGTGCTGCTGACTGTTTTGAATATAATGACTGTTCTCCAACAAAGTGCTCATTTTTACATCGGGGTTTGTATGCATGCTCATGTTTCAAAGAACATACTGCCAACTAGTGGTGTGGCAGAGAAATTACACCATTTTAAACATTTTTACTAGTGTTGTGTACACAGAGATTGCATTTAAAACATCATGTTGACAGATATGGAAAAACAATCCCATTTTCCAACGGATCGTTGTCATGCGCGAAGAGCCAGAGAAATGTGGCTAAAAGAAATTACCCATATTTTTTGTGCCACCACTCAAAGAAAGCAGAATGGTAAGGGAGGTAAAACAAAAATCTTAAAAACTCACTGTTAGAGAACTACAGGAAAGAGTGTCATCTCGTGGGTCAACAAGTTCCAATGCTTTCCACATACCAGCAAATTGTTTGGGTGTAATGGGATAAAAAAAATGTCATACCATCACAAATATAAACCTCTGTACTTAGGCTAAACTCTACAGGGACTTTATCTTAATCTGTGTGCTTTTGTCAGATAGGACGACGATTGGGCTTTTTGGTAAAAAAAACATTTCAGGTGAGTCTGGCATGAAACAGAGGATTGATATGTGTATCTAACAGCATCACCACTGTTATGTATGGTGGAGAATCTGAGATGCTGTGGCCTTGTTTCTCCTTCAAAAGCCTTGCTAGAGTGGTTGTCATCTCAGATCTGGTGACCTCTGTCAAACAAACTAAAAAACAAGTCATCTATAGGTCTTTTGATGTAATAATGAACCAAAACACATAAGATGTGCAAATCAACACAGAAATGGTTCCCCAAACCCCAAATAAACCTTCTTCCATTGCCATTGAAGTTTCCAGACCCAAATCCTAATGAAAACCAGTGGGGGGGTACTGGAGAGAGCCTCATAGGAATAGACATTCTGCCCTATAGCAAAACTGGCCAGTAATCTGGTGCCAATAAAAGCTAGTTAAATTCTCTAAATGATAAAGAAGAGAGTCCATGTTGTTTTGGAATATGAAACACCACAGCCTTATTTAGAAAATTAATTAAAATAGTCTATTTTAATACTTTAATTTTGGTGTCTAAACAGCATCCAAAAATAGTAATCAATACCACATTAACCACAAACCGAACTTGCTAATATTTGATGAAAGCAGAAAACTTTCTGAGGTGGTGACATCGTACATCAGTTTCTGTGAGGACGTGTGTGCAGACCAAGACCTTCATGCACATACATTAACAATAAACCTTGGTTCACTTCTCATCTGAGGCAGCTGGGCAGGGATAAGGAAGAGGCTCACAGCAGTGGGGACCGGGCCCGGTATAAGGAAGCCTGGAACAAATGCCCCTTTTCATCTGGCTCGTTTTAGCCAGCGCGGCTCTGCACCATTCTGTTTTGCTCTACGCGGTATGGTAACTGTTGTGTTTTCCACTGACCCCTTCAGTCCGACTGAAGGCCCACCTCCAGCCATGAGTGTAGACCGCTGTGCTGCTATTAACGTTACTGTGTTACATTGTCACATTAAAGTAAACTGCGTGAAATTATAAAAAAATAAATAGAAAACAAAAACATAAACAAACTAAATACTAATAACTTTGTATTAATGTATATGCAGTAATGTCTTATTTATGTGTTTTATGTCTAAAATGATCCACTGGGATAATTATCTGGACCACAGCCCAGCCAGAACTTATAAAATAAGGCTCAGGGGTTCTGATGTGAGGGGTGTGGCAGGAGAAGCAGAGAGGAGAGATGCTGCTGTCTGGATGGTGAAGCTCCAAAGTTTGCTTGAAGAGGCTACAATTTTGGGCTTTATAAAAAACTTTTTTTTTCTCAGCTGTGGCAATAACGAGGACAAGGACTTAAAAGCGCAGAACCACGGACGTTTGACCTTCGAAGTTAGTTTTAGGTTGGATATTGCATATTTGTGCTCCGCAGATTCAGCGGACTCATCCTCCTGTTTGGTCTAATGCAGGCAGTCTGATTACGGGCAGCTTCTCTCTGCCTGCTCCCTCCTGCTGCAGACGCTGGTTCAATAAAGAACCGTAAATAAATGTCCGAACCAAACATGTTGTTTCATGGTGGTTTTGTTTTGTGTGGTTTGGGGGAAATGTTTGTGCCTCTCAACAGCTGATTTTATGTGTGATCAGCTGGTTTAGGATGTTATTAAACACATCGCTTTGCCTGCATGTAATTCAGAAAGGTGATTTATACTTTTTCTTTTCTGTCAGCCTTCAGGCATGGTTTATGACCCATAAATGGTAAAATTACATGTATGACCTGCTCTGGCCACTGTGGTCCTTAATATTATTGTAGTTGCTCTTGAGTTTTATTAACTTCTCCCTGCACTGTCTCAGTGAAAACCTTCTCATTTCTCCTCCTCCCACGGCCAATCAGTGAACAGCAGTCTGGTCCCGTCACATGTAGTCCCTACTCAGCCCCAATCGTACCTGCTCAGGAGCGGGGACCAAAAAAGTAGGTACCGGTACGGAAAAAACTGTAATGGAAATGCTCGCAAAGCGAGCAGAGTGGAGTCCAGTAGGGCCAAATCGAGCCAGTGGAAAAGGGGCAAAACAGACCAAGGAGATCAAAGCAGCGAAAAGAAGCTACAGTAAGAAGCTAAAGAAAAGCTTCTCACATGGAGACTGCCTACAGGAGCCATTCCCCCAACCTTGAGCAAAATCCCCGCCTGGCAAATCAGTTGAATGGCTTCTATTGCAGGTATGAAAAGCAGCAGTTCACACCTCAATCCAACTCCACCACATCCCATTCAGACACAAATTCTTTCCATACACCAACCAGTCCCCCTACCTTCAGACCCCCTGCCTGGGCCAAGGATCTCAGAGGAAGATTTAAATAGGTGTGTTCAGCGCCGGAAAACAAAGAAGTCCCTAGGACCTGATAATGTCTCCCCATCATGCCTGAGCTGACCAATTAGTACCCATCTTTACTGAGATCTTCAACAAGTCTCTGGAGCTGTGTGAGGTTCCTTCCTGCTTCAAACACTCCACCATCATCCCAACACCGAAGAAACCCATCATCACAGGATTAAATGACTACAGGCCTGTCGCCCTGACATCTGTGGTCCTGAAATCCTTTGAGCGACTGGTGTTGAAGCACCTGAAGCCTGTTTCACAGGCCCCCTGCTGGACCCCTTCAGTTTGCCTACCGGGCAAACAGGTCGGCAGATGATGCAGGCAACTAAAATCTCTGCAGACCCCACACACCCTGCACACAAACTGTTTAGGTTTTTACCATCAGGCGATGCTTCAGAGTAGCGTCTGCTAAAACCAGCGGCCACAGAGACAGTTTCTTCCCCCAGGCTTTTCTCTGATAAACACTTGACAGTCAGAGTTCCAGAACAACACCATGCATACACTACGCATTATATTCTATTGTAAAGTCAATTGTGTATATGTACATTTAAAAAGATATTCTTTATTTCAACTGCTATATATACAAAGAAAATTAATAAAACTCTTCACTGGTAAGGAATAGATACCGGAAAAAGCCACTTAAGTACAGTAACGAAGTATTAATACTTCGTTACTATACTCTTCCCCTCCTTGAACCGCCACCTTAACGTGGTGGGGGGGTTTGAGTGTTCAAATGATCCTAGAGGCTATGTTGTCTGGGGCTTAAATGCCCCTGGTAGGGTCTCCCATGGCAAACAGGCTCTAGGTGACGGGTCAGACAAAGAGTGGTTCAAGAATCCTTCATGAGGACAAATATATCGAGGCACGTGACGTCGCCCGGTACGGCGGAGCCGGGGTCCCACCCTGGAGCCAGGCCTGGGGTCGGGACTCGTCGGAGAGCGCCTGGTGGCCGGGTTGCTCCTCGCGGGACCCGGCCGGGCCAAGCCCGAACGAGAGACGCGAGGCCATGCCCCAGTGGGCCCACCACCTGCAGGGGGAACCGTGAGGGACAGGTGCAAAGAGGATTGGGTGGCGGACGAAGGTGGAGACCTCAGCGGCCCGATCCCCGGATGTTTAGGCTGGCTCTAGGGACGTGGAATGTTACCTCGCTGGGGGGAGAAGGAGCCTGAGCTTGTGCGGGAGGTCGAGAGTTATCGACTAGAAATAGTCGGGCTCGCCTCCACGCACAGCGTGGGCTCTGGAACCCATCTCCTTGAGAGGGGCTGGACTCTCTTCTACTCTGGAGTGGCCCACGGGGAGAGGCGGCGGGCTGGGGTGGGTTTGCTTGTTGCCCCCCAGCTCAGCCGTCTCGTGTTGGGGTTTACCCCGGTGGATGAGAGGGTCGCATCCCTGCGCCTTCGGGTCGGGGATAGGTCTCTGACTGTCGTTTCGGCCTACGGGCCAAGCGGTAGTGCGGAGTACCCGGCCTTCTTGGTGTCCCTGTCGGGGGTGCTGGATAGTGCCCCTCCCGGGGACTTCATTATTCTGCTGGGGGACTTCAACGCCCATGTGGGAAACGACAGTGACACCTGGAGAGGCGTGATCGGGAGGAATGGCCTCCCTGATCTGAATCCGAGTGGTGTTTTGTTATTGGACTTCTGTGCTAATCACGGATTGTCCATAATGAACACCATGTTCAAGCATAAGGGTGTCCATCAGTGCACTTGGCACCAGGACACCCTAGGCAGGAGGTCAATGACCGACTTTGTTGTCGTATCATCAGACCTTCGGCCGCATGTTTTGGACACTCAGGTGAAGAGAGGGGCTGAGCTGTCCACTGATCACCACATGGTGGTGAGTTGGATCCGCTGGAGGAGGAGAAAGCCGGACAGACTTGGCAGGCCCAAGCGCATAGTGAGGGTCTGCTGGGAACGCCTGGCGGAGCCCTCGGCCAGGGATGTATTCAACTCCCACCTCCGGGAGAGCTTTGACCAGATTTCGGGGGATGTTGGAGACATAGAGTCCGGGTGGACCATCTTCTCCGCATCTATTGTCAATGCTGCTGCCTGTAGCTGCGGCCGTAAGGTCTGCGGTGCCTGTCACGGCGGCAATCCCAGAACCCGGTGGTGGACACCGGCAGTAAGAGCTGCTGTCAAGCTGAAGAAGGAGTCCTATCGGCTGTGGTTGGCTTGTGGGACTCCTGAGGCGGCTGACGGGTACTGTGAGGCCAAGCGTGCTGCGGCCCGGGCTGTGGCAGAGGCAAAAACCCGGACCTGGGAGGAGTTCGGTGAGGCCATGGAGAAGGACTACCGGTCGGCCTCGAAGCGATTCTGGCAAACCGTCCGGCGCCTCAGGAGGGGGAAGCAGTGCTTCGCCAACGCTGTTTATAGTGGGGGTGGGAGGCTGCTGACCTCGACTGGGGACATTATCGGGCGGTGGAAGGAGTACTTCGAGGATCTCCTCAATCCTGCCATCACCCATTCCCTGGTGGAAACAGAGGCTGGGGACTCGGGGTTGGACTCTTTCATCACCCAGGCTGAAGTCACCGAGGTGGTTGAAAAGCTCCGCGGTGGCAAGGCTTCGGGGGTGGATGAGATCCGCCCTGAGTACCTCAAATCTCTGGATGTTGCGGGGCTGTCATGGTTGACACGCCTCTTCAACATTGCATGGCGGTCGGGGACAGTGCCTCTGGACTGGCAGACCGGGGTGGTGGTCCCCCTTCATAAGAAGGGGGACCGGAGGGTGTGTTCCAACTACAGGGGGATCACACTCCTCAGCCTCCCTGGTAAGGCCTACGCCAGGGTATTGGAGAGGAGAGTCCGGCCGATAGTCGAACCTCGGCTTCAGGAGGAGCAGTGTGGTTTTCGTCCTGGCCGTGGAACACTGGACCAGCTCTATACCCTCTACAGGGTACTTGAGGGCTCATGGGAGTTTGCCCAACTGGTTCACATGTGTTTTGTGGACCTGGAGAAGGCATTCGACTGTGTCCCTCGTGATGCCTAGTGGGGGTGCTCCAGGAGTATGGAATCGGGGGCCCTTTATTAGGGGCCATCCGGTCCCTGTACGAGCGGAGCAGGAGTTTGGTCCGCATTGCCGGCACTAAGTCGGACCTGTTCCCGGTGCATGTTGGACTCCGGCAGGGCTGCCTTTTGTCACCGGTCCTGTTCATCACTTTTATGGACAGGATTTCTAGACGCAGCAAAGGGCTGGAGGGGGTCTGGTTTGGGGACCAGTGGATTTCGTCTCTTCTTTTTGCAGATGACATGGTCCTACTGGCCCCCTCTAGCCAAGACCTACAGCATGTGCTGGGGCGGTTCGCAGCCGAGTGTGAAGCATCTGGGATGAAGATCAGCTCCTCCAAGTCAGAGGCCATGGTACTCAACCGGAAAAGGGTGGATTGTCCTCTTCAGGTTGGAGGGGAGTTCCTGCCTCAAGTGAAGGAGTTCAAGTATCTCGGGGTCTTGTTTACGAGTGAGGGAAGAATGGAGCGGGAGATCGACAGCCGGATCGGTGCGGCTGCTGCAGTAATGGGGGCGCTGTGCCTGTCCGTTGTGGTGAAGAGAGAGCTGAGCCGAAAAGCGAAGCTCTCAATTTACCGGTCGGTCTACGTTCCTACCCTCACCTATGGCCATGAACTTTGGGTTATGACCGAAAGAACAAGATCCCGGATACAAGCGGCTGAAATGAGCTTCCTCCGTAGGGTGGCCGGGCACTCCCTTAGAGATAGGGTGAGGAGCTCGGCCATTCGGGAGGGGCTCGGAGTAGAGCCGCTGCTCCTGCACATCGAGAGGAGCCAGTTGAGGTGCCTCGGGCATCTATACCGGATGCCTCCTGGACGCCTTCCTCGGGAGGTGTTCCAGGCACGTCCCACCGGGAGGAGGCCCAGGGGACGGCCCAGGACATGCTGGAGGTACTATGTCTCTCGGCTGGCCTGGGAACACCTAGGGCTCCCCCCGGAGGAGCTGGAGAAGGTGTCTGGGGAGAGGGACGTCTGGGTGTCTCTGCTGAGTCTGCTGCCCCCGCAACCCCGTTCCGGATAAGCGGTAGATGACGAGTACGAGTACGAGTACTATACTCTTACTGAGTATACCAGAATCCTTGTTTGTCTGTACAAACTTGGCAATAAAGCTGATTCTTCAGATTCTTCCAATATCAGTATTATAGATCAGAATACGAACAATTATCTTTAGATCAATAAATGTGTTGTCTGAGTATCATTAAATACCACTAAGTATGTTTTCAGAAGAAAGATAAGGAAATAATAATAAAGTGAAACAATTGTTAAGGTCATAGACCTGGTATTCATTTAGCTCTTGTAAACTACAGGGGTTGGACAATGAAACTGAAACACCTGTCATTTTAGTGTGGGAGAATTCATGGCTAAATTGGACCAGCCTGGTAGCCAGTCTTCATTGATTGCACATTGCACCAGTAAGAGCAGAGTGTGAAGGTTCAATTAGCAGGGTAAGAGCACAGTTTTGCTCAAAATATTGAAATGCACACAACATTATGGGTGACATACCAGAGTTCAAAAGAGGACAAATTGTTGGTGCATGTCTTGCTGGCGCATCTGTGACCAAGACAGCAGTCTTTTGTGATGTATCAAGAGCCATGGTATCCAGGGTAATGTCAGCATACCACCAAGAAGGATGAACCACATCCAACAGGATTAACTGTGGATGCAAGAGGAAGCTGTCTGAAAGGGATGTTCTGGTACTAACCCGGATTGTATCCAAAAAACATAAAACCACGGCTGCTCAACCAGAACTGTCCGTCGGGAGCTCCACAGGGTCAATATACACGGCCGGGCTGCTATAGCCAAACCTTTGGTCACTCATGCCAATGCCAAACGTCGGTTTCAATGGTGCAAGGAGCGCAAATCTTGGGCTGTGGACAATGTGAAACATGTATTGTTCTCTGATGAGTCCACCTTTACTGTTTTCCCCACATCCGGGAGAGTTACGGTGTGGAGAAGCCCCAAAGAAGCGTACCACCCAGACTGTTGCATGCCCAGAGTGAAGCATGGGGGTGGATCAGTGATGGTTGGGGCTGCCATATCATGGCATTCCCTTGGCCCAATACTTGTGCTAGATGGGCGCGTCACTGCCAAGGACTACCGAACCATTCTTGAGGACCATGTGCATCCAATGGTTCAAACATTGTATCCTGAAGGCGGGTGCGGTATCAGGATGACAATGCACCAATACACACAGCAAGACTGGTGAAAGATTGGTTTGATGAACATGAAAGTGAAGTTGAACATCTCCCATGGCCTGCACAGTCACCAGATGTAAATATTATTGAGCCACTTTGGGGTGTTTGGAGGAGCGAGTCAGGAAACGTTTTCCTCCACCAGTATCACGTAGTGACCTGGCCACTATCCTGCAAGAAGAATGGCTTTAAAATCCCTCTGACCACTGTGCAGGACTTGTATATGTCATTCCCAAGACGAATTGACGCTGTATTGGCCGCAAAAGGAGGCCCTACACCATACTAATAAATGATTGTGGTCTAAAACCAGGTGTTTCAGTTTCTTTCTCCAACCCCTGTAAGCTAAAACTGAAGAAGTTATTTAGCACAACTTGCATTTTTTGGTGGAATACCCCATAGAATCACATTAAAAGTTTTCTTAGTTTTTAGGTTGGTTATGTATAGAAAAATTCTATCTGTTAGTCTGCTAGTATTTAAGGTTTATAGAATACATCTGAAACTTGTTTATGACTCATTTCAAATTTCTGTAGAGCAAATGTGGGTGGGAGACAGCAGTTGCTCAGGCCATTAGAGAAGACCAAATAAAAAGAAAACAGACTTTTGAAACACACACAATGAACTAAACTTTTTTTTTCTTGTGCATTAAGAAAATTAATGTAGGATTTGATGTCTACCTAAGAACCAAATAAATCAAATGAAATCTGACTTATTATGAAATCCGCATGTGCATAACATGCATTTAAGAGGTGTTAGTTGGTAGTCCATTAAGTCTGATTTTCTTATTGTTTTTATTTTATTAAGTGAGATTATACAAAGCATTGCAGATTTCTCAATTACTTGTAGACTTTTAATAAAATGCATGAAACATCATGTGAAGTGGAGCTGAATATTTCTTCCTAGGTACAAGCTAATTGTCAAGATAGATCTTAGAATTCACTACCTATTAAGCCCATAAAAAAGAGAAATGTCCTTTTTAAATAACTGCTTTTTAGCTGATCATTCTTCTCTTGCGCACAGACTAGAAAGCATTTATGGTCATTTTTGTGTGTCCACTCCTGTCCACGTGAGGCAATATTCCACACATAGATAACTAAAGTAGGTGAATAATAATAAAAAATTCACAAGTGATGAAACAAAAAAAAGATACTCCAGTCTCAAACAAGAACTGTAAGAAATGTGACGATCCCCACTTCAGACTTTATTGTAATTTTAGAGAAAGACCCCTCTCTACGAGCAGACAGAGTTTATTAATTGACAACATATTTGCCAGAAATGTTTGTCCTCAGAGCTTCAGCTTAGAGAATGACGGTGAAGAGAAAGTGTGCCAGGAGCAAACTTTGCAGCCTAGAGATAGTTGCTGTTTTACAACAGGCACACAGTGCCTTTCTTTTTTTCTCCCCTTTAAATGTCCACAGGTGACCCCAAAGATACACTCTCAGTGTGCTGTGCACATGTTCCTGTACACACGTCAATTTCTCAAGCTGTGTGCAGGAAACACAAAGAAAGAAAGGTAGTCAGACAAAGACAGAGTAAATGCTCATAGCTCTCTGAGTCACCCTGCGGACCTCTTATAGAAAAGATCTTTTCATCATGTAGCAGTGAACACCCCACTACCCCCTACCCCTTATCTCCTGAAGTGGAAAACAGGGTGTGAATCAACTTCATCAAAGAAAGAAACTATTTTGCTCTCTAAACACGCTTATCTGATGATACAAAAAATCTGCTGCAATAATTCAGCATTCCCTCTGCTTGGATTTTAACACTAATTGTGTGCAAGTGGCTCATACGTTTTGTGGAGTGCAGAGTAATTAGTGTGCATGTTTAATTTCTGCTCCTATAGAAAAAGCACAGCTGCAATGCACTATACAGTCAAAAACACCACAGGGAAGTCTAGTTGAATTATATTTTCTTTACTAACAAAATAAATGCTCAAAATGAAAGGTCTGTCTCTTAACTCGGGCTATGGCTTAGTAACAGTTATGTAAGAAAGACCAATTTAAAAGCTTTATAAAGTATTCAAAAACTTAAGTTTTAAGCACTCATGGCCTGTACTAAATTGTTTTATTGCTATCTAAAAGTAAAACCAAAAGAAGGGGAAAACTGTATAAAGTTTTATCCAATGTAAATCCATTGACAGAAAATGAATTGGATATCTAAACATTGTCTGGTTTCAGAAGATTACAAAAGCTTTCTCAAATGTGTATCATAAAAAATAAAAATCACACAAACATTAACGCATTTAACTTTTTTAGGGGTTAGAGGGTTTTTTTTTTTTCAAATGAAAGTGTTCTCCTGTTATGCTTACAATTATTTTACTTCTGGCAGAAATAAACTGACAGGAATGTCTTTTTACAAACATGATTCTTCTGACTGGAAGTAATGTTAACCTTTGGGAGCGAACAAACCAGAGTCTGAACTAAATGTCATAAGGAATCTGTGGGGGAGGTGAAAATTTAGGGTGATTTGCAAGGAGGCCTCCAACTTCAACCTAGAAGATGATCAAAGATAAATCATCAAAATACAAGTAGAAACATACATAAAGCTTGTCACCAATTACAAAAGGAAGAGTTTCATTGCTGTAATGCAAATAAGACCTTTCTATTAATCATTGCAAAGAATGTAAATAATTTTAAACATACACATTTTTTTACGAAGATGGGATATAAACTTTTCTCCCAAAATGAGATGTCTCGTTCTTGGTTGAATGTTCTTGGTTGAACGAAAATCATTTTTAGCCTAAATCTGCCAGTTGTACAACTAATTAACTATTAGAAAGGGCTTTAGACTGCAATGACTTAATTTAATAGAGATGACATTTTAATGAACCACTGGCACTATCTGAGATTTGACACAATCTAACTTGGTTTATGCACTACAGCTGTTCCTCCCTGCTAGTAGAGTATATTGCAGATCAGCCTTTTTTAAGGACAACGTTATGGGTGACTTGATTACTAAATTAATCAGTAATTAATTAATAAATTATTTTAACTAAAACATGAATAATGGCAGCCCAATAAAAGATAAAAGGGAAGAAAAGAACATAATGCCATACACGGTAAACTAAGAATACAACATATACTGTAGTTTCCCTATGTAAAATATGATAAATCTGTTAACTTCTCCTTGTTCAGTTTGCCAATTTATGAGATCTTTCATAATTACTGGTTTATTAAGATTTTTTTAAGCAGCAGTTTTGTAAGTTAGACAACCTTTATTTTGAAATACTTCCTAATAAAAATAAAGACGTTTTAATCTGACCAAAAGTCCTGCTCCAGGCATTGCCAAGTTAGGTATCAAAATTGCTGACTAAACTCAACCCTTGATCTCTTCTGTAGGTAAATTTTCATTTCAATTTTGTATCAGACAAAGATAGCCATAGCCAAAAATCACTGGCAAGATTTAAAATAATCATTGCCCTATTATACCCTTGTGGAAAATTAATTTGTTGTTCAGACGAAGTAGAGTTTTCTGTAGATATTTATTAGTTTTTTAGTATATTTTAGCTTTTAGAAGGACTTTGACAGGAGAAGATGAATATTGTCATGCGAGCCAAGCAGGCAGCCTGTTTCAGCAGCCTCCACTCAGCCTTGAGATTTTCTTTTTTTTAAATCTATATTCAGAAGTTTTGTGTGTTCCAGATTTTCCACCTTGTTGCATACATTATGGAGCTGATCGTTTTATAAACAACTTTGTTTTTCTTCTTTTTTTTTTTTACAGTATTTGTTTTCGAAGACAAATGCCGTAAAACGCATGTTTATGCCAGGGCTGTTAGCTGTGGGTTGGGACCTGGGCTGGCATCAGGCGTTGCAACCGGAGGAGAAGCTACAGATCCATCATCCATCATCATGGGAAATGTGATCCCTTCCCAAAAAAATTGGATGAATTGGCAGTCCTTAGTTGGCTTCAGAGAGGCTACAGAGAGCAGCCTAATCATGTTGACTAAGACGTGGCTAACCAAGCTAACTCCGCACACACAAACATACACATGGATAGTTTTCATTTACTCCGTGCCGCTAGAACCACGGAGAGGATTAAGAAGAGAGAAGGGGGCTGGCTGAGTTTGTGAAAGATAGATGGATAGATAGTGCGACTCTGGGCATTTAACTTTCAAAGACACGTTGTCCAGTAAGGACATTGAGATGCTAGATGCTAGCATGAGGTCCTGTTATTATTGAGAGGTGACTGTGGCTCAGTCAAAAAAATAGTTATCTTGCAATCCAAAAGTTGTGCGTTTGATTCCAGATTCCTCCTGCCACATGCCCCTGGGCAGGGCACTTAAACTCAGGTTGCCTACTAATCTGTGTATCACTGTAAACGTGTGTGCATTTATGAGTGCAATTGGGTGAATGTGGCTCTAGTGTACTGTCCGTGGTCAGTATGACTGGAAAGACGCTATATAGGTTCAGTCCTTTACCATTTATCTGCGACGGGAGTTCACACACGTTATCACGATTTCTCGCTGCAACAGCAGCATGCAATGTCTTCCACACTTTTACCAGCAGACTCCAAGCACAGCATCCCCAGGGCCTTTTTCTGAGGTCTGGGGATTTTAATCGTGCCTCCCTGTCCTCCACTCTCCTCAACTTCCACTTTCCCCACCATCATCCAGTATGCAACCTGCTGCACCAGAGGCAATAAAACACTGGCTGGCATGCCAATACCAAGTAGGCATACAGCTAATCAGCTTGCCCTCTATTGGGGGGCTCAGATCACAACCTGGTTCCCACCATGTATTTAAACCCCTTTTAATCAGAGAACCAAGGCACGCAATGAAAAAATGGTCTGAGGGGACTGAAGAAACTCTGAAGGATTGTTTCAGCTCCACTCTGTCTTCCTCATGGGGAAGACATCCCAGCATTACAGACTGCATTATGGACTACATTAAAGTCTGTGTGCACAGAGGCGAGAAACACTGTGAAGGCAGAGGTGTAACTTAAGTACAGTAACGAAGTAGTAATCCATGGCCTTATTTAGGAGAACCGTTCCATGTTGTCAGCTCCAAAAATGATTCAAGGTGAATACAAAGTGTTTCTTGCAGATCTGAAAACTACGAGCTTCTGGAGTTCAAGAATTTTCTGTCAAATCTTAAAAAGCACATACAGGTAAGCATGTATTTTTATGTGTTATTCGAAGCTAACGTAGCAAGTTGGTCAGTTTGCAACGTTGGTGATGCTAAATGAGCAGGTTTGTATGATGACATTAGCAGCAAATAGACCTGAGCTAATGCTAATTAGCTCCAGATAACCCTCAGTTAATTGCTAAGACGCCACTGTTGGGAGACCTGCCTTGTCTGGGCCATCTGGCAAAAAATGTCCCACTAAGGAAGGTTTATGGGTGAAATGGTAGTTTGGGTTTTAAAATGTTTTCCGGCAGAAAAGACTTTCATACCGAAAAGAAGGCGAACGTCCCCATGTTCCAGCAATAGTCATATGAGTCAATTCCCTAATATGAAAACATACTAGTTATACTTCTGTCCACTGAACTATTTCACTCTTCTCTTTGTGTGTGATCAAATTACTGAATTATTGTAGGATATATCATTAAGTACAACATTAAATTAATGATCAAGTCACTATGAATTCATTTAATTAGTTCACATTTAGTAGTACATCAGGACTTAAGGAATGTAAATCAGTTTCTTCAGACATTAAGAATTGGGCAATCTTGTAATCTAATTCCATGATGATCTTGTAATTGAGGTATTGCAAAGGTGATGCATTTGGTGGGAAATCATAAAATCCGTCTTTGGTTTTGTATTTCATAGGACTTGGCTTCATCAAAAGCCATCTGAAGATGCAACCTGTGGTATAGATGCTTGGATTGCTTTGCTTGATGATGGAAAAGAAGTCCTCCACATCTGACGACTGTGATGTGTCACACCGACCTGGCCTGCCCAACTGATACCATGGATGTCCTGAGGACTTTCCTAGCAGTGTGCAATTTGTTACTGAAGCTCAACACAACCCTGCCTGTCTCAACTGCCTGTTAGAGGCTTTTTAGGAAGGCAGGACTCATTTTCAGACCCAAATCAGCATGTCTTGATTATAAGAACTCTGAGAACCCGCTCCTGCTGAAGCTCAATAAAAGATTTTGGTATTCTTAAAGAGTGCATTTCTAACAAAATAAAAATACTTTATTAGATTTGAAGCTTCCATGTTTATTATTATTCAAAAAATAAAATTTATGTTTAATGCAACTTTAGTGCTGAAAATACCAAAGCTCAAATAAAGTATCTAGCTGCTCAGGCAGGACTTCTGTTCTGTTCATTCTATATTACCCTGTCTGAAAATTTGATTTGTAATAAAACTAGACAGAATCAGTATTTTTTTCTCTCTCTCTCTCAACACTGTGCAACACAGCGAGCAAAAGAGGAAAAATTAACTTTGTGTGCCTAGAACTGTTTTTTTCTATTTTGCATTTTCAAACATTATTTTGTATCTCTGAAGGTAAAAATCCTTTTTTAATTTTTTACTTTTGTACTTAAGTACATTGCAGAACCTGTACTTTTACCAGAGTCTTTTTTTACACAGGTATCTGTACTTCTACTTAAGTAAAGACTGTAAGTACTTTTGTCATCTCTGTGTGAAGGTACAGTGTTTCTCCAATAACAAGCCCTGGATTAACCCTGAAATAATTGCTGTCCTTAAAGAGAAGAAAAGAGCCTTAAGATCAGGAAACAATTAGGAGTTCAGAGCTGTGCAGAAGGAATTCAGAAGGAATATCAAAGATGGAAAAAAAACATCTTCAGGAAGAAGATGGAGGACCAGCTGCAACAGAACAACATCAGTGGGGTTTGTAAGAGCCTGAAAATAATTTCAGGTAGCAAACCAAACTCCCTGGCTGTAGGAGATTTAGGGTGGGTGAATGATATGAACCAGTTCTTCAACATTTTTGATTAGACCCTCAGCCTATTCCCCCCTCCTTCAACCTCCCTTATTTTTGACGACCGCCTGCTTTTCATACTAGAACTTCACACCTCTCAGCCATCATCCACCCCCTGTGCTTCAGATGACTTCATCACATGGAGCCCCTCTCCCACCACCATTCTGGTGAGGAACGAGATGCAAAACATCAAGGTGGTAAAGGCGGCAGGTCCAGATGGCATTGCAGATCAACTGTGTGGCATCATGGGATGCTTGTTCAACATGAGCCTGAAGCTGGGGAAAGTACCACAGCTATTGAAGACCTCATGTGTGGTACCAGTGACTATGCATCTGAAGAACCTCAGCAGCTATAAGCTGGTAGCGCTGAGTTCGCATCTGATGAAGACCCTCGAGAAATTGGTTCACAACCATCTTTACCCCCTGGCAAGGTCTTTGTTGGATCCTCTGCAGTTCACCTACCAGCCTGGCATCCAGGTGGATGATGCCATTTTCTACCTCCTGCACTGAGCTCTGACCCACCTGTAGAAGCCTGGAAGCACTAGTAGGATCTTGTTCTTTGATTTCTCTAGTGCTTTTAATACCATTCAGCCAGGACGTCTGAGGGTCAAGCTGGAAAATGCAAACTTCTTGTGCTGACAATGTATCCACGTTTTATGTAACGCTAAAATGTGAAAACGTTATACACTGCGCTAAAAAAAAGCATTTGCCTTATTACAGATTTCCTGTTTTTGCTTTTTGATCACACTCATGTTTCAGACCATCAACCATATTTTAACATCAGACAAAAGTAAGTTAAGTAAATACAAACTTCAATATTCAAATAATTTAATTTAAGGGGAAATTGGTATTCAACTTTTCAACCTTGTTCGAATTAGAAAACAAATTGCCCTCAAGGCATAATTACTGATTGTGCCAACGATGGCAGCAGCAACTGTCATAAAGTGTTTGCTATGACTGGCAATAGTTACGGTGTTACATCAACATGGAGATATTTTGTCCACTTTTGTTTTATTGGAGGGTTTTCAAGCATGAAGGGCCTGTTTACATTCAAGCACCCAAATACTCAGTCTGCCTATAGGACAGCACCTCGCCGTTGCTAGCATCTCCATACCCTAAACCCTCGATGCCAAGGCAACAAGGCCCATAACATCTACGCTGCAAAGTGATGTATTTAATGGAGACCAAACAAATTCAAATTTCTTCTGTTGGTTTTTCTTAAAAGCAGACAGCCCGTTTTGGTGACGGCATGAAGATTGGTAGGTAGCAGGTTGCAGAGCATGGGCGACACCACCAAAAAGACTTAGCCACCCCAATGTTTGTTACCCCAGTGTTTAGACATAGTCCTTGGAACATCCAATAAATGCTAACTAGATGACTTCCAGGACCTGCCACACACACAAAGTTCATATTAGTAAGGGAGTGCGAGGCCATTAAGAGATTTAAAAATGAACAGTAAAAGTTTAAAATCAATTCTAAAACAAACAGGAAGCCAGTGTAAAAAATAATTGCAGTGGTAATGTGCACACGTTGGGCGGACACTGATGAAATGTTTGAATAAATTTGCAATGCTTTAAAGCATCCATTTCATGTATATGCTTGAGTTTTCAAGCATATACATTAACTGGGACTGGGGCTTGTTATCTTCAAATCCTTAATCTTCAAGTGCTTGATTAGTATTGTAGAAAAAGTACCTTGAATGTGAAACTATTGTCTTAGTGGTTCTGTTTTGCAAGTAGGCTCACAGCATGAAAAAAAGACAAAATAATGATAAAAGTTTTTTTTTCTTTCATCTAAACTTCTAAAAAGGTTTAGATGAAATATTAGCTTCATCTAAACCTTCAACTTGTAGGTTAGACCCAATCCCAACCAAATTATTTAAGGAAGTGTTCCCTCTGATTACCAGCCTTAGATATGATTAATCTATCTTTAGTAAATGGATATGTACCACAAGCTTTTAAGGTAGCTGTAATTAAACCTTCACTTAAGAAACCTTCGCTTGATCGAGATGACTTGAAAAATTACAGACCTATATCCAATCTTTTATTCTTATCTAAAACTATTGAGAAAATAGTTGCTAATCAAATGTGTGAGAATTTACACAGCAATGACCTGTTTGAAGAGTTTCGGTCAGGCTTCAGAGGTCATCATAGCACTAAAACAGCTCTGCTGAAAGTCACTAATGATATTCTTATGGCTCAGAAATCGATTTGGGGTCGTATTTTTTCTTTTAGATCTCAGTGCAGCATTTGATACAGTCGATCACAATATTCCTTAGAAATGCTGGAATATTCTTGGGTATGGGGGAACAGCGCTAGGCTGGTTTTAAATCTTATTTGTCTGACAGATTCCAGTTTGTTTTTTAAATGATAAATCATCTTTAAACTCCAGGGTTAATTGTGGATTTACCACAGGGTTCAGTACTTGGGGCTTTTCTTTTACATATATATGCTTCCTAGGAAAAATTATCAGGCAGCATAGGATAAATTTTCACTGTTACGCTGATGATACTCATTTTACTTATCCATAAAACCTGATGAGCCCAACCAGTGAGATAGACTACAAGCATGTCTTGAAAACATAAAAACTTGGATAACTTTTAAAATTTTTGGTTATACATTTTTAAAAAGAAAAGTTGTCGTCTTTGGACTGGGGTCTTTTAAAAAAAAAACTGCTTAGTCAAAAACTTTTAAACCTGGATTGGCATTTAAATTGACCCCTGGTAATAAAGTAAAAAAACCCTTTGGGGTTTTTTTTTGACCAGGACATGTCATTTTTAAATCCCATATTAAACAGGTTTCTAGGATTTCCTTCTTTCACCTCCGGAACATTGCCAAAAAATTAGAAATATCCTATCCAGGGGTGACACGAAAAAATGTCCATGCATTTTTACTTCAAGGCTGGACTATTGTAATTCTTTTTTTCAGCATGTCCATAAAATGCAGTTTAAAAGCCTTCGGGGTTAAAAAGTTGCAGCAAAAGTTCTGATGAAAATTAAAAAGAGAGATCATATTTCTCCTATTTTAGCTTCCCTTCATTGGCTCCCTGTTAAATCCAGAATAGAATTTAAAATTCTCCTCCTCACATATAAAGCCCTTAATGATCTAGCTCCATCATACATCCGATATCTCATTGTTCCATATGTTCCTAACAGAGCACTTCGTTCTCAGACTGCAGGTTTACTGGTGGTTCCTAGAGTCTCTAGAAGTAGAATGGGAGGCAGATCCCTCTCCTGTGGAACCAGCTCCCAGTTTTAGTCCGTGAGGCGGACACCCTGTCTATTTTTAAGGCTAGGCGTAAAACGTTCCTTTTTGATAAAGCTTATAGTTAGAGTGGCTTACGTTATCCTGAGCTATCTCTGTAGTTATGCTTATATGCTATAGGCTTAGGCTGCTGGAGGACATAATGACCACTTTCACTCTCTTTGCTACATTCTCACACTATTCTCCAATTTTGCATTATTTGCTGTTATTTCAGCTTTTCACTTTATGTTGTCTCTCTTTTCTTCTTCCTAGAAGCTACACATGGCCTGACTCTGTGTCTTCCTGTGATACCTTTCTGGAGAGGGGCATCGTCCAAGCTTCTGCTGGCAACAACTTAATGCTCACCCTCTACCGATGATCCACATGTCCCTGTCTTTCAGTGTTTAACCTTTTCTCTCTCCTAGACATGGCAATTGACTGAGTTTTTACTGTAACTAATTATATGTGCTCTCTTTCAGACTCTAACCTTGAAAACTGGCTCAGAGTTTATCTGTTCTTTCTTTCTAGATGAAATGACTAAAGGAGCTACATCCATTAACATTCACTTTTCCTTCCCATAGAAAGTACTCCTGGATCAGTGCTTCTGTGTTCTTTTTGTGTCTCTCCTCTGTTCTCTCTAACCCCCAGTCGGTCGTGGCAGATGGCCGCTCACACTGAGCCTGGTTCTGCTGGAGGTTTCTTCCTGTTAAAAGGGAGTTTTTCCTCTCCACTGTCACTACATGCATGCTCAGTTTGAGGGATTGCTGCAAAGTCAACGCCAGTGACTGTCCACTGTCGCTACATGCTCATCCAAGAGGAGTGACTGCTACAAGTCTCTGACTCGAATCTGCTGGGTTTCCTTAGATAGAAAAACCTTTTATCCAATTTGAATAAATAACTGAATCTGGCTGTTCAATGGTTAGGATTAATTGGAATGTACAGGGGTTGGACAATGAAACTAAAACACCTGTCATTTTAGTGTGGGAGGTTTCATGGCTAAATTGGACCAGCCTGGTAGCCAGTCTTTATTGATTGCACATTGCACCAGTAAGACCAGAGTGTGAAGGTTCAATTAGCAGGGTAAGAGCACAGTTTTGCTCAAAATATTGAAATGCACACAACATTATGGGTGACATACCAGAGTTCAAAAGAGGAACAAGTTGTTGGTGCACGTCTTGCTGGCGCATCTGTGACCAAGACAGCAAGTCTTTGTGATGTATCAAGAGCCACGGTATCCAGGGTAATGTCAGCATACCACCAAGAAGGACGAACCACATCCAACAGGATTAACTGTGGACGCAAGAGGAAGCTGTCTGAAAGGGCTGTTCGGGTGCTAACCCGGATTGTATCCAAAAAACATAAAAGCTAGGCTGCCCAAATCACAGCAGAATTAAATGTGCACCTCAACTCTCCTGTTCCCACCAGAACTGTCCGTCGGGAGCTCCACAGGGTCAATATACACGGCCGGGCTGCTATAGCCAAACCTTTGGTCACTCATGCCAATGCCAAACGTCGGTTTCAATGGTGTAAGGAGCGCAAATCTTGGGCTGTGGACAATGTGAAACATGTATTGTTCTCTGATGAGTCCACCTTTACTGTTTTCCCCACGTCCGGGAGAGTTACAGTGTGGAGAAGCCCCTAAGAAGCGTACCACCCAGACTGTTGCATGCCCAGAGTGAAGCATGGGGGTGGATCAGTGATGGTTTGGGCTGCCATATCATGGCATTCCCTTGGCCCAATACTTGTGCTAGATGGGCGCGTCACTGAGGACCATGTGCATCCAATGGTTCAAACATTGTATCCTGAAGGCGGTGCCGTGTATCAGGATGACAATGCACCAATACACACAGCAAGACTGGTGAAAGATTGGTTTGATGAACATGAAAGTGAAGTTGAACATCTCCCATGGCCTGCACAGTCACCAGATGTAAATATTATTGAGCCACTTTGGGGTGTTTTGGAGGAGCGAGTCAGGAAACGTTTTCCTCCACCAGTATCACGTAGTGACCTGGCCACTATCCTGCAAGAAGAATGGCTTAAAATCCCTCTGACCACTGTGCAGGACTTGTATATGTCATTCCCAAGACGAATTGACGCTGTATTGGCCGCAAAAGGAGGCCCTACACCATACTAATAAATTATTGTGCTCTAAAACCAGGTGTTTCAGTTTCATTGTCCAACCCCTGTATGTACCTGACTTTAATGAAGTGCCTTGAGACAACATGTGTTGTGAATTGGCAGTATATAAATAAACTGAATTGAATTGACAAATATATGCATAATTACATCCCAGACAATTTAAAATTCATGGGGTGGGGGTGGGTTGTCGGGTTATGTTTGGTCTAGAATGAGTGATTGTAGGATTGTAGACAGCCAGCGCAATCTAGAGACAGGCCAGTCACTGTAAAAGTCACACATTGCCACCTTTATGCAGTAGAAGCAACTATATGATGTCCTATCTTAAAACAGATTTTGCCAGAGGTAAAGTTTACATTCGAAATATGGGCAAGTACTGTGGTAATAACAGAGCCACTCAAGCAGAGAGGCTGCAGGTCAAACAGGTCAAATTTGCCATCTACAAGGGACTTTCTGATGTGCAAATGTAACTGTGCATGGAAAATCTTTGTAATCAAACCTATAACAGAATTATGACAATATCTTCATGACTTTTGGCAATAACGCTGATATCCAAAGCAACATAATCAAAATTTCCCAGGCAACGATGAAGCATTGAATTGGGCATTACAATACTGTAAGAGCTTCTTACATAACTTAACACTCCTTTTCTTTAATAATCATGTCTATTTAAGGCATGATGAGCAATGAAAATGTATTTATGAGGGATTTAGACATGAAGAAGGGTTTCTGGGCTGAATAATCTTATTACATGCAACAACACATTTGAAACCAATAATGGTTTTTCAGATTAACAAAGTACTAATGGTAAAACTGGTAGTTACTTGCCAATATGCAGTATTAAAGTAAAGACAGATGTTCTGAAAAAAGAAAACAACAATTAGGCTATTGAGATTTACTAATCAAGTGCTCATGAGCCAGAATCAAGTGAGATATTTTTGTTATAACTGTGGCAAGGGATTGTTAAAGACTCCAAAGTTTAAATGTTGAGGATAAATGATTAGATGACAGAAATAGTACTTGAAATATGTCCCTTTTCCACACGCTCTACTTAGGCTGCGTGGCTCCACATCACCTGGTCTCGCCACACGGAACCTGTTCTTAGTCCATGGACAAACTGATGGCTGGAGTTATGCCTTGAAGCCCCACCTCCATCCATAAGTGTAGTGCGCTGTGCCGCTGTTAACGTTACTGTCCGACATTGTCACAATAAAACAATCTGCGTGAAACGGTAAAAAAAAAAAAAAAAATCAAAATATATAGATAATAAAAACATACACAAAATACAAATTATGTTTGTATTATTGTTTATCTAAGAATGTCTTATCAAGGGTGGGGGCAGGAGAAGCAAAGAAGAGAGACGCGGCTTTCTGAACTGGTAATGTTCCAAAGTTTTCCTGGTGGTATTGTTGAGTGTGTTTTGGGGAAAATGTCCGGCATCTGAACAGCAGATTTTATGTGTGATCAGCTGACTTAGGATGTTATTAAATACAGTGTGGCCCACCTGCCTGTAATTCAGAAAGCTGAATGGTGTACCTTTTCAATTTTTTCAGCCTTCAGGCATAGTTTAAAATTTTAAATAGTAAAATTATATTTGGGTTTGACCGCTCTAGTCATTGTGGTTATTCATATTATTGTTGTTGCCCTTGAGTTTTATTAACTTTTCTCTGCAGTACCTCAGTGAAAACCTTCTCATTTCTCTTCGTACCATGGCCAATAAGTAAACAACAGTCTGTTCAAGTCCCATGTAGTCCCTACTCAGCTCCTGTCATACCTGCTCAGGAGCAGGGATGAAAAAGGTAGGTACTGGCATGGAAAAAACAGTAATAGAAACATTCACAAAGTGGGTTGGGTGGAGTGGAGATGGTATAAATAGAGCCAGTGGAAAATGGGCAATAGATAATTGAGCAGTACACAATCCTTGCTTTCATTTTGAGGATTATTTTTAATGTAGTAAAGGTTACCCAATAATGAACTCTGAAGAAGCTATGAAGAAGATGCTTAATTTATGCCCATCAATTTACTGCTGACAGAAAAAGCATAAGCAAATTCTAACTTTAAGATCTTCAGTTTAGCTGCAATAGGAAACGTCAAAGTAAATATTAAAGTTAAGCAATTAAGTTTAGCACTGATATAAAGCTCCAAATGTGATGCTATTTTCAAGCTTTTAAGTTTAGAGCTGGGCCAATTACTAACTTTAAGTACTTTAATTCAACATGTTAGAAAGTGGAAAGACAATTATTAAGTGTAACCACATAAGGAAATGCCAACTTTAAGCCTTTTAGTGTTTAGATTAGATAAGATAATTTATTTGTCTCCCGTGGGAGAAATTTGTCTTAGAGGAGGGGACAAATCTGATCTACATGTATTTATTACCGATCCCAATCAATTAGATGTTGCATACATGGTATAAGGATTGAAGTTGGTACATCAATATTACATTCCTAATTTACCTTGTGAAGTAGTCATAAACCTGCTACCACTATGAACTGTAAAGGGTAATACAGGATTACAGGATGAGTCTATGAATCTGCTGGTGCATACAGAATGTATACATCATGTCATCCTCCATTGTCCAGCTGATCTAAGCAATATGTTGATCAGCAATCTGTATTTCAGGTAATA
>JAHHUM010002071.1:0-64409 GCA_036173005.1 Crenichthys baileyi | reverse complement strand
GTGGATTTTCTCCCTGTACCAACCTGTACCAACAATAATATGTAGCTGTAATGTTTGAGCCAAATAGACACCAGATTGTAAGAAAGCATTTTGACTTACCTTCAAACCACTTCATATGTAGCAGAAGCCTGATGTGATTTTAAGGTCCAAACTGTCCAAAAACCTATAGAGTTTGAGTGGTCTGACAGATGGTGTCCTGAGTTTTAAAGACTATGTCATAGTACAGGTAAACCCTGAGAAGTAAAACAAAGAATGATAATGTCTGTGTTTGTGTGAGAAAGTGTGGTCATTCAAGAACTGCTCCTAACGACAGACTAACAGTGTCTGTGAGAACCAGAGTAGAAATGACAATGTTTATCTAAATGCTGCCTTACTTTGTCACAAATAAATGTTTGCTAATGATGTATAAATTACCTTTTAACTGGGATCACTGCAGAGTGCTTTTAAATCCCTGACTACTGCTCTTTGACAAGATTAGTCCTCATACGGATAAATCACCACTGTAGTCTTCACCTTATTAACCCACAATTAAGTTGAAAACTTTGCTATCATGACTTTCATCTTTGCTGTTAAGTATGCATATTGTATCTCTTTGACAACCTTTAGCTGTGTATTTGGATATCTTGTGCTGGTTTTATTTATTTTCTGAAAATTATAGTGAAAGCTGCATGCTGTCACAGTTGGTAGCACACTGGCAGTAGCAAGTTTTAGATAGATGGCATGTCAGTCAGTAATTAATCAATCTGTTCAATATTGTTTGTTAATTCAAATCAGTAAAATTTCTATTAAATTGACTTATTAGTTCTGATAATTTCCTGTAAAATATATCCAGTACTCCTATGTAAAATACAAAAAGAACAAACATTTTCTTATAATTGCTATCTTCTTTGTGTCTTTAAAGACAAATCCGGCTTCCAGCTACAATAGCTACTATATAGGGGATTTTCTGAAATTCAGACTAAGGATTTGCTTTCATTGTGCATACAATTGACATGTAAGGAAATTAACTAAACAAATTTTTTATTGAAAGTTGTTCAGTTTCTGTTAATTTTGTACTGTACCATGCACTTTTTGCTAAGGAATTTTGCGTTTAGGCTTTCATACTTCATCTGTCCAGCTTCTGCAGGAAAATCAACATTACTTCCATCCAACCAATTCTATGTAGTACCTGATTTTTCCGAAATGCAGGTATCAAGTTACCGTTAGTCTCAGCATCCATCTGCAAAGAAGAGTAACAAGCATCATAGAATTTTACTTTTCAGTTTTTAATGTACGTTTTTAGTTTAATTGATCAGTTATGCTTTAGTTAGCTATGAGGAATAGAATAAAACGGTGACTGTTAGGTGATACCCTGTTGTATGCTGTACTCTGAGTTTACCAGAACATGCTTGTACCGTATGTGTGTTTACCTCAACAGGAAAATGTTTCTCTGGCCGACATTCTTTCTTTGCGGGACAGCTGCATCAGTGAGGAGGAGATGTGGGCCGTGTGTGCAGAGTGTGTCTTGGCCCTGCAGAGCATCAGACCCACCCACCTCTTCTACACTTTATGCATCACACCAGACACTCTGGCCTTCAATGCTCATGGGAATGTTTGCTTCATGGAGCAGCTTAGCGGTGAGTCAACAGAACACAGACACATCTTTGTCAAATGTAAGATACATTTGCATGTGGTAATGCTCTTTGCACTTACTAAAAATATACATACTTTATTTGGAAAATTTAAGTTTACAGGACAAATCCTACTCACTTACTGGATATAGTTTCCAGTTGTAGTGCAGCCAATATGTGGGCTGTTAAATCCTACGTGCTTGTTAGTGCTTAACACAGAAAATAAGCTTTATTCCAATATTACATAACAGACTTGATCATAACTGCAACAATAAGTGCTCTAAATGTGGGTTTGTCCAGATTAAAAGCCAGTTATTGATTGAAGGAGAACTGTATCAACATCAGTTTGACAATTTCACCAAATATGCAGTTTTTTTTTAAGTTAGCTTGTGCTCTGATGTGTAAATTTATAAAATGATGTATAAAACACATTGTATCAAAAACATTTTGGTATTCTTCTTCTCTCTTCTTGTTCCTCTCTTATCACTTATACCAGCACATTACAAGTGTTACACTCTGCTGCATCGACTTGTTCTATGCCCCGCTTGCAGACATCAGAAAGTGATAAGTATTGATTCAATGAACGTAGGTCGCCATGGGAACTGTTGTTGTGGCAACAGCTTGGATAAAGCCTATCGGCACTCATACCGTGTTGCTTAGTCATCTTTTTATACTAACACACTGTATAGAAGAGATGGTACCTGTTGAAAGTAATACATCACAGATTTGAGATGCAATATATGCACATTGAAGAGATCTTTTGAATAGTTGGTGTGCTAAAAATATTTAGTGTTGACCCATTACATTGGGTTTATCTGTTGGATATCATTGAGGGAAAAGTTGAAGTTGAAGTTAGTTGAATCCTTTAAAGGAATATATTATAATTTACATGACTTTTCCTTTTCAAATTTGTTCTAGCTTGTAGCTACTTATTACTTATATTAATTTACATTAGAGATAATGATAATGATAAAGCCTTTTCTGTGTAGCCAATAAGCAACCACGGATTAATTCAACAGCATCTCTGTGTAATAACTTGACCTTACTGGCTCCAGTTTTTCTATCTGCACACCAGTGGCTAGAAAGACATGTTAGTACTGTTCATTTTAGCTGATTAATTACTGCAGTGACACCAGGAAGGTGGCAGGATGAGTATGTGGGTGCTGTGGCGATGTTCACATCATGCAAATTGAGTCAGAGCTACAAAATGTCCTCTGATAGTCATCATGCAGTGATGATAACAAATAACTGTTAACTTCCCCCATGAGACCTGACATTGCAAGCTGTTCCGTTTTGGATGAAAGTCCTACTGGCTGTGCTCTGTGGGAGAGATCTGATCGGGAGAGGGTGTTGAATCTGTGAGATTGCTCAGCTCATCCTACCTGTTGTGCTAAAGTGCCAGAGGCACACATGACTCACTCACCATCACCCCTATAATAAAAACTGCACCAAAAATATTGGCTATTATTATTTCTGCTCTTTCTGTCCTACCTTTAATACCTTTAATAATACCTTTACTACTTCTTTCTAGGTCATGTTCTTTGAAATGTCAACTACCTAAAGACGAAGTGAAAAGCAGAGGAGAGGAGAGAATGAATGAGATAGGGAAGAGGACTTAAAAGACATGAAAGGAAGGGAAGAGACATGAGATTCCTGGAAATGTAAATTTAGGATGATCTTAAATGGTTGCAAAAAGAAGGGAATGGACCAAAGGAGGCAACTGTAAAGAGAAAAGAAAGGGGAGAAAAGTTGGAGGAAATAATGATGAAATATTTTCAAAGAAAGGGTTAAAAGAGGCTAAAGTGAAAAAGCTAAAGAAGAGATTTGGGGAATAAAACACAAGACATAGAAGAATATGAGCTCTTCGTAGCCTAGAGCTAAAAACATACGGAGAACCATCATGACCCACTTTACTCCCTGTTATTCTTTCACTTCCTCCCTCCTTTTCTCCACACCACTTGTATCTTATTCCAGTTGAAATCTGCCACAAAGTGTTTATCACAATGCTGCTTTGTACCTTCATGTTCTTGTTGTAGCCAGTCTGAGCAGTGACCCATTTCAGAAGGAGGACAATGAGGAGGATGCCTCCCATTCCCCATTTCACATTCTGATCCTGTAGATTCAAAGATAATCCACACGAATTATGCAAATATATGAAAGCAGCTCTCCTTGATATTTGGACTGCAGTGGTTAAAAAAGCGTCATTTATAAATCTCAGATTTATGTATTGTTATACATAATAGTCAAGAGTTGTATGAGTAGATTATTGAGTATGAGTTAGTAAGTTGCTATATATTCAAAAATGGCCATTCTCCTCTTGGTGCTTTGCAGTAAAGGTCAGACATACTTTACAAGTGACGTTTTTGGATGTTTTTGACCTGTAGATGATCCAGATTGCTCCTTTGTCCCTCCGGAGTTTGACAACATGGGCAGTACATTTGAGGTAAGACAGATGTGCTGTCACAGCAGCATCCACATTCATCCACAAACAAGTGCACCTTACAGCCAGGAGCAAATATATGACGTTTATAAAGAAAAGGGAATTGTTGATTTATTTTTCCTCAATAAAGCTATCAACCATTCTGCCTTATGTTTATTTCTAGGTGCACTTAGACTAAGCAACCCTTAACCTACTTTTCCTGCAACCTAAATTCCTGGAATGTTTTATATTACCTAGGCCATTTCTTGTGTGTCACTGCTGTATACCCTGAGAGGGTCAGCTCTCTTTTGCAAGAGCATTGCTTTTGTCTGAACACAGTGCTACTAAAAAACCTTCACAGTCTGTTAATCTGTTAAATTAAAGTTGTACATCAGGAATACTTTTCATTGTTTGCAAACTCATTTTTCAGACTGGTTTATTCATGCAGCTTCAGTTATCGGAAGTGACGTCTGCCACAGCAGCCTTCCGAATGGGGTTATAGATCAGACCAATAAAGCATCAATCTCAGATTGTTTCGTAACAGTTACGCTTCAAAAGCTAAGTAAAGCTAAGAAATCTGTAATTTTGTAATTTTAAATTAATTTTGCCAATTGTGGCATCCTGTTCAGGTATTTTATTACTTTATTATATTTATTAAAGCCTGCACTACGTGTCCCAACGGAGCAATATAATTCCAAGGAGTATTGTGCCTCATTTGTTTCATACTTTGCATATTCAGTTAATGATAAAGACATTCCAGAGGGGCTGTGGTGGTTTTACATTGTGTCTCAAAACATAAACGCTGTCAAACATTCTAATATCATTTCTCATCCTTAAAAAATAGCTTTGAGAGTGTTTACTCTCTCTGCCTCTACTAGGGTAATTTTGTGGAATTATTGGTTTTTCCAGTTTAAAATATGGAGCTAAAGGATCCAAGATATTTACCCTGGTTCCTGCAGTCAGACTGGTCCACTGTTACAGTCCATGACTCTTCTGGTGAAAATGGTGAACATTTTTTTTCCCTAAGTATAGCAAAGAAAAGAGAAAAATAAGAGTTTGCATTAGTATATACCCACCCAAGGTCAACACTTGTAGAGTTCTGTTTTTGCAACAATTGCAGCTGCAAGGCTCCTTGGTTCTATCTCTAAGTTTTGTAACTGCTTGGATTGTACTTCTTTGCTCAAGGAAAAATTGCTCTAGTTCATTCAAGTTGTTACATTTTCTCTTAGGAGAGTTTTTGAAATTTTTACGACCCACACCTTTTCTTTTCTGTATGAGAACTTTACCTTTGACATTTTTTAATGACCATGCGTGTGAATGCGTGGTAGTAAAAGGAAACTGTAGAAACAAATCTAGGTATCTACTAAAGGAATTAATGTTATGCGCTAGACTCTCCCACAGTGACCAAACTGGCTGCCCTACTTGCTTCAGGGGGCCTCGGGTCCAGATGTCTGGCGCTAAAGTCAAAGGCCCTGAGATTTCAAATGCACTTGCTTCTGATAAATTGACATCATTAACTCTATATTTCATAGTATATTTTTCCTTTAATACATTACGCTCTCCTGTAGTTTTTTTTTTATAATTCTACATTTTATTTCCTAATTTCTGTCCTTATTGGAATGTTTTCTTTCATTTTATGACATGTCAAAGCCCACCCTGGTCTATTTTTAAATAAAGCCTTATCAAATATACTCTTTGATCAGAGTTTTTATCCCTAGGAAAAAGCAGATCTGTGTTTGAGAAGGTAAATGACTACCACATACAGTTTTTTATGGCTAGACTGAACATAACTCAAGAATCTAGCTTCAAGTCATGCATGACAAAAAATCCAGTTTCCAATTTTTATCAGTGGGTGAAAAGTTTTACCTTTTCTTTACATTAATAAATCATATGGTCATCTTCCATCTTCTGGTGGAAGATGGAAGATGAAAAATACTTTGAAAATTACATATAATTCAACAGTGTTACTGCTAGTTTCATTTAATCCAATTTAATTGCACTTCAGCTCTTTTAATATCATAAGACACTTAATATTATGAAAACTATTTCGTTTTAACTGATACATTTGCATGTTTATAGATAAAGGTGTGCTTTAGCACTGAGACGGTATTAGTGGCATGTGAAATAGATTCTAATTATATACATCTAGTGTGTATTATAATGCAATGGTTGGCTTTATTCTGTCAAATTGCAGTGTAAAACAAGTTCAACTGAAGTCCCTCTTCGTTTTCCTAGAAATGTCACAGAAATATATTTATTGTAAAACCGGCCATGCTTCACTGTCACTTTTCCTGTTATTGTCTGAGGGGTGATCGATATGCAGTATATGAAGCACGACTATGTTGCATCTTAAGTTTGCTTTGCGTTTTTACACCCTAAAAACTGCTAAATTTAAAAAATCCCAGGTAATGTTATTAACCCAATCCTGGGTCAAATATGTACCAATTAAGCCCTGGGTTGACTTAACACAACACGTTTGGGTTATAGGTTTCACCCAGCAAAACTGGTTGTCATCCCAAAATGGATTAAAGTGACTAATGTCTAATATCAAAGCTAAGAGTAGGTTGAAAAGAATGACCCAAAACCTGGATTATTAGGCTACAATTAATGATAATGATCAGATAAAAAAGACACCAACCTCATACTGTCTAAAAGGTCTTTAACTGACAAACAATTGGAAAAAAAACTTTTTTTTTCAATTTATAAAAACAAAGGTGTAATATCAGAAGGTGGGCAATACATGAAACTGGGTTTAAAGAATGAGATTAAATTAGATTTTAGTAATATTTTGGGCAAAACTAAGAATTGCCCTGTTTTCGCTTTTACAAATAAAGTTAAGTTTTACAAATAATAAGCTGTTTTAGAGACGTGTTATCAATGTAAAATATTCTAGTGAACGCTATCACCAAAAGCATTGGAAATGTCCCCTTTCCCAAATAAAATAAAGTGTTTATAAATTACAGAGAAATGAAGCTCTGAGGCAAAAGCTTACCTTAGCATTGTTAGTGGCAAATGGCTAGCCCGTGGCTTTCTTACAGTGTTTCATTTTACCCCAAATACTGCTACATAAACAATTTAAAAGTGGTAGAAGCTTCTTCATTGCTTCTGTAACCATGCGACAAAACGTCTTTATTAGCCATCTGTCAATGCTACAAGGCAACTCAGTTACTACTTTCTTTCTCACTTCAAAATAAGAGTCTCAAACATAGATACAACAGGCTGTTAAAGAACTCACCTTTATGTCAGGGGTTCATGATAATAGCTTTTACCCACTTCACCAGACAAAGTCCTTTTGAGAGTCATGTTGGGTCATGCTTCACATAATAAACTTCACTTTGATGAGAAATGTCTTGGTGCTTTAATATTGTGACATCTCATGCCACTAGATGTCGTAGCACTATTAAAATATTGCCTATCTGTAGAAACTTAATGACCAATGCTTTGGTTAAAGTGTGAATGGGCAAAATTCACACTACTTGACAAAAGTAAACATTATCTTAAAGGAACAAACTCGTTTGAACTAAAGCCATTAACACAACTCACTAACATTAACATTATTATACAGCATAAATGGGATCTAACTCAAAGATATTTGACTTAGATCTACTATCGGTATTGCAACCCTTGGTATATTCCGTTTCATTAAAAGGAATGATACAAGAGGATTCTGCAATATTTAAATGTTTCTGCTTCTATGTCTCTGGCTGCAGGGCCATATTTACTCTCTGGGCTCCACAATTTCCGCTGCACTGAACTTTGTCATTGAGCCAGAGCTTGAGGCTGAGCTGGGAGAAGAATTTCAGAATTTGTTGCAGCAGATGCAGGAGGAGAAGCCTGAGGACAGACCTGAGCTGGAGGTACAAAAACATCAACAGAGACGTGTTGAAAAATCAGATGCCTCACTTCAGTTACTGTGTTCAAGTTTATGAAAAGTGAAAATTGCATTTCTAATTGATGAGTTTTTACTGATCCAAGACGAAAACCTACCTTAAAGTCAGTGGTACATCGTACAGAATCGCTCCAACCTTTCTAAGTCTATGCTCCTTAGCAGCACCAAGTGGAAATTTAATATAAGTGCAAATCAGATTGGGCCAGCAGCCTATGAGATGGAAATTCCTACACTATTTCTGTTTCAGTAAATCACAAAAGTACGATTTAGCACATTTGAGTCACAAAGTAAAGCTCAGATTACGTATTACAATAAAAAGGTCATGATTATATTTTATTTCTTGCTATAAGTTGAATTGAATGTATAATTATTTCTATGTTGGTAATCTGTCCAGTTGACACAAACAGAATTATGTTTTATAAGACTTAAAATAAATATCCCTTGGAACACAGAAATATTACTTTTATTTTAAAAAACACAAAGGAAATGTGTTTTCTGAATGTTGCAGACCTTCTAGTCTAATTCTCCCATAGGACATTCTGTTGCTGGCTGAAGAGCAGCTGTCTCACACTTCCTCTGCAGCTGTGTGCCGGAAATTGTCTTCGATTGGGCGAAGAGTACTCTCGATTGAATCAGTTTCAAACATTCAAGGTTATTAGATTCATCATCCCGGGGATAGCTGATAACATTTTGGTTTCCAGGGTGATTTTCATGCCTCTGATTGGTGTCTTTATGCATTCACAGATGAACAAGAAGAATCCTGGGAGGCAAGATGGCAGCACTCCAAAGCTAGATGTCATTTGAAAAGACTAAACTCAGAGGATAAGACCAATAACCTGTCGGACACCTTTGTGGCAAACAGTGTGTCCAGACAGCAGGTAGTGGTTTTTGGTAGAACATTTTTAAAGGAAAAATTGCCCTGCCTTTGCTTTACAACCTTGTTCCTCCGATCAGTAAGCTCAGGATGCTATGAATCCATGTGTTCACCTAGAAAACATAGTAGAACAACTTTAATTCAATTCAGAAAATGCTTTACTAATCCCAAAGGGAAATTAAATGTAGTAACTCAAACAGAAGTTTCTTTATAGAACCATTATAGATGGTGATCGCTGTGGGCAGAAAGGATTTCCTGTAGTGATCTGTATCACAGCACACCTAAGGAAGCCTCTGACTTGTTATATTACAGTCTTTTGAGAAGTATGCAGGGGATCCTCACCTATGTTCTTCATCTTATGAATCATTCTTCTTTTCAAATTCATCTTTAGACCCTCCAGAGCAGTCCCAAGAACAGAGTCAGCCTTCATCATCAGCTTGTTCAGCTGGCCACTGTTTCTGATGCATCTACCTTAACAGATGACATAAGAAGAACATGAAACTCAAAAACAGCTTTATTTTGTGGTTGATAAGGTTAGACGTGACAAAAAATATCTCAAACTCAGCATCTGTGTTGATGGCTCCCTGTCCAGCTTGGCCTGTTTTCTGTGCTATCTTAGCACCAGTAGCTTTACCTAAGTTAGCCAAGCTTATTGGTACAGTGAAAGCCTCTTCTTTACTGAGAGCCGTTTTATTCAAAATTAAATAAATACTGCTATTGATAAATTATTAATAAATATTCCATTAAATAAATAAATATCCCCATAAAATAAAACAAAATAATTATGTTAAAAGAAATTTTTATCTTGTTTTATTTAATTCATTTCAAAATTTATGTAATTTACTTAAAGATTTATTTATTTATATATTTCATAATGCAGTTTTATTTTGTGACAATTTTACTTTGTAAAGCTACTTTACGTATTTCAGTGACCTTTACTTTTTACCTCGTTTTTCATTTTAAGCTCTTTTTATTTCTAACCTATTTATTATGTTCTTATGTTCAAATGAGGGGGCGGAGTTTTATCTGTGGGGCGGCGCTGGGACAGTAGGGCCGAGCTCAATTCCTGGTAGTGGCCGGCAGAAGCATGCCGCTGCCTGCCAGAAGACAGCATGCCGGAGGGAGCCAGGGGATTCTGCGAGGATGCCAGAAGGTGCCAGACCGGCCGTAAAAGTCTGCCACGGCGATTGCCGCTTTTTGTGGAAGCTGTTTATACAATAAGTCTTCGTCATTCTTTCAGCACGTCACACACACACATAGTGCTATTTATTTCCCATCTCAAGGAAATACAGCCACACTATGTTATGGGTCTAACGCCCTTTATTAAATAAAAAACAATAAAGACATCATCATTTAAAAGTAACAGCCTATAACAATAATGACATCCCGTTTGCCACAAAAACAGCGGCAACCTCCCTCCAGCATGCTGTCTTCTGGCAGGCAGCGGCATTCTTCTGCAGGCTACTGCCAGAAATAGAGCTCAGACCTGCTGTCCAAGCGCCGCCCCTCAGATAAAACTCCGCCCCCTCATTTGGATATAAGAACATGAAATAAAAAGAGCTTAAAATGAAAAACAGGGTTAAAAAGTAAAAGTCACTGAAATACGTAAAGTAGCTTTGCAAAATAAAAGTGTCACAAAATAAAACTGCATTATGAAATAAATAAATAAATGTTTAAGTAAATTAAATAAATATTTAAGCAAATCAAATAAATCTTGAAATGAATTAAATAAAATAAGATGAAAATTTCTTTTAACATAATTATTTTGTTTTATTTCATGGGGATATTTATTTATTTAATGGAATATTTATTAATAATTTTTCAATAGCAGTATTTATTTATTTATTCAATTTTGAATGAAATGGCTCTCCATACTTCTTGCTCTCTGAAAATTTTATCTACATATTTGTTCAAAACTGACTTACAGTGTATTGGTTTCAGTGTGCTCACTGTTGAAAACATTTCCTTGGCCTTGGTCAGGTGCCTACTTATTTCAGAAATGTCATCCCCCTACTTTTAAAAAAAGACAACTTGGATCCTTCTCTCCTTGGCAGTTATAGAGCCACCTCTAATCCTCCATTTACTTTTAAGATCTTAGAGAAGGTTGTGGCCCACCAGCTAACTGCTGCTCTGGATCAGCACAGCATTCTTTACCACTTTCAGTGAGGTTTATGTAGATCTCATTCAGCTTAAGCAGCTCTTTTGAGAATATCAAATTACATTTTGATGCAGAGTGACAAGAGAAACTGTTATGTCCTGTTTATGTTGGACCTTACCTCTGCTTTTGATACTGTTAACCATAACAATCTGCTCAATAGGTTGATATGCCTGGTTGGTGCTCTCTTCATACTATCTGACAGATATTTCTTTTGTCGCTACTTCTAGGTACAGATCTCCCCCTTATGCAGTCCATTCTGGTGCACATTCTGTTAACCTATAAGACATCTTTTATCACTGCTATGCAGATGCTATGCAGATGATATTCTGTTGCACACCTTATTTCACTCAAATGAATGCTAAAGTGCTTAGATTCTTTTAAACGGTGCCAGGTAGACAAATTGATTCAATAAAATTAAGATAAAATGAAAAGAATTATCTTTGCACCAGAGAAATGCATGTCTAGGATAAAGGAGACACTTTAACCTCTTGGTTCTTTGGCAAAGTTCTCTGTTAGGAACCTTGGCATGACCTTTGATTCTGCTTTTACTTTCGAAGCACACGTCAGATCTCTGATTTGTTCCATCTGAGAAATATTGCCAAAATAAGCTCTGTTGTCTCACGTCCTGAACTTAAAATAATAATTCGTGCTTTGTTTAATTACGATTGGATTATTGCAATGTACTATAGTCTTTGCAAAACCTCTCTAGAACGATTGCATGTTGTTCAAAATCCTCCAAGTTTTCACATGTGACTCCGATGTGTTGTAACCACACTGTCACCAGCTTTATTTTAGAATGCAATTTAAGATATTTTTACTGACTTTGAGAGCTCTGTACAGACAGACACCCAGTTAATCAGAGAGTTTCTGCATCTATAAGTCCCCGGCAGGTCCCTGAGGTCCTGTGAAGAGGGCCAGCAGATGGTTCCCCATACTAAGATGAAAACAAAAAGGAGACAGATCATTCTGTTCAGTGGCCCCCAGACTCTGGCACTCTCTTCTTTTGGACTTGAGATCGGTAGACTCTGTGGCCTCTATTAAAAGCCAGTGAAAAACATACATTTTTAAAGCTGCTTTTTATTAATTTGCCTTGTTTTTTATGCATTGTTGGCTCCTGTGAAGCACTTTGTAATTTTATATCGTGAAATGTGCTATATAAATAAAGTTTTACTTACTTACACTAATGTGCATACACATAACCTCGGGATTGTGCTGAATTTTTATAACTTGATTCAAGAAAGTCAAACCCTTTTCTTCCATTATCATGAGATGTGCTACCTCCTTTGAATAAAAACTGTCACACACTCTGTAGCTGTATCAACAAATGATAATTAATAGTTCAGCTCTTTTTATTGTGAGCCTGTTGCTTTGTCGTTGCTGATAGTTATTACAGATGAAATCAAGTCTCAGTAGTGTTGCTTGGAAACTATACTATCCCTATTATGGAGTAAATACGCCTCTAAGACTTTTTAAAATACCCCAATACTAGAGGGCTATCTTTTCTCTGTCATAATGTTTCACTGTTTTAATTTGTACTATTGATTCCTTCAGAAAGGTTGACACAAACGATAATACTCTCCTTCTGCAGGTGTGCGGGACATGGGACTCCTCTCTATGGGCCGAGGATATGGAAAGTGGTGAGGCAGACGCCATGGTTCTGACAGATGAGATCGATTGTCGGTCTTACAATAGCTCCCCAGTGAAGAGGAGATCCCAGCAGAAGGTCAGGGGAGCAAGGGGAGCCCTAAATCGCTCCTGCTCGGTGCCGGACTCCAACAACCCCCCCTGTGTATCCAGTTCATCTCACGGAGATATAAGTATTCCTGTTTCTGACCTCACAGAGATAGGAGCGGATGAACACTTGGGCTCAGGGTCTGTGTGGAGTAACAGACTTCAGAGGCTGAACCGGGGGAAGTCCTGCGAGTCCTACCCTCACAGTAGAACTCAGGACCAGGAGAAGGCATCACAGGGAAATGATAATCTAGACTGTTGCACAGAGGAAAATAATTATCAAGACTCTGGTAAAACCATGTCAAGGGGTAGTATTCAGGACTTTGTGTCCTCCTGTACTTCTTGCTGCGAACTGGAGATGGTACAAATCTCCTCGGAGGATGAGGGGATCACAAAACCCAACCTTTCCATTTCTTATAACTACATGACCAAAAGCATGCTGTGCCTGAATGAAGAATCTCAGGATGAGGTTAGCTGCTGTTGCAATACACTTTTAATTTTCTAAAGTTGATGTTGCACCACTGAATCTCCTTAACATATAATTTGACATATATTTATATACATTTTAAAAGCGTACTTATTTGAAGTTAGAGCTTTTAGCCTTTTGGGGTATGTTGCAGCACAATTGCTTTCCTGTTTACATTAGTGTTATCTGTTAGTATTTTTAATTAAAAGACTGTGATGAAAATATATTTTCTTTTGTTGTTTAAGTAGGCTTTCATCCCTTTTTGGACCTTTTATTTTACGTTGCCAATGAAATACTCCAATTGCGTTCGGATTAAGATGTAAATATATCAATTTACCTTTTTTTCTGCAGCCTTTACGTTCAATACCTCTTACATTACACAAATGCTAATCCTTGAGTTAATTAGGCCTGGCAAGGGAACAGGTTAAGCTCTTCAGTCATTAAGTCTTTGCTTTTCTGTTTGTTCTTGTTTTCCGTCCAGTGGATCTCTCTTAGGGAGCTACTGATTCATTGTGGACGGAGGCTTACGGTTAATGAGCTGTGGGCTCTGTGTTACACCTGCCTGTCTTCATTGCAAACATATACTGACTTTCCAGGTATTGTTTTTCTGTCTCTTTCTGAATTCTTGTGTTAAGGCTTCAGCTCCTACAATAACAAGAAAGTTGCTCCAATTCAGTTTTTTTTGGGATTCTTAATCCATCCTGATATTTGAATCTGTCAATACTGATATTTTAAGTTTCAGATCACTTTAACTTCAATATTTAGAACTTTTTCAGTCATGATGTCATATTAGCTAATATGCATAAACCACACAGGCATTTTAAACTAAACTGTTGCATTTTGGGCCCCTACCGTTATATTTATGCAGGATTGATGGTTACATATTGAGCCTCATATTGATGATGTCTAGATAAGGATTCTTCTCAGCTAAAGGGCTGCTAAATGTGAACTACTAATTATAGAGAGGGAGAGGAGGTAACAATGGATTTTAGAATGCAATGATTTGTTTTTAAATCTACTGCTGTCAACTCTGTAGCAAAAACAACATTACGTCTTTACAACAGTATTTAGCAACTTCTTTTCTGCCATGAACAGTTATTAAGTTATTAATGAGCAGAGGTGATGTTACACTGACTTTGCACATCTGGATAGCTGATGACCAGTCAGGGTTAACATGATGACCCTTGTGTACTACTGAGAGAGCCAAATGTGGGCATCTGAGATCAGAACTGGACCTAGGGCCAATGGAAGACATTGGCCTGGTCTGATGAATCATGTTTTCTCGTACATCACATAGCTAGTCGGGTGGCCTGTATGTTGGTTGCCTCAGAAACACATGACACCAGGCTGGACTGTAGGGAATAGGCAAGCTGGTGGAGAGACGGTGATCAATTGGTCCATGTTTTACTGGGAGACCTTAGGTGCTGCCATGCATGTGGATGTTGCTTTGATACTTACCAGCTGCCCAAGCATTGTTGCAGACTATGTACACCCTTTGACACAAACATGATTCCCTGATGACTGTGGGAAGCAAAATAGTGTGCAGTGCCACAAAGCAAAAATAGTTCAGAAATGGTTTGAAGAGCACCTCAGTGAGTTTGAGGTGCTGATGTTACACACAGAATGAAGAAAACATTTTATTTCCTTCTGTAACACAAAAGAGAGCTTTAGATGAGCAGTGTTGCAACACATCACATTGCTGAATGAGATTCTCACCACTAACCTGCTGATTCTACTGTAAAATGTCAGTTATATATTAGCAGTGTGCCAAAAAGTGTAAAGTCAGACACAAGGAAATATATTGTCTTCTATATAAAGCAAAACACTGCTTTACAGCACAATTGCACCTACTAGACACAACAATATACTGTAACAATCAAAGATACAACAACACACAGTGGTGCAGTGATCATATGGAAGTGACATTACTGTCCTACTAAACACTCCATGAGCAGGAGCAACTTAGCTTTAAAGGCTAACCAAAATGAGCTGAATAGTTGAATAAACTGTTTAAAAGATGAATTAACTGTTCAAAATTAGGGGTGCCACATTGACTTGGCCTCCAAATACCCCAGATCACAATCCAATAAGCATCAGTAGGATGTGCCTAACAAAGTCCACTCCATGGAGGTCCCATCTGCTGCAAACATTTTTGTACCAGATTCTACAGCACACCTTCAGGGTTCTAGTGGAGTCCATGCATTAACTGGTTTGGGATGTTTTGACAACAAAAGGGAAATCAACACACTATTAGATGGGGTCATAATGTTATACGTGATCTTTATATATGAAGAACCTGTTTATGTACAGTTTATGAGATCCTGGTTTGGATCAATTCCATCTCTAATAGGAAAGGTAGTGAAAATATATTGTTCACCTTTATCTGTGTATCTAATTTCTGTCTTTGTCACTAGCTTATTTATGCCTGGACACAGTGTATGTGAATTGCAAGGGAGAAGTGATTTTTCTAAAACCTAAAACCATAGGTAGGTTTACCTTTGTCAGTTTGTCTATGCTTCTTCATTTTTTTCATTTGTAAATGAAGGAAATAATGTTTGGAGTTCTGAATTGCTCTCTCCACGTCTCTTCTTTACAGAATCCCATGATGGCTTTTTTCTGGCCCCTGAGTATCAGGAACATGGTATTGTAACTGAGAAGGTCGGTCTGTCAGAACTGCTTTTCCTTTCTGGTAAATTAACTTCTAAGGTTCAGCTTATTTTTGTTTTCAATCTTTATTTATATCCTGTGTGTACTCAGGTCTGTGTGTATGGGGTTGCTGCCATCCTCTGGGCGTCAGCCAAGTTCAGCTTATCACCTAATCAAAAGCTGGTGATGCCTCGTAAAATGAAGAGACTGCTTTTGGAGATGGCTAAAAGGACTCCCATGGAGAGGCCGACCATCGCCATGGCTAAAAAGGTATTTGTTGGAATAGCGATTAATTGGGAGCCAAGCATATGTTCTTTAAGGTTGTAGGCAGGTTGAAGAGAAAAATATGCTTTATTTGATACAGCATAACAAGGCAAGGAAAGGCAAGGCAAGTGCATTTGTATTGCACATTTCAGCAACAAGACAATTCAAAGTGCTTTGCATGATGACAATAAACATTTTAAAAATTACATTGCAGTGGCACGATAAAAGAAAGTAAAGAAAAGTAAAGAAAAGTTGGACTACAGATTGAAATTAATGACCTCAGCTTTTTTGTAAAATCGTAAAACTTAAAGAACCAGAAAAAAAAATTACATCTTTAACCTATTCATTTATGCGCTCGGTTCTTTCTTGGTCCATTTTTTTTCACCATAAAGTAAAACGTTTCTCCCTGGGGGGGGGGAGTAATTCCTTATTTTTTGGCCTATTACGCATCTGGGTAATGGGAGAGTATTCCTTTAATATTGCTGCAGCAAGAGTTCTGATGAAAATTAAAAAGAGAGATCATATTTCTCCTATTTTAGCTTCCCTTCATTGGCTCCCTGTTAAATCCAGAATAGAATTTAAAATTCTCCTCCTCACATATAAAGCCCTTAATGATTTAGCTCCATCATACATCAGAGAGCTGATTGTTTCCATTGTTCCTAACAGAGCACTTCGTTCTCAGACTGCAGGTTTACTGGTGGTTCCTAGAGTCTCTAGAAGTAGAATGGGAGGCAGATCCTTTAGTTATCAGGCTCCTCTCCTGTGGAACCAGCTCCCAGTTTTGGTCCGTGAGGCGGACACCCTGTCTACTTTTAAGGCTAGGCTTAAAACTTTCCTTTTTGATAAAGCTTATAGTTAGAGTGGCTTAGGTTATCCTGAGCTATCTCTGTAGTTATGCTGCTATAGGCTTAGGCTGCTGGAGGACATAATGACCACTTTCACCCTCTTCGCTACTTTCTCACACTACTCTTTAATTTTGTATTATTTGCTGTTATTTCAGCTTTTAACTTTGTTCTCTCTCTTTTCTCTTCCTAGAAGCTACACCTGGCCTGGCTCTGTGTCTACCTGTGACAACTTTCTGGAGAGGGGCATCGTCCGAGCTTCTGCTGGCAACAACTTAATGCTCACCCTCTACCGATAATCCACATGGCCCTGTCTTTCAGTGTTTAACCCATTCTCTCTCCTAGACATAGCTACTGACGGAGCTTTTACTGTAACTAACTCTATGTGCTCTCTTCAGACTCTTAACATTGAAAACTGGCTCAGAGTTTATCTGTTCTTTCTTTCTAGGTGAAACGACTAAAGGAGCTACATCCATTAACATTTACCTTTTCCTTCCCATAGAAAGTACTCCTGGATCAGTGCTTCTTTGTTCTCTTTGTGTCTCTGCTCTGTTCTCTCTAACCCCCAGTCGGTCGTGGCAGATGGCCGCTCACACTGAGCCTGGTTCTGCTGGAGGTTTCTTCCTGTTAAAGGGAGTTTTTCCTCTCCACTGTCGCTACATGCATGCTCAGTATGAGGGATTGCTGCAAAGTCAACGCCAGTGACTGTCCACTGTCTCTACATGCTCATCCGGGAGGAGGGAATGCTGCAAGTCACTGACTAGATGCAATCTGCTGGGTTTCCGTAGATAGACAAACTTTTTATCCAATTTGAATAAATAACAGAATCTGACTCCACTGTTCAATGATTCGGATTAATTGTAATGCATGTACCTGACTTTTGTGAAGTGCCTTGAGACGACATGTGTTGTGAATTCGCGCTATATAAATAAACTGAATTGAATTGAATTGAATTAATACTCTCCCATTTAATACTAGAGTATATGTTTTTTCATGGATAAAATTATCCACTGGGATAATTATCTGGACCACAGCCCTGCCAGAACTTATAAAATAAGGCTCAGGGCTTCTTAAGGGGGTGAGGTGTGGCAGGAGAAGCAGAGAGGAGAGACACTGCTGTCTGGACTCCAAAGTTTGCCAGAAGAAGTTCCGATTTTCGGCTTTATGAGGAAGCTTTTGTTTCAGCCATGGCAATAAAGGGCAAGGACTTTAAAGAGCAAAATCGTGGACTTTTGACCGCAGTGAAGTTAGTTTTAGATTGGATAGTGGATATCCTTGCTCAGCTGATACAGCAGGGTCTTCCTCCTGTTTTATTCGAATAAGGCCGTCTGATTACGGGCAGCTGCTCTCTGCCTGCTCCCTCCTCCTGCAGATGCTGGTTCGCTTAAAGACCGTCAATAATTTTCCGAACCAGACACGCTGTTTCATTGTGGTATTGTTTTGTGTGTTTTGGGTGAAATGTTTGTGCGTCTGAACAGCTGATTTTGTGTGTGATCAGCTGGTTTAGGATGTTATTAAATACAGCGTGCTGCCTGCGTGTGATTCAGAAAGCTGATGTGTCCTTTTTCCTTTCTTCCAGCCTTCAGCCATGGTTCATAATTTGCAAATAGTAAAATTATATTTCGATTTGGCCCGCTCCAGCAAATGTGATCCTTAATATTACTGTGATCGCTTTTGAGTTTTATCAACTTTTCCCTGCACTATTAGCCTTCTCATTTCTCCTGGTCCCATGGCCAATCAGTAAACAGCAGTCTGTTCACGTCACATGTAGTCTAGACTCAGCCCCGCTGTATCCGCTCAGGAGCACGGACCAAAAAAGTACGTACCGGTACGGAATAAAACAGTAATGGAAATGCTCGCAAAGCGAGCCGAGTGGAGTCAAGTAGGGCCAAATCGAGCCAGTGGAAAAGGGGCATAACCTTCCCTTAACTGTTGTTAGGAGAGCCCAGCACAGCCACGGTGGGGAGGGGTGAACCGCCTCAGGAGATTATTCACAGCACGTCACTTTTTCCACAGTTAGAATCAGAATCAGCTTTATTCATTAAGTTTGTGCACACAAACAAGGAATATGACTTTTGTTCCACTTGCTCACAATGAAGACATTAAACATATAAATATATAAAAATAAAAAAATAATAATAAAAGTTATGATACAACCTTATTTTAAAATAGATTGATATACACTACCGGTCAAAAGTTTTAGAGCGCCTTTCTCACTTAATGGGTCCCTTTATTTTCATGACTATTTAAATTGTAGATTCTCACCAGAGACAATAAACCTGTGAATGAACACACATGGAATTATATGGTAAACAAAAAGTGTAACTTTTTTATATTTTAGATTCTTCTAAATATCCACCCTTTGCTTTGATGACTGCTTTGATCTCTTGGCATTCTCTCCATGAGCTTCATGAGGTGGTCACCTGGAATGGTTTTCCAACAAGTCTTGAAAGAACTTCCCAGACGTTCACTGAGAGACGGCCAAGGGTTAATATTTCAGTCATTACTGCAAAGGGTGGCTACTTTAAGGATTCTGGTGGTTCCTAGAGTCTCTAGAAGTAGAATGGGAGGCAGATCCTTTAGTTATCAGGCTCCTCTCCTGTGGAACCAGCTCCCGGTTTTGGTCCGTGAGGCGGACACCCTGTCTACTTTTAAGGCTAGGCTTAAAACTTTCCTTTTTGATAAAGCTTATAGTTAGAGTGGCTTACGTTATCATGAGGTATCTCCCTTATTTTACCTCCGTCTTCTTCTCCCCTTGTTGGATGGAGTAAGGGGGAGTCAGGTTTAGCCTAAACCGGCTCAGTTATGGTTGAGGTGCAAACACACCCTCCATTTCTGCTACCTGTATGACGCCTTCTCTTTTCCAATGGTTATAAATAGTCTGACAGAGAGAGGTATCCCAATCCTTGTGGTTTTTAGTTTAACAATGACCATCAGTGGGACCCTTTTTGGGGTGGCTTGAGACGACATTGTTGTAAATAAGCGCCGTCTAACTAAATAATCTGAACTGAAACTATCTGTGTAGTTATGCTGCTATAGGCTTAGGCTGCTGGAGGACATAATGACCACTTTCACCCTCTTCGCTACATTCTCACACTACTCTCCAATTTTGCATTATTTGCTGTTATTTCAGCTTTTAACTTTGTTCTCTCTTTTCTCTATCTAAAAGTTACACCTGGCCTGGCTCTGTGTCTACCTGTGACACCTTTCTGGAGAGGGGAATCGTCCGAGCTTCTGCTGGCAAAAACTTAATGCTCACCCTCTACCGATGATCCACATGGCCCTGTCTTTTAGTGTTTAACCCTTTCTCTCTCCTAGACATGGCAATTGACTGAGCTTTTATTGTAACTAATTATATGTGCTCTCTTTCAGACTCTAACCTTGAAAACTGGCTCAGAGTTTATCTGTTCTTTCTTTCTAGATGAAACGACTAAAGGAGCTACATCCATTAACATTTACTTTTCCTTCCCATAGAAAGTACTCCTGGATCAGTGCTTCTTTGTTCTGTTTGTGTCTCTGCTCTGTTCTCTCTAACCCCCAGTCGGTCGTGGCAGATGGCCGCTCACACTGAGCCTGGTTCTGGTTCTGCTGGAGGTTTCTTCCTGTTAAAAGGGAGTTTTTCCTCTCCACTGTCGCTACATGCATGCTCAGTATGAGGGATTGCTGCAAAGTCAACTCCAGTGACTGTCCACTGTCTCTACATGCTCATCTGGGAGGAGGGAATGCTGCAAGTCACTGACTGGATGCAATCTGCTGGGTTTCCTTTCCTTAGACAGAAAAACTTTTTATCCAATTTGAATAAATAACTGAATCTGACTGCACTGTTCAATGATTAGGATTAATTGGAATGTATGTACCTGACTTTTGTGAAGTGACTTGAGAAAACATGTGTTGTGAATTGGCGCTATATAAATAAAACTGAATTGAATTGAATTGAAAAATTGAATTAAAATATATCATAGTTAAAGTTATTTTACAATTTTTTGTTTGCTACATAATTGCATATGTGTTCATTCACTGTTTTGATGCCTTTATTGAGAATCTATGTACAATGTAATTAGTCATAAAGAAAAACATTAAATCAGAAAGGTGTTCTAAAACTTTTGACCTGTAGATTAATTTTCCCTCTAAATTGAACAGACAAAACTCCATATTGGCAACCTTACAAAAGTTTTTTTTTCAAATTTATCAAAAATAAAAACAAGCCAAACAATTTACATGTAATTAAGTATATTCAGCCTTTGCTGAATTCTTCGTTGAAGCACCCTTGGCAGGAATCACAGTCTCAAGTCTCCTTGAGTACTGTATGTCTCTACAGGCTTGGCACACCGATTTTGGGGTATTTGGGGTATTAAGCTCAGTCAGGTTGGATGGACGTAGTAGGTAGTGAGTGATTTTTTATTTATTTCCAGAGCTGTTCAATTGGATTTAGGTCCGGGCTCTGGCTGTAACACTCAAGGACATTCACAGACTGCTCCTGAAGCTGCTGCTTTGTCATTTCGGCTGTGTGCTTCGGGTAATTGTCATTTTAGAAGACGAATCGTCTCCTTAGACTGAGGTCAAGAGGAATCTAGAGCAGGTTTCTTTCTATATTTGGCTGCCTTAATCTTACACTCTATGCAGACTAGTCACCCAGTTCCTGCTGGAGAAAAATCTCCCCACACGATGTGCTGCCACCACCGTTCTTAGCAGTAGGGATGAAGTTAGCAAGTTGGCCTTGTGTAATCTGATGTGACTATTCCCCAAAGAGCAGTAAAATCGACATTTTTCTTGCTTTTTACTTATTTACTTCCAACACCCACTTTATGACACTAATAAAATTTTTGTTCCAAAGATAACTCTTGGAAAACAACAGCTTGGAGGGAGCTTTAAAATAAATTCACTGTAATTTCAGTTAAGTAATTTTACACACATTTTTTTATCTAACCTTTAATTTTAGCCACATTTATTGAGACCATCCAAAATTGCTGCAAAATAAATGTAAATGGAGCACTTTTTAAATTTATGTTTCCTTTTATAAATTGATCACAGTGACCCCCAATAAATAATCTGTTTTCTTGGATAATTTTCTTGGACAATAAATATAATGTGAAAAAGGTCAATTTCCCTTTGCCACTCTTTGAAATAGGAAAAAAAAGAACATGCATTTCATGTAAGGCAGATGTGTGTTGATCCTTATAAAGCAGGACATGGCTGACAAAAAAAGTGCTTGTTCTCTTCAACTTCCTCATATCTACAGCCAGAGCAATAATTTACAACTGGAATTGGAATAATTTAGAACTGAAATTACTGGAACTGTGACAAGCAAGGCATCTTATTTTGTGTGGGGTTCAATTCCAGCTTAGAGTTTTGGACTGCAGTACTGAATATATTTTTAATCCTGTATTGTTTCGTGCTTTTTCTTTTTCCAGAGCTGCCTCTGTAATCTGTCTCTTCAGGGGATTAGCGCTGAGACTGTCTGGGGCAACCTCATCAGCAGAGTTCACCCGGTAAGCTTTTCTGCACATATACATCATCACTGTTTAATTTATATTTATTTTTTCCTGGGATTATATAAACCCCAGAGTCAGAGCCAGTAAATCCCTGTGTCATGCTTGTCATACTTGATCTGTTTTGTATAATTAAGAGATAGCATGGTTCTTTATTGTCATAAACATTCGTGTCTTTTTTTTAGCCATCTTCAAAAGGCCACGATGCAGAAGATTTGAGTGAGAGTGATAATCACCAGTGCTTAACTGACGAACCCCAAAAAAACAGTGGTATGAAAGTCCTGTTTAAGTATGAATGACCCTCATGCAATATACAGGATTTAGCTTATACCAATGTAGCAACCATGGTTGTACCAGTGTACAAACCATTACAGTGTCCTTCAAATCTATTCATACCACTTTAACTTTTTCACATATTGTTACATTAAAACCACAATGTTCAGTTAATTTTACTGATATTTTGTGAAACAGAAAAAAGATTCTTGCACCATTTCCACAGTTTTTGTTTTACAAATAAAAAACTAAAAAGTGTGGCAATAATTAATTAATGTGTTGTTAAAAACTAACCCTATATATCAACCTGGACACACTTTCCCCAGTGTGAAACACGGTGGTGGCAGCATAATGTTGTGGGGTTGCATATCTTCAGCAGGGACATGTAAGCTGGTCAGAGTTGATGGCAAAATCCTAAGAGTTAAATACAGGGTCATCCTGAATAATTAATTTAAAGGCTGAAATAGACAGCTTTAAAAGACAGGTGGAGAGCTTCACCTTCATCTACAGCCAGAGTTACAAAACAATGGTTTAAATCAAAGCATATATATATATATATTATAATATATATATATATATTATATATATATATATATATATATATATATGGCAGCAGATCTAAAACATTTTAAACACTATGTAATTGAACAGTGTGCATTGCATGAGACAATATCACTGATATTGTGTCTGGGATTGTTGTAACCACGTATAGGCTTTGTGCCCATGGCCACTGAGAGCCGACTGGCTCCTGTGCCTGGCCCTGTTCCCCACAGCTATCCAATCAACATGGAACTCCAGCTCCCAGAGGCCTTCATTTCCACTGCCACACACTTCACCCCCATCATCCTGACCAATGAAGGGGAGACGGAGGAGCAGGAGAGCCAGCATCTAGGAACTGTCACTATAGGGTAGGACATCAAAATACAGTACATGAGTGTAATCATGATAATCTAATACAATAGGGTGCATGGATAACCTTCACTTTATAGCAATATTTGTTGCAATACTCATTACAAATCCAGAAAGACAGAAAGGACAAACTAACAAGATCACAACATGCTTCCTAACTTAGGTAGGTTGTCTCTTTTACAGGACAGCACACAGACTGACAAGGAACAGTGCTCATGCTATGGAAAGCTGCCTAGATGTCCCTCAACATCAGCATCAATCACCTTCCAAAGCCAATCTACTTTCACAAAAACTGACTGACTGTTACACAGTCATGAGCACTTCTTCCAAAACATCCAGCTCGATACCTGAAGACTCTCCTTCAGTTCTCTTTGACGTTTCCCTCTATGAAGTCTCTCTTCCCAGCCTCTCCTCCCCCTTATCCACTAACCTCAACAGTAGTGGCATTTTCAACAATTACCTCTTTTGGCAGGATCCCATGACAGGATGTCTTTCTTTGGTGCCCGTCAAGGTCAGGGCTCCTAAGTCTCTAAATAGGTTGGATATAAACCCCTCTTTGGTCCCACAGTCTTTGAGAGGGCTGATAACAGGTCAGGTGAGCAATGGGGGTCTGTTTATTGACCATGTGAGCGGTACTGTGAGGTCTGGGACTCAGGATCTCCTTTATTTAAGTGGTAGCTCCATGATTTCCGACAGCTCCCTGGATCATGCTTCACATCAAGCGTACTGTGGACAAAGAGACACTAAAGCACAAGGTGAAAAGGAGGCTCTCTCCAGAGATCAAACTGCCCTGCAGGACGTGATTGACCTGCTCAAAGGACAGTTTTCAACTACTGGATGTTTAGACAATGGCTGTCAAGACATAATCATGGGTATGTATACTTGGAAAGTGCAACACAATCCTTTCATATAGGGAGAAAAATTACTTAAAATATCTGTGCATTGTTGCTGATTGAAATTGTTGTTTTCTTGAAAAGTATAGAGATGTAAAGATACCCTCAAAACCTAAAAATAAATTTTTACAAAATAACTTGGCTCCTTTAAAAACTCCTATAAAATAAAATCTCTTTGATAATTTTACTTCGGCATTCTACATCTCTTGGGTATAAATATGAGGTTGGTTACTAATAGCCAGTCTTCAAAAAAGGAAAGACATTAAAATAATGCAGATGTTACAAGCAGAGAACCACTTGAACTTGTTGAACTTAATCCTACAGAGAACCTGGGAGGTGTGCTGAAGAGAAGAGAGCATTAGTAAGAACTCAAGATTCAGGGCAATTGTGCAAAACAATGTGCAAAGAGGAAAAAGTCAACCCATGGCAAAAATGTGGCTGTATGGAATATTAAAAGTAGAAATTACCATTTCTGCTTTTAATACTGGCGATTTTTGCCCACCGAATAGGCAGATATTTATTGTAATTTCTCATCAAGAGATTATGCTACTTTAATAAATGAATAATTTATTTTACAGCTTCAATCAGATTCAACCAACATTAATTCAGAATATGCCTTTGGATAGCTAACATATCGTCAGATGCATAACATTATCCCTGGCATTGGCAAGCTGATTGGTCTGCGGTTATGCAGTCCATAAACTACAAACTGTGACTTAAAGTAAATTCTGACACCTTTCTTTCAAAACTAGCTTTAACTTCTTCAGCAATTTTAGCCACAGAAGTTCATCTATTGAACTGGACCTCATGACCCAGCTTGAATTCCTCAGGTGCATTAGTGACCCTATGGAGGGTTTACTACCATTTTTGAGCACTGCAGACTGGGAACACCCCACAAGTGTTGCAGTTTTAGTGAGCCTTCGTAATTTAACCCCATTTATAGTCACTCAAATCTCTATACTTCAATGTTTGTCACACATCAACGTTGAGGTCAAGATGTCCACTTGCTTATAAATATATCCCACCCACAAACACCTCTCCATGTAACATAATGTTATACCTGATTGGTGTATACCTGTAGTTTTAGAAAAATATGACAGTCCATTGTTTCCATTACCCTTATGTTCCTTTAAGATCAATCACCTTTTGAACTGAGTTTGAAGGAACCTCTTATTGAACTCTTTGAACATTTTTATGTTAAAATAATCTTGTTTTTATTTTTTGTTTCCCAGGGAAGTACCTTTTCACTTTGAAGGGACTCCAGTACCAGCAGTTTGCCAGTGTTGTGAAGAAAAGATTCTGTGATTTGCACTGGGAAGATGACTTGCTGGGTGTGTTACATTGCCTGGTGAACTACAGCTGTTCAACACTGTGAGCAGGTCTTTTCTTTGATTCTCTTTTAACAGTTAAATACTTGGCTACTCATATGAGCAGGGGCAGTGCCTGCTGCTTTATTCTTGCTGCTCTCCTCTGCTCTGTTGTCTTATTAGATTTCGATATGAGTCATTAATTCTGAGGCATAAATAAGTCATTTATCAAAAGGCATTTGACCTCCTGCCACATATATTCTATTTTCCGGTGGCAGAATCTGCTAACACTAGGAATCCCAGAATTCTAACACTACTAGAACTCCCAAGCCCGTCAATTTGATGTCGAACATTCTGGATGCGAGGGCGGTGATGACGCCATCGCATTAACGCTATAAAATTTTGGTTTTGACGAGAATTAATAATAGTATTTAATCAAAACCTATTATGTTTTATTATTATTTATAAATAGTACAGATCCAATGAAGCGGGTACATTTAAAAGAAAAGCTTTACTAATCTGACCAAAAGCTGGACAGCTCCATGTTTACGCCCCCCTTTCACTTCATGGACATAAACTAGTGCTAAAAATGCCTTCAGCTCATCCACACTCATTTCCGAGGAGGAATCATCTCCTAAAACTCTGCGGGCCTCAGCCACCCTGCAGCCCTGAACATTTCGGCATCCACCAAGCAGAGGAATGCGGTCTTAGCATCTTGGATCTGGCGGTCTGTCAACGCGTTCTGGCTCTGACGCCTCCCTCTACTTTCTTCCTCCCCTACCACTGTTCACACAGCGCCATCCTTTCCTACCTCCTCCTCCTTCCCAGGTGTGCGCTCGTCTTGCGATGAAAAATCTGTAAAGCGCAGAATAGATTGTTGTTACTGGGCTACTATATCTATGACCTAACTTATTGTTTATTTCTTTGTCCATTATCAGTACCTTGATTTGTAGTTTCTCTCCTGCCAGGGAGCTGGTTTGCTGGGTTTATAGCTGGGCACTGGGGACCTGGCTCGTCTCCCTGTCTCTGAACATGCGCTGATTGTGGCACTGTTGCTATAGTTTATATATTATTTTTGGGCCACTTAAACGTAAAAAAATAGCCTTTAAAAAAATAAAATTTTATTACATAGGGGTTTTCTTTTACTACCTTGAAATAATGTGTCACAAAACCTCCCTTGCTAATTGGGGACGACTCGGTTTTTTTGCCCCCGGGGAAGGCTCACTCTGAACCCCCTGTCACTGCGAAACTGAATGCTGACCAAGACGCGTCAGAATTTCCCCTTTGAAACCCCAGAACAACGATCATCTAATTTTTGAAGCGGATTTCCAAAAGCCTCCTTGAGCAAAAAATAATCCTTCTAGAAGCCATTTGTAGGATGCCCCAAAAATCTCCTTCTCAGACTGCATTCCAGAGTGGGGTTTGCTAGGCAACGCTCGTATACTCAGCCCCAGGAAAAAAAAATCTATGTAATTAATAGGGCCGTCAAAATAGCGGCTGTGGTAGTTAGACGTAGAAAATACTTAGAGCTTTTATTTACTTTGTTATTTAAAAAAAAAGAGACATAGGAATACAAAAGACAGGTTTAGAAAAAGTCAGGATGCCAGGAAGATAAGAGTTTTAATAAACCAGAGTTATGGCATGTCAAACTTTCAAAACTGTCAAATTGATGGCCCTGGGAGTTCTAGACGGCCCTTTTTAAGAGGATAACTATTTACTATGCTGTACTCAAATCTGGCCTTAAGAGAAGAGTTGCCAAAAGAAAGCATTTGTTGCCCTCAGAAGTCACGTTTGCAGTTTGCCATAAGCCATGCAGGGAACATAGCTAATATGTGGAAGAAGATGCTCTGCTCAGATGAAGCCAAACTTCAAACCGGGCCAGGCCGGGCACAACCCGCCAGCCACCCCAGTGCAGGTACAATCGCAGCCCAGCACTAGGCCGGGGCCCAGAGCCACAGAAGGAAACATTGGAGGAAATCCACCACAGCACGCCAAAGAATGGGGACCTTGCCAACCCCACACCCCAACCCCGGAGGCGCTCCAGCATACTGGCTGCAAACACTCCCGCACGGCATACGCTGCCGCACCAAGCAGGCCTGCCAGCCCCTTCACCAAGGCAAAGCCACATCCCAATCACCGCGCCACACTGCCCAGCCAAGACCCCTCCGTCGGAACCCGGCACCCACCCAGCCACCCAGGCGACGGACCAGGCACCGAAGCCAAGGATTGATATCCAAAAAAATCCAAACGACCCTGAGAGAGCCCGAAACGCCAACCTACACCGATCGACCCCAGGACCCAACTAACAACCCCATTCCAGACCCCAATCAGAAGGCCCCGTTCCTTTTTCAGCCTCCAACCCCAGACAGCAAACAGCGAACGGGGCGTGGAAAGAGCCCCAACCTACTTCCTCCAGCTCAAATGTGGTGTTGATGGGTATTGTTGTAGAGTGCATTTAAAAAGAAAAACATTTGGGGAAGAGGTTCAGTCAGCAGGCACCCCTGTTCGCCGAGTTCTAAGAAAGGAGGGAGGCACAGGCACATTCACCGGGCCCAAGGCTAGGGACAGGCACCGGACCCCGAGAGCCAAACCCCCCCACCCCCCCACCCCCCGGTTGTACATCTGCATGGGATTAGTGAAGGCCCTGCCATTTTTAGATAATCCCACCATGCTGTCTGAGAGGTGCTGATATTGAGGCTTTTAAAGCATACATGTCGTTTTATATTTGAGCTAATAAATGGTAGGTCTGAAATTTCAATATTATTGCATAATGTCTGTTCCACATCTAGCTAGGGTTCATCTAGAGGACTGTGTTTAAACCATTTTGAGATGTATTGTAGCCTATTAGCTATGAACTAATGGTGAAAGTTAGGCAGATCTAGTCCTCCTTTATCTTCGGTCGTCTGTAGCATTTTTAAGCTAATACGCAAAGATACGCAAAGAAATTTAGTGATGAAGGATCTAAGCCAGTCAGATGATGGTTTATTTTGGATAACTGAGAATAAGTAATTGATTTTTGGCAAGACCATAATTTTTATTGAAGCAACCTTGCCCATGGGTGACATGGGTAGATAATTCCATCTAGCAAAATCATCTTCCACTTTTTTTTTTATAGCAGGATATGGTTTAGTTTTGTTAAATCTACCAATCTAGGAGAAACATAGTCTCGTGGCTCGTCGTCTTCCGCTTTATCTGGAACACCTCCCGAGGAAGGCGTCCGATATAGATGCCAGAGCCACCTCAACTGGCTCCTCTCAATGTGGAGGAGCAGCGGCTCTACTCCGAGCCCCTCCCGGATGGCCGAGCTCCTCACCCTATCTCCAAGGGAGGCCCGGCCACCCTACGGAGGAAGCTCATTTCCGCCGTTTTATCCGGGATCCCTTTTTTCGGCCATGACCCAAAGTTCATGGCCATAGGTGAGGGTAGGAACGTAGACTGACCGGTAAATCGAGAGATTCGCTTTTCGGCTCAGCTCTCTCTTCACCACAATAGACCGGCACAGTGCCCCCATTAATGCGGCAGCCGTACTGATCCGTCTGTCGATCTCCCGCTCCATTTTTCCCTCACTCATGAACAAGACCCCAAGATATTTGAACTCCTCCACTTGAGTCAGGAACTCCCCTCTAACCTGAAGAGGACAAGCCACCCTTTTTCAGTCCAGAACCATGGTCTCGGACTTGGAGGAGCTGATCTTCATCCCGGCCGCTTCACACTCGGCTGCGAACCGCCCCAGCGCATGTTGTAGATCTTGGCTAAAGGGGGCCAGCAGGACCATGTCATTTGCAAAAACAAGAGACAAAATCCACTGGTCCCCAAACCAGACCCCCTCCGGCCCTTGGCGTTGTGCCTAGAAATCCTGTCCATAAAAAGTTATGAACAGGGACCGGGGACAAAGGGCAGCCCTGCCGGAGTCCAACATGCACCGGGAACAGGTCCCCACTTAGTGCCAGCAATGCGGTTCAAAAATCCTGCTCCGTTTGTACAGAAAACCCGGATGACCCCTAATAAAGGGCCCCCGATTCCCTTTCTCCTAGAGCACCCCCCCCCAGGGCACCACGAGTGACACAGTCTAATGCCTTTTTCCCAGGTCTACAAAACACATGTGAAAACCGGTTTGGGGAAAACTCCCATGAATTTTTTGAGTACCCTGTAGAGGGTATAGAGCTGGTCCAGTGTTCACGGCCGGGGTTTAAAAAACACTGCTCCTCCTGAAGCCGAGGTTCGACTATCGGCCCGGACTCTTTTCTCCAGTACCCTGGCGTAGGCCTTACCAAGGGGGGGGGGGGGGCTGAGGAGTGTGATCCCCCTCCGGTCACCCTTTTGAAGGGGGAACCCCCCCCCCCCCCAGTCTGCCAGTCCAAAAAGGCACTGTCCCCCGACCGCCACGCAATGTTGAAGAGGCGTGTCAACCATGACAGCCCTACAACATCCAGGGACTTCAGGTACTCAGGGGCGGATCTCATCCCCCCCCGAAGCCCCCCCCCCCCCCCCCGCCACCGCGGAGGATTTTTAACCACCTCGGTGACTTCAGCCCGGGTTGATGAAAGAGGGCTAACCCCCAAAATCCCCAGCCTTTTATTTTTCCACCAAGGAATGCGTGATGGGGAGGATTGAGGGATCCTCGAAGTACTCCTTCCACCACCCCTAATGTCCCCAGTGGAGGGTCAGCAGCCTCCCACCCCCCACGGGAACAGTGTCAGGAGGGGGACGCACTGCTTTTCCTCCTCCTTGAAAAGGCGGGGGGGCCCCCCGGACGGTTTGCCAGAATCGCTTGGGGCCAACCGGTAGTCCTTCTCCATGGCAACCCAAAATCCCCCAGGGCCGGGTTTTTGCCCCGCCACAGCCTGGGCGCAGCACGCTTGCCTCACGGTACCCCCCAGCACCTCAGGAGTCTCACAAGCCAACCACAGCGATAGGACTCTTTTTCAGCTTGACAGCGTCCCTTAGCCCCGGTGTCCCCCCCGGGTTGGGGATTGCCACCGCGACAGGCACCGCAGACCTTATGGCCGCAGCTACGGGCAGCAGCATCGACAATAGATGCGGAGAACATGGTCCACTCGGACTCTATGTCTACAACATCCCCCGGAATCTGGTCAAAGCTCTCCCAGAGGTGGGAGTTGGGGTGGGTTTCCTTGTTGCCCCCCAGCTCAGCCATCTCGTGTTGGGGTTTACCCCAGTGGATGAGAGGGTCGCATCCCTGCGCCTTCGGGTTGGGGACAGGTCTCTGACTGTCATTTCGGCCTACAGGCCGGGCGGTAGTGCGGAGTACCCGGCCTTCTTGGCATCCCTGTTGGGGGTGCTGGATAGTCCCCCTCCCTGTGACTCCATTATTCTGCTGGGGGACTTCAACACCCACGTGGGAAACGACAGTGACACCTGGAGAGGCGTGATTGGGAGGAATGGCCTCCCCAATCTGAATCCGAGTGGTGTTTCGTTATTGGACGTCTGTGCTAGTCACAGATAGTCCATAATGAACACCATGTTCAAGCATAAGGGTGTCCATCAGTGCACTTGGCATCAAGACAGGAGAAACATTAATACCCAAATATGTCACATTCCCTTACTGCAGTTGTGTATTAAGGAAATTGTGGACAGAACAATGAATGTAGAAGAACTGTAGATTTTGAGCAATTTATAGAAAAATCTGAAACTCTTGAGAATAAATTTATTAATCCAATTACCTGAGAGAGAGAGGTTTGTGAATGCTGGAAAAAAAGTAATACATCATCTGCATAAAGACTGATTTTATGTTCAATATGCATTTTATGCATTTAATGTCTTTAGTTTGCCTGATTGCTGCCGCTTATGGCTCAATAGAAATAGCAAATAATGAGAGGGAAAGTGGGCATCCCTGCCTGGTGCACCCCCCCCCGAAGATGCTGGAAGATGTTTGGCTATTTGTCCTGATACGTGCTGTTGGGGAACTGTATAATATTTTTAACCAGTTTATGAAGGAATTACCAAAACCAGATTTACTCAAGGTTACAAACAAGAATTTCCAGTTAACTCTATCAAATGCTTTTTCTGCATCTAGAGATAATATATAAGCCTCAATATTTTCACTGTAGGAATATTCTATCATATTAAATAATCTCCGTGAATTTGTGAATGCCTTCCTTTTATAAAACAAGTTAGGTCCAGATGTCCAGAGGAGTTACCTTTTCTAGTCTTTTTTGCAAGGGCTTTACAGATTATTTTAAGATTAACATTAATAAGGGATATTGGACAGTAGCTGGTAGAAAATGCTGGGTCTTTGCCTGGTTTTAACAGGAGAGTAATGTTGGCAGAATTTATATTTCGTGGAAGTTTGCCATTTTCCTCGGTTTTCTGCAACATTCTGTGGAATATTGGAGCTAAAATATTCCAGAATTTTTGCAGAACTCTGTTGGAAATCCATCTGGGCCTGGAGCCTTTTTAGTGGGCATGCTTTTGAGGGCTTCCTGGATTTCGGCCAGTGCCAGTGGTACGTCCAGGGCCACCGCTTGATAATCTGACAATTTAGGAAGTGTTACTTTATCCAGAAATTAATCAATGTCATTATCTGACAGGTCTATCTGTGGAGAGTATAAAGCTTTGCAAACATCTTTGAAAGTGCCGTTTATTCTTTCAGGATCATAAACTGTATTGCCTGTCGAGTCTATATAAGCCAATGTAGTTGTCTTTTATTTATTTTTAGCTTGTTAGCTAAAAAGCTACTTGATTTATTGCCATTTTCAAAGTCTTTTTACTAAGAATTGTGTGTTTTTGTCAATAATTTCTGTTATAATTTAATTTCTGTGACTCTGAAAGTGACACAACCACGAGGACGAAAACAGCATTTTAACAGTTTATTTAGAAACACGAGTTGAAATGAATCAGAGCTCGGACTGGCTCTGCTGGAGGAATCTGGATTGCCACTGAGAAAGGAGAGAGGTTGCTGAGGCTGACTTACAGATGACGAGGCTGGAGACTTGCTGGGGTAAAATAAGTCTTTTCCACAGTGGCTGAGGTTGGCAGAGAGTGAGGAACGAAGAGGTGAGATTCTTTAGTTCCTGCTGTGTGTTTCTTGGGTAGCTCCGCTGTGTTCGGGTAGGCAGTGTTGGAGAGTGGACAGGCAGGTGAGCGATGTCAGGGGTTCCCACGAGGAAACTCTTGAGCAGCTGGGCTGGAGGTTGGAGTGGAATTGAGACTCACGGCTGGATCGACGGGGCTTGGGTTCAGATGCTCGTCTGAGCATGACATGAATAAAACAGGAACTCAGGAATCCAAAACAGTCTCCACAGAATCAGATCTGCAAGGCAGGGAAAAACAAGGCGATCAGAAAAGTTTGCAGAGCTGCAGATCACGGTCAGTTACCACGCTGGTGGAGACAACGAGCTGACACCTCTGTCCAGGTTCCAGCTCCTTATGAAGCCCAGCTGATTACACTCAGATGAGAAACACCTGTGCGGCAGCACCTGCCAGTCACACCCTGAGCAAAGGGAAAAAACACAGCACACAGCCACCGTGGATCTGACAATTTCATTTAATTCTAGTTTTGCTTTACATAGTTTACTCAGCATTCCCTCTTCCTGGGAAGCTTCTAATATTTTAATTGTTTCTTCTATATCCTGAATACATTTGTTTTCTTTTTTCTTATTATTTTTAGTGTATTTTACCTCTCATTACTGTTTACCCTGCCTCCCAGAGAACAGGTGTTGATGTCCCAGGGAGGTCGTTACACTCCAAATATGTTATGTTAAATAAGTTCAATCTTCTTTAAAATGTTTAATAAAATCTTCATGTAATAAACCTCCAACTTTTCCTTTGTGAGTTTTCTTTCCTATTTACTAGAGTTAAAGAGACAGGAGCATGATCGCTGACAGCTATAGGGTGCTCTCAGTGTCTGAAATGTCAGTCAACAAGAGCTGTAGAAGACATTTTCTCATAGCTACTCTTGAACTGTGAGTGACGGAACAAAAATCCAAAAAATCACATTGTGTGATTTTTAAGTAATTAATTTGCATTTTATTGTATGACATAAGTATTTGATCACCTAACAACCAGGAAGAATCCCGGCTCTCACAGGCCTGTTAGTTCTTCTTTAAGCCCTCCTGTTCTCCACTCATTACCTGTATTAACTGCACCTGTTTGAACTCATTATCTGTATAAAACACACCTTTACACACACTAAACCAAACAAACTCCAACCTCTACACAATGGCCAAGACCAGAGAGCTGTGTAAGGACATCAGGGATAATATAGTAGACCTGCACAAGGCTGGGAAGGGCTACAGGAAAATAGACAAGCAGCTTGTACTTATTTTCAAAACATTCGTCCACATAGCTCTCCAGGCTGTCCAAGGTTTCCTCGTCCAGTTTGTTTTATTGTGAAAAGTGGTTATTATTTTAAATTATTTCTGTTTGGCTTAAATTTATGGCTTGTTTTACCTGAGTTTGTTGTGTTTGTTTGTTTACTAGTATACCACCATATTACTTACGCACAGCTCTTGCGAGATCTCAGCCGCTCATCACCTTCCTCCACCCATTGTTAATCTTTAAAGAGCAGAATGGTAAAATAGGCATAATTTTCTGCATATTAAGCACTTTTACTTAAGAATTACCATTGAATTTAGAAGGTTTACCATAGATGTTTGCATAATTCTATCAAAGTAAAAAAATAGTTAGATAACATTATAAATTCACATTTCAATATGTTTTATAACAGCAGTATAACTAACTGGTTATTTTATGTTTTAAAGATATGGTGGTGATTTTATTTTCATGAGCAGATGTACCCTGACAATAAAAACAGAACTGGGTAAGAAATGCAAAGTTTTTGATTTGAATAATTCTGCTTTGGTTGTATTTGGGTTGATGACATCACAAGAGAAACTAGAATCAAGCCAATCAACTTCAATGTATTCATTCATAACACAAGCACTAAACTCAACAGGCTAAATTGTCACTATGGTAACAGCGGGGTGGTTTGTAACATGGAGCAAAATTTCACTCCACACTGGAGAAACACATAAACTACTGCTTCCTTTTGTCACTAATATGCTTAGAATAAGCCCTTGGCAATTGGCAGAACTTAAGTGTATGAATGCAGACAAACGTGATATGTGATAGACAAGCAGGGAGATTAGCCTCTCAGTTCCCTCAGACTCCTTTTTATCCATCGTTGCCATGATCTTGTGCTCAGGGCAGCATGCTAAGAGACTCTTTAATCTGCTGTGTTAGGGAGACATAACAGCTTTGCAAGGAGATGGACATGATTTTCCTTTGGCTGTAGGCTGGTTCACAAGACTCAGCTGTGGAGGGATATTTTCTGTGATTTTTCTAGGTCTTTTTTGTCTAAGAGTCGATGAGGATGACATTTTGATAAGCTGCAGGATGGTGGCAATGATATATGTTGCCTGTCTTCTTTGAGTTGTTTCAGATCAGTATTTTACGGATTAACATGCTTTTGATTCCTCCTTAAAACATTTATGCTCAGTGCTTGATCTTTGAACATCCTATTGAACTTCTTGCTAGTCTTTCAGCACTACTAAATGAATATAATTTGTAATATTAGTTTAATAATTAATGATAATCAATTCACCAATTTCCACCAGCTTTAAATGCGCTGTATGTTATCTGCCTCCTGAAGCACCCCATGCCGAGATCGTAATGAGTACTCTCCATCAAAGGCTGTGAAAAGGGCAGCCTTCACTCCACCCTTCACCACCGCTGCCTGCAGAGGAAAGACAGAAGTTTGCCTGCACAGCTGTCTCGATCTGAATGGGAACATTCACACATCTCGCTCTGTTGCTGTTGGAGTTTGGAAGGGAACTGAGGCCCTGTCTTTCTGTGGGGAAGATGGGGAAGCACTTGATGGTGCTGAAATAAGATTGGAGAAAAGCTGGCACTGGATAAGTCAAGGTAGGAAACTCACTTATTACACACATGTAACTGGTTTGGATTATAATGCAGGTATCTGTTTCGACATTTCAATTTTGGATGCATTTGTGAGGTAATAAGATTTGTTATTTCATATTCTAATGCCTATCTTATTGAAAATTTCAGATATATTTTTGCCTTATCTGTCAGTTTATGAATCTGAAAGCGTTCAATATGCTAAATAATGACAGCAATTACGACAATAAAATAGTGCACATAATTTTACAATTAAAATCAACCTACTGTCTTGAAAAGGTATAAAACAGTTAGAGTTTTATAACCAATTAACTAGTATTTTATTCCTGTACTTTTACAAATGCACTTGTGCCTACTTGCATTCATTACTGCATTGTTGATCAAAGTAAAAATATTTAAGCATTAATATTATTTTTAATTTTCAAAATGAAATATCTTATCTAGTTTTTTTGTCGTTTAATCTTCCTATTTATAAGTTCAACACAAAAACCAAGAGAGTTGTTCAAATATGGTTTATATTTACCGCAAAAATCTTGTCTATTTGAAAGTTTTTTTGTTTGTTTAGTTGTTAAAACAAGAGTAATAAATCCTTTAATGTTTGCATGTTTACTCTTCTGCTGTAGTCACTCGATGTTCTTTTTTACTTTTTTGTTTGTTTTTATATTTCCTGTTAGAGAGGAAAGCTGTGAACTGCAGTACCATTGATCAATTGCCTAAACCTGCTTGTTCTTACCCAGGCAACAGGTGCGGGACACCATATAGGGCCCAACATATAAGACAAGAACCCTTTACCCTCAAATTCATGCCTAAATTTTGAATCTCCAACCAACCTAACGTTGATGCTTTTTGACTGGGGAGTGAATTTGAAGTACTAGAGAATACCCCCACATCCACTGAGAAAAAATACCAACTCCACGCAGAAAGGCCTCACCTAGAATGTGAACCCAGGCTTTTCTAATTATGCAAACAATTTGTCCACTGTGAAGCCAACTGAAAACACAGTGATAAACAATGGCAGTGCTCAACTTTCTACAAACAGGAAAAATGTTTAACACATTTTCAGCAATGTCCAAGGTGCATGAAGAGGGACAATAATCTGGTGACGTGAGATCTCAGTAACACTTGTACTGAGAAATCCACTTTATTATCAGACAAACACATTTCGTCTTGTGGCTTTCATCAGGGTCATCACAAAATAAATTGTTTACGTTTAAGTGAAAAAGGTGTAGAGCAGAAAAAAAATGAAAACAACCATACACACACATACTCTTAAAAGTGACTTAAATTAACAAGAGATTTAGAAAGAGCCACTGATGTTAAAAAGAGGGTAAAAATGTCAGACAACTTTAATAATAAGTTTGAAGGCAACTTTAAGGGTGGATCTAGCATATTTTCTCTTACATGCCATGAAAGAGAGAAACATTAATTTAGTTTTATTTTTCTTAGCTTTAATATTTGATTTATTAAATTAAATCCAATTCACTGGTTCTCTGTTTTCATGTTCAATTTGCTACAATCACCTGGGCAGATCATGTTTGGATTCCTTTTTAGAGGATCATTTTCAAAAGGGGATCTTCCCAAAAGAAAATGGTAAAGCTGGTTCATGAGTGGCTTGATGAGCCTTAAATGGTGGAAAATATCCTTTCCAGACAGTGAAATTAAAACAGAACTCTTTTTTAGTTGATTGCAGAGTGTAACAAAGAGTACAAAAGAATTTATAACATCCATTCATGTTTTTGTCTTGAGGTTTTTAGGGGTTTTGGAGGTTTTGTGTGCCAAAAAGAATCAATGCTGCTTTTAGATTTGAAACCCTTCTGTGATGTTTTAGGAAATCTCGCTTTAAAAGTCTGCTGACTGACAACATCAAGCTGTTCTTCAGCTTTTAACACATTCATAAGAGTCCAAGCCATGCTCACAAACTCACAACAGAGTTTTTTTTAGGGAACTAATTCTTGGCCAATGACATTCAGCAATATTTCTGTAGTTTCTTTGCTGTTAAAATATGCTAGAAAATCTTGACTACAAAAAAGCTCTATAAAAGGTACTTAGAACAAAAACATTTGTGATAGAACTAGAGGTTAATTTTTCTGAAAACAATTTTTTGTAAACAGTAGGTGCATTGTGCAGCCATGACAGGGTTAGCAACAAAATACCCCCAGCACCACTCTGGGGTATCTAACTGTGTGTTTGTTGCACAAATCCACTCGTTCTTGTTGTTTTCCATGTGATTCTGACCCCCTCTCCTCTCCGTTGCTCCTCTCCTCTCTTCTCATCTCCTGTCTCTCTTTCCCTGCTGTTGCCTTTTATTGTCTGTTTACAATTCGAGGTGTGAGGACAAACAGTTTAGAGTCTGGGGTTATGGAGGCAGGAGGACATTCAGTGGGTGGCAGTGATGAAAGCCCCTCTGAAGCTGAGTTTCTGTCAGGGAGAGAGGAAGATCTGATGGGAACCTACGATGAACTGATGAGTCCTGACTGCTCGGAGGACATGGAGGACAGTGACTCGCTGGTGTCGGAGCGTCTCCTTTCACCCACATCCACAACAGGCTGCATAGGCCTCAGCTTCAGCCCAGCCTGGTCCGTGGCTTTGTTTGGAGAAGATTGTTTTGGTCAGGAGGTGATTGAGTATGCATTGAATCTGGGAAAGCACACAGGATCGCCGGGCCTGGAAGTGAAAGTGCAGGTGGGTAAATGCTGCTTGCAGTGAGTCATCTTTGACCTTATCTTAGTCTGTCTGAGCAAACAGCAGACTGCATGATTTATTTATTACATATACCAACTTGCTGAAATGTATTATAAAATAAGGTTTAATACAGACTCCCCCTTACTCCAACCAACAGGGAGGGAGTAAGGCTCCCTCCCTGATAAACTAAGCCACTCTAACTATAAGCTTTATCAAAAAGGAAAGTTTTAAGCCTAGCCTTAAAAGTAGACAGGGTGTCCGCCTCACGGACCAAAACTGGGAGCTGGTTCCACAGGAGAGGAGCCTGATAACTAAAGGATCTGCCTCCCATTCTACTTCTAGAGACTCTAGGAGCCACCAGTAAACCTGCAGTCTGAGAACGAAGTGCTCTGTTAGGAGCATATGGAACAATCAGATCTCTGATGTATGATGGAGCTAGATCATTAAGGGCTTTATATGTGAGGAGGAGAATTTTAAATTCTATTCTGGATTTAACAGGGAGCCAATGAAGGGATGCTAAAGTAGGAGAAATATGATCTCTCTTTTTAATTTTCATCAGAACTCTTGCTGCAGAATTTTGAATTAGCTGAAGGCTTTTAACTGCATTTTTTGGACATCCTGATAGTAAAGAATTACAATAGTCCAGCCTTAAAGTAATAAATGCATGGACTAGTTTTTCAGCATCACTCCTGGATAGGATATTTCTAATTTTGGCAATGTTCTGGAAGTGAAAGAAGGAAATCCTAGAAACCTGTTTAATATGGGATTTAAATTACATGTCCTGGTCAAAAGTAACACCAAGGTTTTTTAATTTATTACCGGAGGTCAGTTTAATGCCATCCAGGTTAAGTGATTGACTTAGCAGTTTCTTTTTTAAAGACTCTGGTCCAAAGACGACAACTTCTTACTTGTCTGAATTTAGAAGCAAAAGATTTAAAGTCATCCAAGTTTTTATATCTTCAAGACATGCTTGTAGTCTATCTAACTGGTTGGGTTCATCAGGATTTATGGATAAGTAAAGCTGAGTATCATCAGCCTAAATACTGAATGCACTTTTATTTTACTTTCACATACTGAAGTTTCATTCAGTCCGTTCACCCGGTCAGGTTATTTTATCAAGTACGGGTTTTATTTTTCTATTCCCAAAGAAAATGGGGTCACGGTCAGGCTTTAGGCTAAATAGAATGGTAATGTGGGGGACTTGAAGATAATTGGCATATTATCCCACTCTAACTGGATCTGAATATTAATGTGTTGAGCTTAGCCCTTGGCAGAGGAAGTTATTATCATTTGCAAAAGAATATTAATGAATAGCCTTTGTGTTTTCCCGCTTTGATGGAACTACTGCTCTTTCAGACAGTTTGTGTTGGAGTTGATAGAACACCTTAATAACTGTCCGATACTGCTACTTCTACTACTCACTCATTACACTCCAAAAGAACTGTTGCCACAGTGAGGACAGAGAAAAAAACATGCTACCCTATACACGATGGAAAACTCCCGACCGCCTCTTCCAGTGGAAGGCATGTGGTGTCATTCCTGTGATTCTCTGTGTTTTCCTTTGAACAGGAAGTGCAGCAGCAGCTGGTAATTGAGACGAGGAATCTGAAGAAAACCAGAAGTTTTTATCAAAAGCTGAAGAATCAACAAGAGAGAAAAAACAAAGGTTTGTGTGCTCATTTTTATAAATTATAAAGATCTTTTTTTGGTGTTTCCAGTCTGAATACATACATATTTATACATGCGCTGAATCCTTAAGGTCCTGAAAGCAAACTGATGCTCTCCAAACTCAAGTCACAGCTTGAAGAACTCAGATCCAAGGTGGCCTTTTTGGATTGTGTGAAGAAATACCTTGAGGTACTACCTGCTTCCAACGATATTTCTTTCCCAAGCAAATGAAAAATTGTAAAAGAACTTTAAATATGTTTTGAATGTTTGATTCCTTAAAGTAGACGCCCTTTGCTGTGGTGACTGAAATATTAACCTTTGGCAGTCTCTGAGAAGTTATTTCAAGATTTTTTAGAAAACCATTTCAGGTGACCTCATGAAGCTAATATAGATAATGCTAAGAGAGCAAAGCATTAATCAAAGCAAAGGGTGGCTATTGGAAGAATCTATGTATGTTCATTCACAGTTTCGTTGCCTTTGGTGAGAATCTATAATGTAAATGGTCATGAAAATAACGAGACCCATTAAGTGAGAAAGTGTTTCTAAAACTTTTGACCGGTAGTGTATATGTTGCTTTAGGTACAAAAACATCACCTTTGTATACATTTAAAACTGTAGCATATGCTGGCGTAGATTTTTGGGACATGTCAAAAGATTTTGTGGTATTAGCATCTCTACTTAGCAACAACTTTATTCACCTCAGCATGCTGAATGCTAGGTTTCAATGACAAGGCAGCCAACCTGTTTTCTGATTAATTCAGATAATAACTATTGGACCACTTGGGGTTGGTCACGGACAACGTACAGGGCAGGGTAGAGCAAAAAAACAAAAACAGTGACATGGTGACATCACTGCAAGTTACTTATTCTCTTCTGATGCTGTAGCACAATATACATTTAGCACTTAAAAATGTATATTGTGAACGTTAAAAGCACATTAGAATATGCAATGGGATTACATTATTAATGATGCACATACAGTACGTCATACCTGACAGGAGTTTGACACATTGCACTCAATTCCTTTGTGTTTTGATGTTTTTTAGCTTTGCCAACATTCAGTATATTGAAAAAGTTTCTATAATCCTTGAACTTATTTAGTGAAATTTTCTCCCATGACAACCATAAATGTCAATGAATTTTTACTTCACAATTATGCACTATTCCATTGCAGCTCTGCCTGTATGTTTGGGTTTTTGTCTGCTGGGAAATAAACCTCTGTCATAGTATGAAGTTTTTTGAAGCTTCTTTTTCCCAGATTGCCCTTTGTGTAGCTCCATACATCTTAACATCAACTCTAGTCAGCTTCACTGCCCATGCTGAAGAAAAGCATTCCCACAACATGATGCTACCACCACAATGTTCCATGGTGGTACCATGTGTTTAGGGTGAGGTGTGTTGTTAGTTTTCTGTCATAAATAGCGTTTTGCATGTTAGCTAGAACACCCTCTTCCACTTGCTGGATGTGTCCTCCACATGTCTTGTGGCAAACTGCAAAGAATGCTCCTTTTAATTTTCCTTTTAAAAATTGCCCTTTTCCTGCTACTCTTTCCTAGAGGTCAGTTTTATGGCGTACATGACTAATAGTTGTCCAATCGACAGGTACTACCAACACAGCTGCTGATCTCTGCAGGTCCTTCAGAGTTACCATTGGCCTCTTGGCTGCTTCTCTAGACAATGCTCATCTTGTCAGGCCTGTCAGTTAGGTGGATGGTCATGTCTTAGTAGGTTTGCAGTTGTGCCATACTCTTTCCATTTTCAGATGATGGATAGAACAGTGCTCTGTGAGATCTTCAAAGCTTGGGATGTTATTTTATAACATAGCCCTGCTTTAAACGTCTCCACAACCTTATCCCTGACCTGGCTGGTGTCTTCTTTGGTCTTCATGACGCTGTTTGTTCACCAATGTTCTCTAATAAACCTCTAAAGCATTCAGAGAACTGCTGGACTTATAGTGAGAGTAAAACAAACACATAGAGACTTTATTTCCTAACTGGGTGATTTCCAGAGGTTCCTGGTTGCACTGGAGTTTAAAAGTATCAAAGTAAAAGGGTCTGAATACAAATGTTTGCCACACTTTTCAGTTTTTTAAAGTGGAAAACAATGAATCATTTTCCTTCCACTTCACAGTTATGCTTTGTGCTGTTCTGTCACATGAAATACCATTAAAATATTTTGTAGCTGTATTGTGACAAAATGTGAAAATGTTCGCTGGGTGTGAATACTTTTGCAAGACGCTGTACATGGCTAAATAAGAAACAGCGTCTTGCAGCAGCTTATTATTCTGAAATGTTTTATAAACATGTCTGTCCTTATTGCAGGTTCTCTGTGTTGATCAGTGGGGTCTGGAGGTTTCTTTACTGCCCTCTCTGGCTGTGTGTGGATGTCATTCTTTGAACCTTCAGTCCACTGAAGACCCCTCTGTTCTGAGCTTTGGTACCAGTAAGGGGAAGAGGACTCTGCAGACTGGGTCTCCTCTGGGACTTATGGCTTACCTTTATGCCAGGTACTGTTGATGCAAGGGTAAAAATATGAAATATGTAAACAGCTTTTGTTCACAGAAAGTACTTTATTAAGAAAACAACCGACTTCCTCTACTTTTACTTTCAGTTTAACAGGTGTTTCTGGAAATATAAGGCGTTTTTTTTTTTTTTGCTGTTTTCACTCAAATATTCAGCGTAATTAGCACCAACAAATCCGATTAGAGGAAAATAGGCTTAATATGTCTATTTGGAGCAACATGATCATGTGCACTGTTCATTCGCTCCAGGTCGGGGATCTGTGCCTCAAGTGGAGGAGTTTTGGTATCTTGTTATCTTTTACATGGGTGGTGCTGAATAGACAGACTGGTGCACTGACAGCAGTTTTGGGGGTGTTGCTCTGGTCTTTTGTGGTGAAGAAAGACCTGAGTCAAAAAACTTAATTTACTAGTCCACCTAGGTTATACCAGTCCATCTAGATTATATTCCTTTTTCAATTACATGTGGGTCATGACCGAACAAATAAGATCCCAGATAAAAGAAGTTGTAGTGAACTTTCTCTGTTGGGTGGCTGGGTTCTGTCGGACTTCTTCGGGCTTGGAAACACCTTGGTATCTCCTAGAATGAGCTGAAGAGTGACGCTGACGGGAGGGATAATTGAGTTTTGTTTTTTGTACTGGAGCTGCTACCTCTGCGACCCAAACTCAGACAAGGATGGATGGATGGTAAACACAGTAAAGTCCACTGTTAAAGTGGTTGTTACAAAACAGCCTTAATCTGATGCATCCTATTCTTTCTCATCTGCTCTCATTAGACTAATCATGGAATTGCTTATAGTTAACAATATTTTATATTAAAATTAAAATGATTCTGAGATCATCACCTTTATCCTCCTCTGGTCTCCAGGCAATCACAACACTACTGTCTCTGTTTTGTTCCCAGTGCTATAGGAAAAGCCCATTAACAATATAGATAAATGGTGTCACGACATGGTGTCAGGTTGTGACATCAGGCTTTCCTTTTCTTTATTTGTGAGGGTATCAATGAGTGCTGCTTGCAGGTTAATGGCACTAAAAGCAAGTCCAGAGTAATACCATTTAGGTTAAACTGTTGATTCGAGTAAGCAGAGAGGATCTTGATTAACGATTTGAGTCATAGCTCACATTAGATCTTTAGCAGTGCTGTGATATTGTGGGACATTATGACATGATTGCACTCACTGAAAAGAACTATTAAAGAAAACAACTTTTGCCTTTTTACAAGTTAAAATGAAATGTCTGCTAAGTGTCAACATCTTTTTAAAAGGGCAAAGTTATTTGTAAATGTTCTCTGACAAGGAAAACTGACAGTTGAGGAAAAATGTACTTGACTAGCAGTTTTACTCTACTATTGATACAATCCACTGTCTGCAATTTGTCCATGAAAAGGTATGGTTTATTTCCTACTATGCATACAGTCCTGCAGGATGTCATGCAAGAAAAGGACAGAACATAGTTGCCTGTACTTGACTCCATTGACGTCCCTGTCTATGTTCTGCGCTTTACTGAACTGAACCATACTGTTTAGGCTTGTATATTGTGGATGAAACCAATGACTGCCACAGCCCATTCATCCATGTTTGTTTTAAAGATTATACTTCCCTATTTCTGGGGTGGGTAATTATGCTCAGCTTTTCTGTATTTACCTAGTAAAGTTTAGATTTAAAAATCCACTAAATTAGGAGAGGAGTTTAATTACCTTTGTATCTTGAGGCTACATTAATGAAGGAGCTGCTTCAGTCTGTTATTATGAAGAATGACATGAACTCAACGCTGGCAATGGTCATGAGACATGGATCATCTTGGCCAGTGCAATCAGATTTACTGGGCTCACCCTTGGAACTAAGGTAAGAAGCACATTCAACATCAGAAGGGAGCTCAGAGTAGCCATCCTTCTCCTTCCATCTCCCCTTAAAAGGTTTTCTGGGTACATCCCACTAGGAGGAAGCTACATATCCGTTCTGGTTTTGGAAAACCTTGAGATGCATCAGAATGAGCTGGAAAGTGTCACTGGGAAGAAGGATATCAGGACCTGTTACCCTCTTCACCCTGTCTTGGAAGTAAATGGTAAATGGTCTGCACTTGTATAGCGCTTTATCAAGTCCCCAGAGACCCTTAAACACTACAATCAGTCATCCACCCATTCATACACTGACAGTGGTAAGCTACATTATAGCCGCAGCTGCCCAGGGGCAGACTGACGAAAGTGAGACTGCCATACAATCGACATCACCATCAGCAGGCAAGGTGGGTGAAGTGTCTTGCACAAGGACACAACGACAAAGACAGACAGAACAGGGCTTCGAACTGGCATCCCACTGGTTACAGAACGAACCCCTGCCACCGTCGCCACTGTCGGAAGTAAGTCAATATGTCAGTAAGTAAGAAAGGAAGGTAAGAGAGATGGATGGAAGGCAGGCAGACAGGAAGGGAGGTATTTTGAGGACTCTTAGATGTTCAGCAATTCTACAGAATAGTATCATACTTGATCAGATAGCACATTGTACCAAGTACCAAGTTTACTCCATATTTCACTGAACTATGTGTGACTTTCCTCCAAATAGCAAAGCAAATAACAGAAGAATTCTTCTAACCCTCTGCATGGAGAATTTGATTTGAAGTTATGGCTTCGACAGGAAGGACAGGAAAGCTGCTAGTACGAAATGAAAGCTTCCTGCTAATATGAAAGGCAGAGTTTTATGCTTCACTCCAGACACCCAAATGCATACTCTTAAGTACAGAAAATTTATTTTTTCTCTCTCTCTTTTTACATCTAAATGAAGGCAAGGAAAGAAAGAGAGAGAGAAATTACATTTTGCAAAAGAGCTCTTTGGTGGAGGTCACATCGATTGTCACTCAAACTTTTGCCGCCACCAGTGCTAAGAACCCATAAAAACAACATCATTTACTGTATTTATATTTTCCACCAACAGTCAAACGTCTTCTTTCTGAACTTGTTTACAGAAATGCTGCTGCAGAGGGCTACATTCAACAGTTTCTGTACACGTACCGTTTCTTCTGCACTCCTGAACAATTACTGCAGTTTATCATGGATAAGTTCATCAGTGCTGCAAGGTATCATACATTCAGTAGCTCACTTCAACACAGAAAACAAAATTTTATACAGTTTAGTTATGTTGTTTTTGCCAGGGAGGGCCCAGCGATGTCAGGGGACAGTCAAAGGATCTTCCATCGCAGTCTGGACCTTCTGCAGATCTGGATGACAGACTGCAAATCAGTGGACTTCGCACCAAAGTCAAGTCTTGTGGATACATTGGAAACCTTTCTAAATACAGAGGTAGACACATGTACATTAACACCTTTCTGTAGCTTAAAGTAATGACATTTTTCTGAGGGCTGACGTCCTACATATGTTAATCAAAAAAGTTGACACCATTCATATAAGAACCACCATTGGTTGATGTTCAGTTACATAATTGCTCACCAGCTTTAAAGAATTTCAAAGTTCCTTAGGTTTTACATTTTAACTTTCCACAGGTGATTCCTGTTGACAACCAAGGTGAGGCCCTTCTTGCTATTCTCTACAACCACCCAAACACCACAACATTAAGTCAAGTGACAGGAAGTCTAATCAGCCTGGATGAGGAAGATGACTCTGTGTGTTTGCATTCATCTAATGAGGATCTTAGCAAGAAGGTCTGTATTTGGCTTCTTGGTTATTTGTACATTAGGCTTTACGTTATTCTAACTTACGTCACAACACAGATCAATTACTGATTTTTATAAAAATCCAATTTCTTCAAATGGCAAATTATTTATTGCAAGGTGTTGTGGAGTCATGGAAAACCAACAGACCAAGTGGTCCAGATATGCATTGCCTGCTCAGAAACAGCAGAATTGCTGCTTCTGTGAAATTCATGAACTGAAAGGTTGTGTGTTCAAAATAATAGCAATTTAGAGTTCAATCAGGGGCTCATTCATTATGTAAAAAAACAGATGTCAAAGTGATGGCCCTTTTTTTTAAAGGTTCATGCTGGTTATAGCGCATTTCTCAGAAAATTTGAACAAAATGGCTCATTCCAGGCATTGTTCAGAAGAACAGCACACTAAAAAGCTGATTGGAGAGAGGAAAATTTATAAAGTTCAGAAAAAATCCTTGCTCAGCTAAAATGATCTCAAATGGATTAAATTAGGAACCAAAATCGCAAAGATATGAAAGGAAAAAGTTTGAATGATTAAAGAATTTCCAAAATGGTAAAGACTCACCCTCAATCTGCTGTAGGATGATCAAAAAAGTTCTACAGTTACTCTACAGTTAATTTTAACTGTCATTTTATGTACACTTACGTCTTTTGTGTATTTTGTTTTGTATTTAGTGATATTCTTAACTGGTAAAAGCCCATATAGATAACGTTTCTGGCTGTCAACTCCATGCAAGACGAATGTGAAGCAGTTCTCAGAAACGGTGGTGATGCAACTAAATATTAAGTCAGTGATTCACAGTAAAGCTAAATATTGAAGCATTTTTTGTTCATACAATAAAAATTTGAGTTTATGAAGAAAAATCCAGGCAGTTTAATTTTTGAACATTCTAATATCCCATTTTAATCACTTTCTGGGGAGTGAAAAAATCTGATCATTGTTTTCCATTGTTTTTTATATGGAATTGAATTTGCAGTGTTCCCACTGCATTTACCTTTATGCAATTAAAAACTATTATAATTAGTTTAAGCTTTACTTACATTTGTAAATAAATTGATATTTTGAACACAACTGTATTTTGCTGACTCTCTTTAGGCCTATAAATCAGTACATTTTCTCGCTAAATCCTTATCTGAAGTAGAGAGAATCTGTGATGTTTTTATCTGGAGAAATTTTGTAAATATTTTTACAGTTTTGGGAATAATCTATTAGGCTGGTAACATTCTACCAACGTGTGATTTCATAGAATCTGGTGTTAAAATGATCATGTTTTGCCACAATTTCAACTGTAATGTGAACTTTTTAGTGGAAGATCTCACGAGTGGTGGAGCCTCCTCCTTCCATGTCTAAAGAGAAGGTCTTCTCGATTGCTGCAGCCCTGCCTGCACCTTGCTATGGCTCCCTGATGCACGACTTCTCCAACACTTGTGTGCAAAGTGAGGAGCGACTCCCATTTAGCCAAAAGGAGCACAGTGCACTGCACATAGCCCAGCAGCTGACACTCCTGGAGCAGGTTTGCTAATCCTTGATGCATTGTCTACACAAGTTGGTGTTGTTATTTATTTCAACCACTAGATGGAGATGTTTCTGCAACAATACTCAAAGGCGCTGGTTCATCTCAACCATATTAAGTTTTGAGTTGAAATTCTCCTGCATTGCAGGAGGTATTCCATGGATGTCATCCAGTTCATTTCCTCAAATCCAGAACACAAGGAGTCAGAGACAAACTCTGCAGCCCGAACAAGTGAGTGTTAAAAATAAAAGGCTGCATTTTTATAAACCCTTTATTTTCTTATTTTCTTATTTTGACACGTGCCTTAATAAGCAACAGTTCTCTATAGGATTACCTCTAGCAAGCTCTGGGGCCATTGAAAAATGACTGATTAAACGTGTTTCTCTCAGCCATGCGAGATATTTCGTGATTCACTCCATTTTCAAACATCAGTAAACATTTAATGACTTTCTTGATATCTATACAGCAGCAACATGTGTTCATGTCAGTACTATTCTTCTCTTCTCTCTGTTAGAGCTGATTTTCCTGTCAGTGTTTGGTCTATTCGAAACTGGGCACAGGATGCAGTATGTTTATTAAACAGATGTATGATCACATAAAATATGGATTTGTTTTTCTTTTTTTTTACTTTTAAAGCTGAAATCAAACTATTTATAAATATGAATAAAAAACCATTAAGTGTAAGTATGGCTCAATATTTAATAGTGTGGCCACACACTTACTGGTTACTTTCATAGGTACACCTGTTCAATTGCTGAACACAAAAGGCAACTCTGCGAGTCACATCGCAGCAACTAAACATATTTAGGCATATGGATGTGAAGAAAAGTATTACAGAAACTGCTGATCTACTGGGGTGTGAGCAGCAGTTGCTTGAATAAAAATGCTGTGTTGATGTCCAAGGAGCTTGGGTAGAATGATTTGAGATGACAGAATCTCAGCAGCTGCTCAAATAATCCATTCTTTCAACTATGTGGTATGTGGAGTACAATGTCTGAATGTCTAAACTAGCTCTAAACTCAGTTCAGCCAGGTTAACATCGACTAATAAATGTTTATAGTTCACCACCTAAATATTAAGTTCACTACTCCAACTTCAAATAATTCTCATTCATTTCTCATACTTTGTCTTAAATAGGCTTTAAAACTATGCACATTCACTGAACCAGCCAAGCACTGATTGATTTTGAGTTTTTGGATTTTAAAAAGCTAATGTGTAACTGTGCTTCCATAAAAAGATCTATTTAGACATTAAAATTGTTAACGACATTGTATTTATTTTTATATACCAGTGTCACAAGTAGTTTCTGATATATCCTTCCATTCGTTTTCCCACGTAGGAATGTGTCACAGCTTATTCCGCCAGCAGAGGGCAGCAGTGGACTTGGACATGAGGGAACCCCGTCAGACCGTTTCCTTCAGCAGCTGCTCACATACGCTGAGAGTGTCACTAACTGGATCTCTGCAGAGATAGTTATCTGTGACTCTGCAAAGGTGAGAGGAGCTGTAACTGATGAAAGTAACAGGTACAAGTGAGATAGACGTTTGTGGTAGTTTCAGTGTCTTTTCTGGTGTCAGGAGCATTGAAGCAGCATCAAGATAGAAGCCTCAACCCTTGAACAATTCTGACACAGTCACTCATACTGTTCAGCATCTTCTGACAAGAAACCTAAACTATACATTACACTTAAACGTCCTCGTAAATAACCCTTGACAGTCCAGCTAGTTTCAGTGCCTACTGTTTATGTCTGACGTGTTTTAAGGTTGATTTCTGTTGATATGAAACTTTAAGAACTTTAAATGATTTAACGGTAACTTAAGCTCCCATTTAACATAAGATTAAATCACCGCAATTTCAACAACATTTAGAAGAATGTTCTGTTTTTGTATTTCTTCTTGTATAATGACTTGCAAAAAGCAAACCTCTTGATCTTTTTCAGATTTTGAAACATTACAATAACAAACATTAGTGTATTTTATTGAGGTTTTATGTAGTTGTGCATCATCTCCATATTGGAAAATGGTGGTGGCCACATCATGCTTTGGGGGATCGTTTTGTTTCAGTAGGGACGGGGAAGCTGGTAAGCGTTAATGGGAAGATGGTAAAACCTAAGAACAAGGCAATCCTGGAAAATGGACTGAACTTATATGGTGCTTTTCCATTCATACCAACCACTCAAATCACTAGAGCCACAGTCACCTAATTGCACTCATTAACATATTCAAACATCGTTATGCAGATCAGTAGGCAACTTGAGGTTAAGCAGGAATTGAACCCACAACTTTTGGTCAACATGACAACGACTTTTACCACAGCCATCAAGTGGCCATGTTCATGTATTAGAATGGTCTAATCAAATCCAGACCTTATTCTAATTGACTCAGTGGGAAAATGTGAAAAAAGATGCTACTCTGTCCATCCAGTCTGACCAAGATTCAGCTATTTTGCACAAAACAAAAACTTTAGTCTTCAGATGTGCAAACCCCATAGAGGCACACAATTAAACTCAACCCAGCTATTTACAGCACTGATTCACAGCAAATGTTGTCCCACTCCACTTTGCATAAAAGATAAACCAATTTATAAACATAAACATATTAGTCCATTCAATCCAGTCGACCAGGGTGATGGTGGCTCAGGTGGTAGGGGTTCGTCATGTGTCTCAGTTGTTGTGTCCTTGGGAAAGACACTTCACCCGCCTAGCCTGCTGATGGTGGTCAGAGGGCGTGGTGGTGCTGATTGTATGGCAACCTTACTTCTGTCAGTCTGCCCGTTGGCAGCTGTGGCTACAGTTTAGCTTACCACTGTCAGTGTGTGAATGGGTGAATTACTGATTGTAGTGTAAAGTCCTCGGACTTGATAAAGCGCTATACAAGTGCAGGCCATTTACCATTTACCAATTACATATATTCCAATTCAACCCTAGTTATAAAACAAAGCAAAGCACAAAATTCTACCAGGGAAACCCCTCCTCCTGAAGGAGCATGTTGCAACAGTGGACAGTCGATTACAGCTATTAACTTTGCAAAAATCCCACATGCTATACTATAACACTCCAGCAGAGCTTGGGTCATTATGACTGGCCATCTGCCACAACTGACTGTGAGGTTCAATAGCCAGAAGGGCATCCAAAAAACACAGAAGTAAAGATGTAGGAGTACTTTCACGAAACACGGCTAAACATAGAAGCTCCAAGTCAGCCGTAAAATCTGTGCCATGAAAAACAAAGCACATAACAGTGTTAGTTACCAATAGCTCCTTCGGTTGCTTTGTCTAGGAGACAAGACAGGTTTAAACAGAAAGAATAAGTCAAGTGTATTATCTATAGAAGGAAAATATGAAGTTATTGGCAGCAATAATTAAGCTGATGCCCCCCTTCAGACACTCAGGGCCATGTGTAACTTCCATGAAGAGGAAAAAATAGAGTATAAAGTCGTTGGATTAAGTGGTTGCATTCACTGCAGATAACGCATCCTACTGTAACTACACACTTATGCACAATTATGCACTTCTTCGTGGCTCTTCTTTCAGATAAAATTCCCATAAAATACAATGACGGTTGTAGTTGTAATGTGACCAAATTTGGCAGTATGGGATTTATTTTCCTCAATTCTTTTCCTTCATTGCACATCCTCTTGTCTTGCAGACTCAAATTGCCTTGCTGACCAGGTATTTGTGGATAGGGAAGTACTGCTATGAAATGAGGAACTTTGCCACAGCCATGCAGGTTCTCGGAGGCCTGGAGAATGTGATTGTCAGGCAATTACCAGTAAGGCTTCAATATTATAAACTTCTAACTTCGTCTAATAAATCTGGTGCCCTCGAGCTAAACATTTTTTTTTGCTGTGATTGAGCTTGGATGGTATTTAATTAGTTTCACAAATGAGAAATTATCATTAATGAATTCCAGTAAGATGCAGACAGAGTGGGCTCAGTGAGTGGAAATAGAGGTATAAAAAGTAATTAAAAAAGCTCACATGTAAAAGACGGCAATGCTGAGATAATCAAGGAAATTTCCATATTTTCTCTTAAAGATATTATGTTCCCTGACTTCAACTGGTATTTTAATGTTATTAACACAAATATTTTAAACTAAACTGTATAACACATCAAACTGTATATTACACACATACACACACACAAACATAATAACTCTAAACATTTTTATATTTTAGATTCTTTAAAATAGAAACCATTGTATGTGTTAACACACAAAGCTGTTCATTGCTTGGCAACTCTATGGGGCTACAGTTTTACGTAAATCAGTCATGAGTAATGAGTTTCGCTCATTTACTTTCCACTCATAGGTGTTTATTTTCTTCTCGAGAAGCAATATTTCCAAACAGACAAATTTTCAGTTTTGTAAGTGAGGGAGAAGTACTGTAACCTTCCTTCAGCCAGCTTACCATCAGTGTGCAGCAACAGGAGGAACACTTTGTTACTTTGTGCTTCTCTTAGGTACAGAAAACTTAGGTGAATCCAGCACTTTCTTTTACATCTCAATGAAAGGACTTTATACCAGGAATGGCATCATGGAATATTTTGTGGGTTTAAAACTAGCATTTTAAAACTTTATTATACCTTGATAACAGAAACCAGCATATACCTTTTCTTTATATCATTTCCTATATAGTATAGTTTTATAAAAGTAATGCTAAAAGAGTAATTTCCCCTTCTTGCTGACAGTCTTGGAAACACCTGACTTCCAAAGTGTACGAGATCCTGGAGGAGCTACGAGCTGTGCAGGTATGTGTGAGGCTGAGAAAGCTGAAGGTTTGAATGGCTGCAGGTCAAATAATACACTGGAACAAAACCCTTTAAGCAGGAGAGTCGGAGAGTTTACAGCTCACTCTTCTTCTGGCAGTTACCTATAAAATAACCCAATTTTTAAAACATCCAACACTTTCCTATTTGTCAGTCCTGGCATCCAATCTTTGCTAAACTTCAGGTCTTTCTGAAGAGTGATGACGTGTGTCTGATGGGGGCAGAGCACAAGAGGATGAGGCCCACACTGCCATCCATTCACATCCTGGCTATGCATGTACAGCAGCTGGAGATTGGTGCATTCACACTCACCACTGGGGCTTACAAGTGGACCAAACTCAGGTATCCTGTTGTTGTAAAATGGGAGTTTTTACTCTCTCTCCTGCCTGTGCACCACTGGGTCCGTTTCTCTCCAGTTCAGATACCCAACCAGTAAAACCAGCAAAGTGTTTACCTTGTGGCATAATGAGAAATGGTTAATAATAAAATCAAGATTTAATGCCAAAATGATCAGTGTACAGAGTATACAATTGAGCAGATACAGAGTGACATTCACCTTCGGTACCGGGCCCCCCTCAGCCCATCTTAGGGATGAACCGAGAGGAGCAAAGAATGGAGCGTGAGTCCTGCTTTTATCTATGCCTGTTCTTAACCTTCCTAAAGGGTGTCATCCACTTGTATCAGTTTATCTTTGACTATTTGTTGCATCTTATGTGATATCAACAGTTATCTTGTGTAAGCTGTAGCAGTGAGCGGTGCGGCAGATAAGCAACGAGGGCAGGTATATTTAATTAGGGCAGCAAAGAAATGATTAGAAAAGGCCACAGAATCATACATCCATAACAATCCCCCTGTTGAGGTGGGAAAAACTCACCTCACATCACTGTTGATGCAGAAAAATGCCATTTTAACCAAAGTCAAAAGGTTTTTCAGTTCTGCTCAGGTAGGATGGGGGTGTTATCTTTTTAGAAGTTACTAAAAAATAGGAAATAAAGGAAAAGAAACACAAGACTGGGTAACTCAAAGTCAAACTGTGTTGCACAGCAAATGACCAGGGTTCCTTGCATTCACTGAGTCGTCCATGAACTCCTTTCTCTACATGAGTATTCTAGAGTTGAACATGAGAAATTGGTCATCAGCAGGACTACTATCTCAATAACAGCACCTAATCTACAACTAGATGACTGAAAGTTTCCCATTATCCTAAACAATTCTCCCCAAGGTCAAAATATGATTCATAAAAATCTAAAAGCTTCATTTGAAACTTTACAGGCCACAGTTTGCATGTGAAATGTGAAAGCCAATGACGGTTTTCAGCCACAGTATCAAAGCACCCTGCAGTCATTGACCCCTTTTAGATCCCAGTGTCATGATAGCCATGACAACATGTTATGCCAGTTTTTTCACTTTGTCATTCTGATCCTAAAAGTGGATCCAGTAGGATCACTGGGCTGTTTGTGCTTTTAAAACATGCAACCTGGATCATGGACCAAAAGGGCATGGGAAATAACTTGGCATCAAATGTGTACCGGGCCTTTTTCTTCCATTGACAAACATCTGTTGTATCTCTGTGTCACAGTGGATGAAGTATAGTGTTTTGTGCATCACCCTCAGTATGATATCTGCATCACACTCTGCCCAACAGCATATTTCTCAGCTTGGATGTATAGTGGCTGAACAAGAATCATTGGTGATGACTGGCTTAATCTGAGAGACGTGAAACGTGGGGTGAACTCGAAGACTTGAGGGCAGAAGCAGACATACAGCAGTGGGGCTGATCACAGACTCAATTACATAGGGGCCGATGAAACGAGGAGAAAGCTTCTTGGACATGGATTTGAGGGGAATGTCTCGAGATGAAAGCCACACTCTGACCGGGACGTTACCGAAAGGCATGACTAAAAGGCATGACTAAGTACTCGAAATGTCCAATGGGTGTCTTGAAGGCTGTCTTCCACTCATACACCTGGCGGATTCTGACTAGGTGATAGGCATTTCTAAGATCTACTTTAGTGAAAATGGTTGAGCCTTGTACCGGTTCGAAAGCAGAAGAAATGAGAGGAAGGGGATACTTGTTCTTGATAGTGATCTGGTTTAAACCCCTATAATCTATGCAGGGACTCATCTTTCTTCCCCATGAAGAAAAAACCCGCTCCTAAAGGGGACTAGGAGTGGCGAATTATTCCTGATGACAAAGACTAATTAATGTACTTCTCCATAGTCTGACTCTCAGGTGGAGAAATATTATAGAGTCGGCTGTACGGGAGTGGGGCCCCTGGGAGGAGGTCAATAGCACAGTCGTACGGTCTGTGAGGTGGCTGTGTTAGTTTGATCTGTTTCAGCTGAGAATGTCTGTTTAAACTCCTGCGCAAAATCATCAAAAGAACACCCAAACTGATTACAGTTGGGGAAGCGGGCCTCAGCCCATCTTAAAGCTTTACCAGTCAATAAACCCAGAATATAAGAAATCTTAACATCGTCATGTGGGAAGGATTGTGGGGAGTGATTGAAAACAAGCGAACACTGAAGAAGAAAACCCCGACAATCACCCACTTCACCGGAATACTTCTCAGGGTTAGGGGAAGTGACGTCACACGAGTGAGGAAGCTGCTGCGAGACTGGGGAGACTTTGGCACCCTCTGCTGCAGTGGAACTTTGGCTGGTAAGAGTGTGTTGGAGCATTGAGACAATTTGATTAAGTTGAACGTTGGTCTGTGTCTGCTGCTCTGCAAGGTAACGGAGAGATGAATCATGAGCTAGAATTTGCGATGAATGTTCAGATAAGGTTCTCCTAAGTGCTTCTGCTGGGTCTTGTTGGCCTGAGTATTCTGTCATATTGTTTGTTATAGATCTGACCCACATGCAGAATAACACTCAGGAGAAAGGTAGTAAGTTTAAAATATTTATTTTCACGGGAGTGAAATGGGTTTGGGATCCAGGACCGGTAAATCTCCTACTGTACTAAAGATGGGAGAAGGTAAGACCAGAGGAAATAAACAGTATTGTAAAGTTGGTTTGTCTTATGCTTACTGGGGAAGGAAGATGAACCACCAGGGGTCTGAGAGCACAACACAGGAGCAGTTTTGTGAAGATAGGTCCTTAGGTGCCTTGATCCAGGACAGTGTGATGAAAATGGATTGATGGTGTGGCGCACACGTTGGAGGTACTTGCGTGAGGGTTGGCTGGAGGGTGGACAGGGTTCGCTTATGATTTGATGGTTGAAGAGCCAGGAAGCTGCCAGCTTGAACTTGATCCGGAGGAAATAACTGGAGACTTGAATCCTTATCCAGAAGTCAGGAAAAAGAAGACTCTTTAAGAAGAGTCTGGAAACCAGCTTGAACTCAACCAGGTCTGAAAACAATCTGAGGAGGAGGACACACTTAAATTATTCAGTGTTCAGGAGGAAACAAGAAAACAAAACTAGAGCTAGAGTTTGGCGAGAGTCTGTTACCACTGGTGGCTAATACTAAGGCATCGAGGTGCTGGCAGCTTCCAGTCTATATACACCTCCAGGTAATTAGTAAATGCGAAGCACCTGTCCCCTCTGCCTCTGTGAACTCCAACACCATCTACTGACCAAGCAGAGTAAATAGCAGGCAACACAAAAACACACAGTAAACTCACAGACCCCAACAAAAATATCTGTTTGGCTAATAATTGCACCTATTTATTGAGCATTTTGTTAATAAAACACATTTTCAAGTTCAGTCTTTTTCCCAGACACACTGGGACACGTGTAACTTCAACTTCATTAAAAATTGACTGTATAAATGTAATATATGTTATACGATATAAGTTAAATTGCTGAATACAAGATGTGCGTGGGTTAATGATACACTACAGAGAAGCTCTTCACCTTCAGAAAAATGTGAAGCCCTTTAATTTATATCTTCTACGCAATTTCCCAAAGAGATTTTGAAATCATCTAGGACTAATGTGTAATAGAGCTTTAGCAGTTATTAATAAAAATGCACAGCTACATCTTAATAAATCAGATTAGATAATTAAATCGTTGAAAAGTTTATTTATTTCAGTAATAAAATTCAAGATTAAAAACATACTGTAAATGCATTTCACACAGAGGAAAATGTTTTGAGCATTTATTTATGATAATTCTTAGGCTTATAGTTGGAAAATCCTGAATTCATTTTCTAAGAAATTTAGGGATAACTCCCAACCAGTCAGTTGTCCAGTGAACGGTCATTGACACCCTCCACAAAGAGTGTAAACCTCAAATGTCAATGCTTTTATAGAGGCTAGCAGTTGACAGAGTGCTGTATTCAAGCCTATTATTGAAAAGTTGAGTGGAAGGAGAAATGTGGTAGGAATGATAACAGGGATAATTCAGACGAAAGCAAATTTTGTATTTCATTTTGAAAATAGAGTCCCAGAATCTCGAGGAAGAGTGGAGTGACAAAATTCAAGTTGATTGGGGTCTGTTGTGAGGATTTCAGATTAAGTGATGATTTGGGTAGTCATGTCATCTCCTGGTGTTGGTCCACTGTGGTATATCAAGTCCAAAGTCAGAGCAGTCATCTAGCAGGAAATTTTAGATATCTTAAGGCTTCATTTTGCCGACAAACTTTATTGAGCTCCTGATTTTATTTTGCAACATGACTTTGTACCTGCACACAATGCCAAAACATTTCTATGGTTGTGTTAGACTGGCCAGCAAAGTCACCCAACCTAAACCCAACAGGGAATCTATGGTGTATTGTCAAGATTACAGACACCAGAGCCAACAATGCCGTAAACCAAAATCATCAAAATGTTCAGAAAAACATGCTTGAAAAGTATCACTCTATACATAATGAATCTATATGATGTATGAATTTAGTATTTGGAACTGAAAAACTGACATAAGTGTTTTTATTGAAATGAAACAGTAGGTCCATATGATTGTGTTACAACAGTACACTAATTTCATTTAACTGCCTGTGAATTGTGTCACATATTTGGAAACTGTATTTGTTCAAATGTATGTTAATACTTTTCCCAAGTTCTAAAAATGACTAAATGTAGATGATGGCACTAAAATGGGAGCGTTATCAACCTGTTATGAGATTTCTGCTTGAACTTGCACCATTAAGTGACCGGTTGCTGTTCAACATGTATTTAGTCAGTAAAATAATCCTTGCATTCATCACTGCAGTGGTACAAAATGTGAACAATTAGTATCATTATATGAGAATTTCCTTTCCTTCCTCCTCATTCTGCAAATCAGTTTATGACAAAGCCGGCCGACTCACAAAGAGGACATATTTTTCTGTGTCCTTCTTTTCCACTCCAATATGGCTGACCAGATGCTGAGGTCAGAACAAGTGGGGCTCGGATGGCGATGGCACAGCTGTTGAATTTAGGTTGTTGGTTGGGGTGCCAGTGTTGCTGCAGATGGTGCCTGTGGGAGGGGGGGTTGATTGGAAAAAAGGTTTGTGACCAGATGCTGAGAGGTGACCGCGTGTAGCCAGATGATGAGGTTGGGAGAAAAAACAGCTGGTTACCGTGGACTCTGGGTTTTCTCAGCTCTCTCCAAATCAGGTCAGACACAAAGCTGATGATACTGTGAAGAGCAAAAACAGATATAACATTTATTTTCTTAGTACACTCCTTACTTGCTTTATCTATTTTTTTGAACATTTCTCTGGATATTTTTTGTTTCAGGAACATCGCGAAGGTTGTGAGCCAGGTCCATGCCTTCCAGGACGTTCTGTACCCCTACAGCTCAGATCAGGACCTTCAGGCCTACCTGCGCAGCCGGATCACCCGGTTTGCCACCACAGACATCCACCTGCTGGCCACTGACAATGATGCCAACTTTCAACAGTCCAGTGAGCGCCAGACACAAAGGATCCATGACACGCTGAGGAGAGTGAAAGCTACCTTCCAGTGAAGCACGCCTTGTCAGATTTTGCACCACAGGGATGGACTACAAGTCCAGGACATCACCATCTGTACAGACTGCTTATGTTACAAGGCTGTGGAAAAATATTTGCTCCCTTACAGATATCTTCTGTTTTTGCTTCCTTGTCACAGATACATGTTTCAGATCATCAAACAAATTCAAATATCAGACAGAGATAACTTAATAATGATTTCATTTATTTTGAATAAAAAGCTTAGCAACCTGGCCATATGTGAAAATTTAACTGTCCCCTGTGTAACTTAAATAGAACCTGTGTGACAACATGATGTTGGTAAAAATATCCTACACACCAACACATGAGGCTCTGATTCAAAGAAATTAAAAAAAAGTTTGCCCCAAGAGTTCATCATTGACTGATCTAGAAGGTCACAAAAGAACCAAGAACAACATCTAAAGCATTTGCCTTAGTAAATCATTTGCCTTAGTGAAGGTCAGTGTTCATGATTCAACAATAGGAAAGAAACTGGGCACTAATCTTTTTGAAAGTTGCAAGCTAAAACCCATTGCTCAGCAAAAAAGACACAAAGGCTCATGTTACATTTCCTACAAAAAACATCTTAATGATCCCAGAGACGTTGGGCAAAATATTGCACATTGCATGTAACCCGTTAAATCTGGTTTAAAACGAATGCAGCATTTCAGAAAAAGAACATCATACCAACAGTCAAACACAGTGGTGGTGGTAGTGTGGTGGGACTGTTTTCTTTGCTTTGAATCATAAATTCTGCTCTGCAGCTGAAAAATCTAATGAAGGATGTCCAGCTAACAGTTTGTGACCTTACACTAAAGTGCACTTGGGTTATGCAGACGGACAGTGATCTGAAGCACTCCAGGACGTTCAACACTGAATGTCTAGAAAATAAATAAATACGTTCATTAATTAATTCATTTGTTAATTTGTGGTGAGACTTTAACAAATTCATTTGAAATAATGAATCTCAAAAGAAAATAATGCATTTAATTTCACAATGAAATGTAAATCTCTATGCCATCTGAACTAGCGCTTGAATAAGTAAATATTCTGTAAGATGTTTAAGTGCAAGTGAATGCAGCACATAATGATCTTTGAGCTACGTAGCCCTCCTCCGACTTAATCTGTTTGGCTGTTGGTGGGGTTCAAGCGAACAGGGTTGAGGGCAGTACCATTTAATGACAACATTATGTGATTAAACAGGAGTGTAAGTAAAGTTGCACACTGTTTTTGAGAGTAAACCTAATGAAGGTTTATTCCTACAGAGTCCCAACATTTAACATCTAAAGCCAGAGAATATATGTGGCAGACTGAGACATCCCAAAGAGGTGAAAGGAAAAATAACTGAACATGTGTCACTGTTGCTATGCCAGCATGTTTCTGATCAGGCTTATTTTTTTTTGTTTCACTTTATTGACTACTAAAAATCAGGTTTCCACTTAAATTCAGTGACTGTAAAAAGTGACACAGAGAGAGGATGAACACGTCTGAGAAAAATGCATTTTGAATAACTGCATCTGGATCTTGGATGAGGAAATCACAGCATGAAAGCAAAGCCACAAAATTCTAGTTTTCACTAACTCAAGGTGGAAATTTGATTAAAATGTGATAAGTCTTGATTAATTAATTACAAACCCTCTAATTAATTTGATACATTTAAAAAAAATATAAATATAAAATGAAGAAATTTGAAGTGGCTTAGCTAAAGGTCCAGAACTAAATCAATTGGGATGTTGTGGCATGACCTTAAACAGATTATTTATGCTCAAAGATGCTCCAACAGGGCTGATAGATCTGAAAGAATTATTGTCATTTGTCGTAACTGCTTGATGGCTCTTGTTGCGGCCAAGGGTGGTACAACCAGTTATAAGGCTAAGAGGCATTCATTTTTTCACATAGTGACAGTTTGGTGTGGATAGATTTTTTCCTCAGTAAATTAAATCATTATTCAGAAGCTGCATTTTGAAATTATTTAGTTAATATTTTAGTTTTTGTCTGATCCTATTATTTTTTAGATGATCTGAAACATTTAAGCATGGGGAAAAAGAAGTCAATACAGAAGAAATTTGCAAATCATCAGTATGAGTTCAAGGCCAACTTAAATTCAAACTCACACTCCTCTTATATTTTAACAATTCATTTTGATTTGTATTTTCTTTTGTTTGTTTGTTCTCAGGCTGCACAGTGGAGCAATTTGTAGCACTGTTGCCTTGCAGTAACAAGGTCCTGGGTTAGGCTTGGGGACTTTTTGCGTGGAGTTAGTATGTTCTCCCTGTGCATACATGGATTTTCTCGAGGTGCCCCGGCTTCCTCCCACAATTGGTTAATTGGACTGTCTAAATTTAATTTAAGTGTGAGTGAGCATGTGTGTGCATGGTTGTTTGTCCTGAGTGTCTCTGAGTTGCCCTGTGATGGACTGATGAGGTCCAGGGTGTGCCCCGCTTCTCCCCCAGTGACCGCTGGAGATAGGCACCAGCCCCCCCAATGATTCTTCTGCAACGATTCCTCCTTCCTGATTCATGCTCACATCTGCATATTTTTTTTATAGTGTATTTAATTTGTTTAGTATGCTCTCTCTATAATCTAATGTGGACTAAACATGGCAGCATTGTGAAATGCATGTGGAATTAAAGGATACAGCTGCCCAAAAATCACACCTTACTCATGCAGTAATATAAAAGTATGGCTTTTGCTTGGGACTGACTCAGCTAAAGCACAATATCAGCAGCTATGTTTCTGTATTATGCATTTATAAGCTATGCTTTAAATGGAAATGGCAGTTTGTTCAGTAGTCCTTCTCTTTTTCCATGAGCATCTGTAGAACCACTGAGCGCCATTAAACCATTTTTGTGCTATAGTGTGTTTTGCAATGCATGATTTTTTCCATTTTTACTTCATGTTTTAAATTAAAACTCACAATGGAATGTCATTTCCTATCACTATGTGTTAATTGTTGGACGAGCTGCAACATCTTCAACCTTAAGTCAGTCTTCAGTTTAATCAATATCTTGTAGATATACACATCTAAGGGTTTTGTGACAGATTTTCTATCTCCGGGTTTTAAAACTTTGACCTGCTGATACAGATTTTAGTTGATTACATTTTCTCTTAAATGCTTGTAATTCACAGATTTCAAATATTTTTCTTGTCTTCATGCAATGAGCTGTCATTAAGGAGTTGCAAACAAGGTTTTACTATTATTTTTAAACAAAGACAAGATGGACATGGTGTTGAGATTTTAAGCTGTCTTTAGCATCTTATATAAGCTTGCCTAACTGTAAACTGCAGTCTCTGGGTATATTCCCTACTTTTACCTTAACTGTGAGATTTCCAAAAGACTGTCAGCATTTACCAGTTTCCAGTAAGTTCCATAAGGGACAGAGACTGAAAGCTCAAAAAGATAAAACAAAGCAAATTTACTTCTATACGTTCAGCATTCCTGCTGTTTGCTAAAGTTTCTCTCAGCCTGAAGAAACAGCTGACACGTTTCCATAAAAACTACATTTTAAGTTTAAATAACTTACAATTTTTGGGTTTCCTCTTAATTAATCTTAAACACCTTACTAATACTGAAAAAGGTATAATTAAGGCTTCTTTCTTCACTGACAAATTCCACACTGAAGAGTGTTGCTGCTAGCCTGACCTGTTGGTATGATGCGATCTGTGACTTGAATAAAGAAGATGGGATTTTTGAGTTTCTAACGGCCAGTCAGATGACATTTTAGATGTTACACCAAAATGTGAGACTATCTGGATATTATGACTCCAGAGGGCGCTGTTGCTTGTGTATGCCCTAACCTGTGCTTAAAGCCCCACTGACAGTAGATAATAAATGATAATTTAGACTTCATTGATCTCACAATGGAAAATTGATGCTGAACTGAAAAAAAGATTGCCCTGTATTCTAACCTCTATCTGAAAATGTGATCATACTTTAGTTTAAAACAAAAGTATTAGTTATCAAATCAAACAAAATAGGTGTATTAACCATTCACGTCTAAAGTTCCCCAGAAATACAAATTGTCTAATAACATAAGAAGTTCAGTGCCTGTTGTCATATCAGTGATATAATGTTGTATAGGTAGGAAGCAGAGACTGGGAAGTCACAAATAAGATTTGATTTGCTTTGAGTTTCAATCCCGTTTCTTTAATTTACAGTATTGTCACATTTTCTGATAAGAGCTATCAGACCATGCTCTTGCCTGTAATTTACTCCCACTCTTAATGTCAGTTGTAAACGTTTTTACATCATGTTAATAAAAGAAAGTCACATGACAAATCATTGGTCTAAGTTTAAAGGAGTCAAAATCGACTCATTATTAAAATGGTGAATGTACTGTTCTGTTATGTAAGCATGCTGGTATATGTTAGCATAAAGGCTGGGTGTTTAGAGTTAGCTTCAAATAACTGCAAGCTTAGCTGTCGTTCATTATTTTCTAATAACTGGAAGCTTCTTTTATACATAATAGCAACTTGTTTTCTGTATAAATTGCTCATGATAGCATGATTTCCGGTAATAAGCTACCTAGCAACAGTTAGCCTTAATGGTACAAAAGATTTTGCTCTGGGTTTTTGGGTTTGTTACATTGGTTTGGTCTATATTTTGGAGCCTGTTCTCTGAAATGTAGGTCAAAGGGTTCTCAAATCAGGGGTTTTGAGTGAAGTGTGACACAGTAAAACTAATCAGCTTCTCCTGAGTGGCTTCGACTCTTACTCTCTACTGTATACACCAAAACATGACAGAAAGAGTTATTCAATAAAAGCAGATCCTATCTCCCCTCTTCAGACATGGTCAATCACTCAGTGAAGTGATTGTCAGGTTATTGGACCCTCTATCATTGTTTCAGCTGATATTGTGCTTGCAACACGGTCCTCAGGTTTACATTTTGAAAACCTCTTAGTGATTCTGGTAACGTGTTATGTACACTATATGGCCAAAAGTATTGGTTTGTCTGCCATCACAAATATGAACTTGAGTAAAATCTATTAATTAAGCCATACAATTTAATATGATGCTGGACCACCCTCTTATCTCAACTCTTCTTGAAAGGCTTTCCACAAAGTGTAGGAGTATTTATAGGAATTTTTGGCAATTCTTCCAGAAGCACGTTCTTGAGGTCAGACACTGATTTTGGACAAGAAAGCCAGGCCCAAACTCGCTCATCCATATCTCTATGAATTTTGCTTTGTGCATTGATGTACAGTCATGTTGAAGGGGCCATCCTCAAAGTGCTCCAACATGAACTTGCCCAAAATGTGTTCACATTCTAAGGCATCTATAGTTCTTTTCACTGGAACTAAGGGCGCATTCACACTGCTTGTCCTGTACAGGGATCAGTCCAGGGATCGGTAAAAGTGAAATAATTCACATCCTAAGTTGGCCCAATTTGCTTTCATTGAGAGATTTTTTAGACCGGACCAAACAAAGTCATGCAGTTTGGTGCAGATTGAGATGAAAAAAAAGCCCAAAGAAGAGAGTCTGTCTTATCAGGGTTTCTGTTGCTACTTTGGCGTTCAAATGTAGTTGTGCGCCTGCATCTCTTCACTACTCCACGTAACCCCACAAGACATTTTCAAACTCTTTTGTCTTCCGATTCATGCTCCTTTTTTTTCCCTCTACCTCTTTGGCTTAAATGCTCTTACGATACATCCTCTCTTCCTGATTTTGGTACACTGGCCCAGCATGCATTCACACTGCAAGCGAACCACTCCAGGGTTCACATAAACTGTGCCGAGACCGGAAGTTGCAACTGTTCCAGGGTTTGGTTCTGTGGTCCGTTTCAAGGTCCCGGGTTCACACCAGCATGATCTGCTCCAGAAACCGGACTCTGGCACGGTACAAAGCATTCCAAAGGTTTGGTGTGAAAGCATTGTACAGCTCCTGAAAAACAGCCCCACACCATAATCCCTTTGTACCAAACTTTACACTTTACACAAACTGTACTCTGGCAACTTCTGGTCTCCTGGCAACTGCCAAACCCAGACTTGTTCATTGGATTTACAGAGAGGCAGGATTCTTCATTCCAGAGAACATGTCTCCATTTGCTCAAAAGCAGGGGGT